>BLBF01005492.1:0-11769 GCA_015471245.1 Laticauda colubrina
TCTGAAGCAGTGGTCTCCATGTTTGTATGTATGTGTGTGTGTGTGAGAGAGAGAGAGAGGGGGAGAGACAGAAAGAGACAGAGAGACAAAGAGAGAAGTCAAGATACTGTAGTTACAATTGTGCTGTTAAAGCTGAGCGATCTTGACTAATTTTACCATTCCAAAACCCTTGAACTGTAGAGGCATAATATAACTAGCATATAACTCCCAAACTTTAATTATGAGGTCAAGTACTCCACCAAAAAAGTTATAAGAAATGCTGTCTTTACTTGGCCTTGAATTACTTGTGCGCAAAATATTGATGCTAAACCAAAACCAAAATATTCTGCCTTATTTTGCAAGTACTGTGGCATTTGTTTCTGTTGTTATTCTTTCACATGTTTGTTTGGAGGATGTTGTGTATGGAACTTGGTAGGCTCCAAGTTCCCTATTCTGATTGGCCAAAAAGGCCGTTCTCGGATTGGCCATTAGAGAACCAATCCGATTGACCCGCCTGACGGTGGGAATACTTAAAGTGGTGCCATTGGCCACAAGCCGCGAGCAAGCCACTATAAAAAGGGCTGCTGTGGCTTGGGCTCTTGTTCCATTACCATTGCTTTACTGAGTTAAATAAAAGAGTTGTTGATGGAACCCGGTCTCGCGCAACTTATTTCTGAATGGAACACTGGCGACGAAGGTGGAATCGTCGTAGAAGAGTGAGACCAAAGCATGCGGCAATCTGAACCGAGCAAGAGAGATGGCCGGTAACAATGCGCCGCGCGCACCATTCAATCCTAATGAGGAGGATTGGGAGTCGTATATCGATTGCTTTCTGATGTTTTTAGAAAGCAACGAACTGAAGGAAATATTTGACCAAAGGAAGAGGGCTGTCTTCCTTACACACTGTGGACCAGCCGTCTTTAAAATAGTGAAGGCGCTAGCCAAACTAAGAAATGTCAAACAGATGACTTGGCCCGAGCTGAACAGAATTCTCCAAGCACATTACGCACCTGTGGTCTCCAACTTGATAAAAAGACACGAGTTCTACAAGAGAGACCAAAAAGAAGATGAAACCGTTGGAGATTTTATAGCAGCCCTGAGACACATCGGAGGAGCCTGTGAGTTCCAGAACATGGACAAGGCCATGAGGGACAGTGTGGTCCTCAGTTTGAAGGATGCTACACTTCAGTATAAGCTCCTGCTTAGACCAAACATAACCATGGACGAGGCTATTGCAGAAGCCACTGCCAACGAAGCAGCAAAGAAATCCGCAGCAACCATGCACCAAATGAATTCGATTCCAGATCTGCCAAACCAAGCCAGAGAGAAGAAGGAAGAGGGAAGCAAGAAACAGCCCACAGCGACCGCCCACTACAAAGATCTCGAATCCCAGAGCGACACTGATGACAAAAATGAAGATGTCCATAGACTACAATCAGACAAGAAATGGCGGGAAAAGAGAAGAAACAGGCAGGAGTTTCAGTGTGCTGGATGCGGAGGCAACCACCCGCAAGCTGAATGCAGATTCCTAGATGCAATCTGTAGGGCTTGTAACAAACGGGGGCACATCGAAAGGTTCTGCTGTAACAAAAAGAGCTATAGTCCTAAAAGACGCGGCAGCACCCCCCCACCCCCAGACATGAAGAAAGACAAGCTGGAAGCAGATGGAACTGAAACAAAAGAACCAGTGACAGAGGGCAAACGCACCAGATGGTAACCATCGGAAATGCCAGGGCAGCAAACAAAAAAAAGGTCCGGATAGAGGTGAACATCAAAGGGAAGCCCTGTGAGATGGAAGTTGACTCCGGGTCCTTTTTATCTATGGTATCCTGGAACACCATCCAGTGCCTGATACCAGACATCAAACCAAAAGAACTACAAAAACAGAGACTGATTTTAAAGGACTACCAGGGAAATCGAATCCCAGTCGTGGGCCTTGGACATTTCCTTGTCGAATTTAAGAATCATGCTGAAATCTTGCCTCTGACTCGAAAAAGGTAGTGACTACATGACACACATTGTACTGAACCAAGGGGGGAGGGGTGTTGTGTATGGAACTTGGTAGGCTCCAAGTTCCCTATTCTGATTGGCCAAAAAGGCCGTTCTCGGATTGGCCATTAGAGAACCAATCCGATTGACCCGTCTGACGTCGGGAACACTTAAAGTGGTGTCATCGGCCACAAGCCACGAGCAAGCTGCTATAAAAAGGGCTGGTGCGGCTTGGGCTCTTGTTCCGTTACCATTGCTTTACTGAGTTAAATAAAAGAGTTGTTGTTGGAACCCGGTCTCGCGCAACTTATTTCTGAACGGAACAGAGGATAAAGTCTATCTGTTACGTTGCTCAACAGCAAAACAGCTTGAATCTAAATTATTTATCATTGTGATTACTCAGTAATATTTTGGGCTACCTCTGACAAATTATCAGAACTAGAAGTACTGTGAACTAAATTACAAAATCTATTTTCCCTTGTATTTGTGAGTTTCTATGTGTAAAAGCATACGTAAAATAGCCTAGCTCTGTAAACCTATTCAAGGACTATTGTTCAAAGTACAGCAATTTATCACTGAGGTGTCCTAAATTAGCAATTGTTAGCACTGGAATTTATCAAAGAAATGCATAGCACTTGTGCCATCTATCATTTGTCCATTTTTCATCGACAAAGTCAAAATCTAAAAACTTACATCCTTAGCCTGAATGTTTAGCATTTCCTGTCAGACTCTCTGTCACATATCTCAGAAATAGCTATTAATCCATCTTAGAACAGCAGGGAGATATCAACTGATAAATCAGCCTATGACCATGACATTCTATTACTAGCTGTCAAACATATGTCACAGATGGAAAACATTATAGATGAAAAGCATTAATATATTTACAATACTATGACTAAGAGACATTCATCCAGAAAGATGGAATAAAGACATGGGTTGAACTCTTCTCAAGAGTCAAGTAACACCTCCCCCATACATCCATGTAACAATTACATACTGTTAAGTTCAACAGAGGATGTGTTTGTGTTAAAAATTAAGTGGCAGCACTTTAAAATACATGAGGTCTGGAGGGTCATTTTTAGGGAGCAAACTACTCTAGCAAGCAGACAGTTGTTATTTTCAGAGGCACACAATTAGAGTGGAATAAGAAAAAAATGTGTGCTGCTCAAATAGAAAATATTTTTTCAGGAACAGTTATGGATGTCTTTAATTCCAAAGTCTCTTGGTAGCAAAATTAAAATAACAAAAACACTTTAGCTAGACAAATGATATTAATACTTAATGGTCAGTTAGCTAAGGCTGAAACAAATTAGCATGGAAACAGACAAAGCTAATAAAAAATAGAAATATTCTTGCATAGAATAAAAACTCCAGCAGGATTTCAGTTGGCTGTTTTAAAGAACTTTGTGAACCAGAATTCAGGACACTGTCTTACCACACCAATCCTTTTATTCATCTAAAGCCAGTGTTTCTCAATGTCGGCCACTTTAAGATGTGGGAATCTCAACTTCCAAAATTCCTCAGCCAGTATGCTGGTTCACACATGTTAAAGTGGTCGAGGCTGAGAAACACTAATCTAGGCTATTTTCCATGCTGACTGGTAGCAATTCTCCATGGCTCAGACAACAATTTCTTCTGGAGAACATGCTGCTTTAATTGGGATCTTTTACAGACAAAATATGTGTCACAGATTAAGCCCATTAGGTTCTCATTCTGCCATTGTCAAGGCTAATTCTAATGTCTTCAGTCTTCAGGCAAAATAATATAGCCATCACTTCAAGTGATGTGGAGCATTGATGGCTGTGTGGGAGTATACATTTTTATGCAGCAGAATTTGTTGTGCAGAAGAGAATAAAAATAATATAGCCCATGGCAGAAGGAATTCTGAAGTTCAGTACTATCTCTAAAAAGGAAAAACAATATCTTTTAGGAAATGGCATTTCAATACAAAGCCTAATCCAGCTGTATTCTACATAAGTAAAAGAATGAAAGACTGTCTAATTTTCTACATCTTTTGGAGCTGACATTATCTACTTTATTAGCAGCTGAGAGACATGGAGAGGTGGAGAGGGAGAAGGGAGAGGAGGGAAGGGAAGGGAGTAGGAACAAGAAGCAGGAACTAGAGGTAACACCAGCCATAAAATATCAGTTTAAAACCTACTAAAGACATGCAGTAGTTCAGAAGAAATATGATGGAATCAAAGAAGGAAATCTATGCAAACAGTTTAAGTGGATATTAGGTTGAGAAAGCATAACAAGTCAACACTTGTGGATCTGGATCTTCCAAAAGATTGTTTCTTTCAACTCCCCTTTGTCAATGGTATAAATGTCACAAAACCTGCCTTAAGCTCTTCTAACTTGTTCTTTGCCTCATGTGTGATACAGTACAGGTGATATTCAAAAAATTAGAATATCATGAAAAAGTTCATTTATTTCAGTAATGCAACTTAAAAGGTGAAACTAATGTATGAGATAGACTCATTACATGCAAAGCAAGATAGTTCAACCCGTGATGTGCCACAGTTGAGATGATTATGGCTTACAGTTCATGAAAACCCCAAATCCACAATCTCAGAAAATTAGAATATTGTGAAAAGGTTCAGTATTCTAGGCTTAAAGTGTCCCACTCTAATCAGCTAATTAAGCCATAACACCTGCAAAGGGTTCCTGAGCCTTTCAATGGTCTCTCAGTCTGGTTCAGTAGGAATCACAATCATGGGAAAGACTGCTGACCCGACAGTTGTGCAGAAAACCATCATTGACACCCTCCATAAGGAAGGAAAGCCTCAAAATTGCAAAAGAAGTTGGATGTTCCCAAAGTGCTGTATCAAAGCACATTAATAGAAAGTTATGTGGAAGGGAAAAGTGTGGAAGAAAAAGGTGCACAAGCAGCAGGGATGACCGTAGCCTGGAGGGGATTGTCAGGAAAAGGCCATTCAAAAGTGTTGGGAACCTTCACAAGGAGTGGACTGAGGCTGGAGTCAGTGCATCAAGAGCCACCACCCACAGACAGGTCCTGGACATGGGCTTCAAATGTCATATTCCTCTTGTCAAGCCGCTCCTGAGCTAAAGAAAAACAGACCTGGTCTGTTTAGTGGTCCAAGGTTCTCTTCTGATGAGAGCAACTTTTGCATCTCATTTGGAAACCAAGCACCCAGAGTCTGGAGGAAGAATGGAGAGGCACACACTGCAAGATGCTTGAAGTCCAGTGTGAGGTTTCCACAGTCTGTGTTGATTTGGGGAGCCATGTCATCTGCTGGTGTTGGTCCACTGTGCTTCATTAAGTCCAGGATCAACACAGCCATCTGCCCAGAGATTTTGGAGCACTTCATGCTTCCTTCTGCAGATGAGCTTTATGGGGATGCTAACTTCATTTTCCAGCAGGACTTGGCACCTGGCCACACTGCCAAAAGCACCAAAACCTGGTTCCATGACCATGGGATTACTGTGCTTGATTGGCCAGCAAACCCACCTGACCTGTACCCCATAGAGAATCTATGGGGCATTACCAAGAGAAAGATGAGAGACATGAGACCGAACAATGCAGAAGAGCTGAAGGCCGCTATTGAAGCATCCTGGTCTTCCATAACACCTCAGCAGTGCTACAGGCTGATAGATTCCATGCCACACTGCATTGAGGCAGTAATTGCTGCAAAAGGGGCCCAAACCAAGTACTGAGGACATCTGCATGCTTATACTTTTCAGAGGTCCGATATTGTTCTATGTACAATCCTTGTTTTATTGATTGCATGTAATATTCTAATTTTCTGTGATTGTGCATTTGGAGTTTCATGAGCTGTAAGCCATAATCATCTCATTTATGACAAATCATGGCTTGAACTATCTTGCTTTGCATGTAAAGAATCTATCTCATATATTTGTTTCACCTTTTAAGTTGCATTACTGAAATAAATGAACTTTTGCACGATATTCTAATTTTTCGAGGATCACTGTATGAGTACTTACTGGCATAAAGTTAAACTGGCAGTCCTATATGAAATGTGAAGTGGGTGTCAAAGTTATTTTTTTTTTAATTAAAACAGTAAGCTAACTTGAGCCGTCCCTCCTGGATATGACTTCAGTTGTGTGGGCCTGTTTAATTTTGTTGAAAATTTTCATCCCTCTTATTAGTATTATTATTACAGTGATGATTATCATTATTCTGTTGTCTTGCATGAAAACTAAGAGCTTCTACACTGGAGACAAATTCCTTGTATGTCTAAACACACCCAGCCAAATAAAGTATTCAATTCAATTCAAACCACTGGTATTGGGGGATAAAAGATTCTCAGTACATAAAAACATTTGAGTAGTACAATTATTTTTAGAGTTATGTTAATGCTTTCTGAACAGAAAATAATTTTACCAGAACCTCTTTTTTTACCTCTGTCAATGAGCACCTGGATATAATTGAAGTACAATATAAACCAAACTGAAATTCTACCCCATTTAAAAGTCATAATCCTTCAAACAAATATATGCATATTCATGGAATTTTTGAAGTTGCTAAATGTGAACATTAAGGAAATCATTACACTAAAGTCAGATTAGTTAAAATGTTTGGGTAAGCCTTGCCAGTGTAATAATATCAAATATAAATAATTTAAGCAGCACATGTCAGAAATATTAAAAAGAAGCCCATCAACAAAGAATAAATTTAAAACATATTTATATTGTCAAAAAGAATAACTTGAGGATGTTGACAGGGAAGTTCCTCAATAAAGTAAAACATAAAATAAAATCACTAGGAGATGCCCTGCCACAAGCTTTTTAAAATTACAAAAATAATCATCCTTAGTTAAAATTACAAATTAGGAAGAACCTCAAGGGTATAAAAGCTTTTCCAATTGTTAGATGTTTTTCTCATGCAGTAGGAGTTCATTCACATGAGATTATTTCCTCAGAGACTACTTCACAAATAGAAAGCAATCTTATTCTTGAATTTTTAATAGCACTGCATTGGCTCTTATTAGCACGTGCAGCAAAAATGTGGACTGCAAATTCTCTGTACAGAATGTCTCTCTCTCTCTCTTTATATATATGTTTGTGTGTGTGTGTGTGTTTGTGTGTATATACAAACGAACACAATACAGAAGCCTGATAATGGCAGATGAGATTCTGCCGAAACGTTGCAACAACTTTAAAAGCTCAACTATAATGACTATAATGAATAATGATTTCATTTTTTAATGAAAATACCTTAACAAAGCTGTATACCATACATGTAAGTACCCGCGAAAACTTAAGAATATATATGTAGGTCTAGGTGTGTTCGGGTCTTTTCCTGTATAAGATTAAGAGTATCTTGGTGACATTTCAGCAAGGTCCCATTTGCCATCCTCAGGCTGGTGCTTTCGGCTTCGTGCCAGTGCAAGCAGTGTGGATTGGAGCTGCCGTCTCTATATATACTGGTAGTGGGGGTTGATGTGCTGGCTGGATGGCTGCGCTGCTGCCCCTTGATTGGTTAATGGAGTTGATGTTGGTATAATGGGCTGTGTAATGGCCTTGTGAGTTTTGTTGTGGAGATATCCTGGATCTTGTGCTGTAATCTCCTGGGACGTTTGTTTCGTGGTGATCTTTTTTCATTAGCCTCTCCTGTTTTAACAGCTTGGGTAATGGGTTGTGTGATGGGCTTCTGAGTTCTTTTGTTGTGGTATCCTGGGTCCTGTGTTGTAATCTCTTGGGTCATTTGTGTTTTGATCTCTTTTCCATTAGCCTCCTGTGTAGTAATGGCTTGGTTAATGGGTTGTGTGATGACCTTGTGAGATTTATTGCTGTGGTATCCTTGGTCTTGTGCTGTGATATCCTGGGTCATTTGCTGTGTTGTAACTTCTTGAGTTCTTGTGGTGTAATTTCCTGAGTTTTCTGATGTGATGTCCTGAGCAGGTGGCTGTGATGTAGCATTCTGGTTTTTAGTCTGGCTTCGGGACCTTGCCAAAACATGGCTAAGATGCTCTCAATCTTACACAGGAAAAGACCCGAATACACCTAGACCTACATACTTGTATCCGTGAAAATCTTCTTGGAGTAATGTGAGCTTGCAGCTGCTTCTTCCTTTTAACTGCTTGTGGGGGTGTGACTTGATTGGGTGGGGGCTTGGCTGTGTTTTGATTGGGTGGGGTTGTGTTCGCATTGGTTGGGGGTTTGGCTGTGTTCTGATTGCTTGGGGGGGAATAGCTATGTGCTGATTGGCTGGGGGTGTGTTCTGTTCAGGTGGGGGCTTGGTTATGCTCAGGTTAGTCTTAGTTGCTGGGGGATTTGAGCTGGTGAGCTGTGATCTTGTTGTTTGGCTTCGCGTTCATGGTTGTGCCACATCTTCATGGTGGGCATCCGTTCACTTCTTGTATAGGTCGGAGGGGTTTGAAGAGGATAGTGATGCAGCTGCGGAACAGCTTCTCATCCGTGGTCAAGTCTCATCATCATCTAGAAAGTGGTTTGTATGTGTTTCTTCTGGTAGATGGTGTGTCCTAGGGAGCCATTGGATTTTTTGTTTCCCAAGACATCTAGGAAGGGAAGTTGATTGTAAGCTTCTGTTTCCATGGTGAATTGTATTTTGGGGTGTAGGTTGTTGAGGTGTGTGAGGAAGTTGTTCAGTTTTTCTTTCCCGTGTGGCCAGATTATGAAGATGTCATCTACATATCTGAGTCAGAGTTTGGGTTTGTGGTCATATTTTTCTAGAACTTGTGTTTCAAAGTGTTCCAAGTAGAGGTTTGCGATGACAGGTGAGAGGGGTGATCCCATGGTTGCTCCTTCTATTTCTTTGTATTTTTGTCCGTTGTAGGTGAAGTATGTATTGGATAGGCAAATCTCAACAGCCTACACCCCAAACTACAATTCACCATGGAAACAAAAGCTGACAATCAACTTCCCTTCCTAGATTTCTTAGTATACAAAAAATCCAATGGCTCCTAGGACACACCATCTACCAGAAGAAAACACATACAAACCACTATCTACACGCACTCTCACACAACCACCCAGCATAGATCAATTCTGTAGCTGAGACACTCATCTCCAGAACAAAATGCTTAGCCAATGAACAACACCTAAAAACCAAACTACTCACTCTCAATAACGTACTAACAGCCAATGGATTCCAAAAAAAGAAGATTACCCACCTAATCCAAAAAGAAACCCCAACCAAAATCCAAGACAGAGAACAAGAGAACAGCAAAGCCCTCCTCCCATATATAAAAGGCACTACAGATGAAATCAGCAAGATCCCCCAAAAACACAATATTAAGACAGCATTCTGCACAAACAGAAAAATATCCACCATCCTACAAAACCCTAAAGACAGAATCGAGTTAGAAAACCAAGGAGTATATGAAATCCCTTGCACTGCCTGCCCCACCACATACATTGGGCAAACCAACAGAAGAATAAGTGCACACATTGAAGAACACAAGAACTCAATCAAAAAAGAACCGACCTCTTCCCTGGTCCAACACCTCAGGGCCACAGGACATGAGATTGACTTTTAAAATACCAGAACTATCACCAAAACAGAACACTTCAACAACAGAATAAGCAGAGAAGCCATACAGATAGAAAAATGCCCACACACTATGAATAAACGAAGTGATACCTCCTGCCTACCAGCCATTTGGAAAACCGCCCTCACTAAGAAATGAGTACCTAAAATGAAGAATGACACCAGACCCATACCCACGAGGGCCACACAAGATGCTACCACCACACCTCCACGAAGAAAGCAGACTCAAAACCACACAGACCAGATCACAGACCAGAAGCTGTACTAAAGCTGCATCACTACCCTCTTCAAACCCATCCAACCCATACATGAAGTGAATGGACAACCACCATGAAGATGTGGCATGACCACGAACGCAAAGCCAAATAACAGGATCACAGCTCACCAGCTCAAATCCCCTAGCAACTAAGACTAACTTGAGCACAACCAAGCCCCCAGCTGAACAGAACACACCCACAGCCAATCAGAACACAGCCAAACCCCCAACCAATGCGAACACACCCCCACCCAATCAAAACACAGCCAAGCCCCCACCCAACTAAGTCATACCCCTAGCCAATCAAAACACAGCCAAGCCGCCACTCAATCAAGTCACACCCCCACTAGCAGTTAAAAAGAAGAAGCAGCTGCAAGTTCACATTACTATGAGAAGCACAAAGCCGAAGACACAAGCCTGAAGATGACAAATGAGATTTGGTCAAAAGGTCGTCAAAATACTTCCAATTTTACATGGGAGAAAACCCGAATAATCAAAGATCCACATTATATATGTGTGTGTGTGTGTTTGTGTGTGTGTGTGTGTGTGTGTTTTTAAGCTTTCGCGGGTATTTACATGTGTGCTGTTCAGCTTCCCTTGGGTATTATCCCACATCGTTGTAGTGCTGTTAAAGTTGTAGCAACGTTTCAGCAGAATCTCATCTGCCATCATCAGGCTTCTGTATGGATGTGGGTCTCACATCCTCTGAGATGGCTATCATTTGCTAGGAAGCTAAGTTTCATCTGGGTGCCAGGTGGGGTGGTGTTTGAGCTGGAGGTATCAGAGGGAGTCTGTTTGTGCCCAGGTGTTTGCCTGGCTTGTGGCGTGGAGATTTTTTTGTTTGAGAGTGCAGGCTTCCAAATATTTGACAGTCTGGTGGAATCATCTCTTCTATTCATGCTTTCAGGTCTTTTTTTAATCTCTATGGCTTCTCTGATAATTCTGTGGTTGGGGTTTTCTATAGTGGCTAGGGTTTTGGTGCCATTGAAGTTGATGCTATGACCTCTGGCTTCCATGTGTTGGACTAGTGAGGAAGTGGGTTCCAGATTTTTTACTACATTTTTGTGTTCATCCAGGTGGGTACTTATTCTTCTATTGGTCTGTTCAATGTATGTAGCTGGGCATGATGCACAGGGGACTTTGTATATGCCTTGGTTTTCCAGGTCAATTTTATCTTTGGGGTTTCTAAGGATGGCTGCTATTTTTTTGTCTGTTTTGAAGGCAGTCTTGATGTGATGCCTGTGTAGTATCTTACTGATTTTGTCTGTCGTACCTCTTATGTAGGGCAGGACAGCTGTTCATCTTCTAGGTCTCTATTATGTCTTAGTGTGTTTTTGTGGATCAAGCTGGTGATTTTGTTTTTGTGGAAGCTGTTGGCTGTCAGTACTTTAGTCAGGGTACATAATTCAATCTTTATATGTGTCTTGTCTGCCAGGCGTTTGGTTCTGGTGATTAGTGTTTTGGCCACGGAGTTTATCTGTGCTGGGTGGTGGTGGGATTGGGCATTGAGGTAGCGGTTGGTGTGTGTTTTCTTCTGGTATATGGTGTGTCCTAGTGTGCCATCTGTTCTTTTGTGGATTAATACATCCAGGAATGGTAGTTGTTTGTTTGTTTCCATTTCCAAGTCCTAAAAAATGATAACAGCATAATCATACTTCCAGCAGACAAAGGGAATCGATAGAAAACACTACAAAACAAAATTGACAGACCTAATCCAAGACTCCACATACAATCCTACAAACACAGACCCAACCACATATCTGCAAAAATTAACCAAGAAGAAAATTATAACCAGCCACATAAGCAAAGAAATCCAACAGACGATCTGAAATGAATAGCATGAATAGAACAGCATGAATAGAACAGCATGAATAGAAGAGATGATTCCACCAGACTGTCAATCATTTGGAAGCCTGCACTCTCAAACAGAAAGATCTCCATGCCACAAGCCAGGCAAACACCTAGGCAAAAACAGACTCCCTCTGATAGCTCCAACCTAACCCCCCCACCAGGCACCCAGGTGAAACCCAGCTTGCTAATGAATAGC
>BLBF01005539.1:0-11422 GCA_015471245.1 Laticauda colubrina
TCGACAGATAATCAGGAGAGCGTATCAGAGCCTCTAACTGAGGATAAAGCTGAGGAATGTTGGTTTGATGCGAGGCAAAGACACAGACAAAAGCATGAGATGCAATGCAAAAAGAAAGGACAAATCAGAGACTGAGATAAGAGACTGACACACCCCTCAGGGAATAAAAGTGGGTGTGTTAGCTCTCGGTTTTTGTTCAAGACAATGTGTTAACTGGTGAGAGAGGCTTTGCTGGATTCTGTGTGTGTCAACAGTTTTTGATTTATGTTCCTTCTTTCTTATCAAACTTGGCAGACATCTTGCGTGAGAATGCCAAGAACATTATCAGCTCAAGTAATTTAACCCGGTAATCCCTGGACTTGCTTGCTTATTTGTGTTTTCAGTTTGAAATTTGGACTTTTTACTTTGCTGGTACCAGTGAGACATAACATATATGTGTAAATAAAGCACACATTCCATTCCAATTCAATTCTATCATTAATATTCATTAAAATCTTAATATCTTTAACATTTCTTTTCAATTAAATATCATACTTCTTTGGGAACACTTGTAAACTTTCCATATTTAATTCTTTTTTTTCCATATTTCTCACTTATATTTTTATAAATCATTACTAATAATTAAAAATGTTGCCATTTAATTTTCTCAACCATTTTAATTCATTTATTTATTACCAGACATTCAACTACCTTACAATAAATATTTTATCCATCATTTTAATCATATTTCCTAAAATTATTTCTGTTTGTAATATTACAATGCTATCTTCTGTACCTTTTTGTCCCTGTTTCTCCATTTCTTGTTTCTGTTTTACAGCTTCTTTTCCTTGCCTTCTTCCCCTTTTCCTCTCCCTCCCCTTTTTACCCCTTCATCTCTCCACTTCTAACTCTCTCATCTGTAATCCCCTCTTCTGTTGCTTTCTAATATTATACTTATCTTTCAAATTATTCTTCTTCTTTTTGGTTGTTTTTTCTAGTCTTAAACGCACTAGACAAATCTTATTGTCTTCTGTGATAAAGTGACAAAATTAGTGAATCAGGGAAATGCTGTGGATATACTTTACTTAGACTTCAGTAAGGCATTTGATGAAGTAGACCATAGCCTATTTGTTGGTAAGTTAGAACAATGTGGGATAGACAGTATCACCATGAGATAGATTCATAGTTGGCTTCACACTCAATTTATAATCCTTAATGGAATGATATTGATATGAAGGGAAACATGCAGAAAGGTATCTCAAAGATCTGTCTTTGGTATAGTACTCTTCAACAGATACAGATAATCAGAATTGGAAGGGACCTTGTAGGTCATCTAGCCCAACCCCCTGCCCAAGCGGGAGACCCTACACCATTTCTGACAAATGGCAGTCCAATCTCTTCTTGAAAGTCTCAACTGATGGCACTCCCACAACTTCCAAGGGCAAGCTGTTCCATTGGTTGATTGTTCTCACTGTCAGAAAGTTTCTCCTTGTTTCAGGTTAAATCTGTCCTTGTTCAGTTTCCATCCATTATTCCTTGTCTGGCCTACAGGTACTTTAGAAAATAGCTTGACCCCTTCCTCCCTGTGGTAGCCCCTCAAATATTAGAAGACCGCTATCATGTCTCTCCTGGTCCTTCTCTTTACTAGACTAGCCAAGCCCAGTTCCTGCAACCGTTCGTTGTATGTTTTAGCCTCCAGTCCCCTAATCAACCTGGTTGCTCTTCTCTGTACTATTTCTAGAGTTTTAACATCTTTTTTATAATGTGGTGAACAAAACTGGATGCAGTACTCTAGGTTTGGTCTTACTAAGGCTTAATAAAGTGGTATTAGTATTTCCCTTGATCTTGATTTTATCCCTCTGTTAATACAACTTAGGATTGCATTAGCTTTTTTGGCAGTGGCTGCACACTGATGGCTCATATTTAGCTGGTTGTCCACTAAGACTCCAAGATCCCTCTCACAGTTACTGCTATTGAGCCTGGTTTCACCCAGTCTATATGTATACTTTTGGTTTTTCTTGCCTAAGTATAGGACTTTACTTTTCTCTATATTGAATTTCATTTTATTAGATATGGCCCAGTGTTCTAGTCTGTCAAGATCGATCTGGATCTCGAGCCTATCTTCTTGGGTGTTAGCTATTCCTGCCAGCTTAGTATCATCTGCAAATTTGGTAAGTTCCCCTTCTATTCCCTCATCTAAGTCATTAATGAAGATATTGAAGAGTACTGGGCCTAAGACGGAACCTTGTGGCACCCCACTGCTTACTTCCCTCCGTGTAGACTTAGACCCATTAAGGACTACTCATTGAGTACGGTTTGCCAGCCAGTTGCAAATCCATCCAGTGATGGTACTATCTATTCCACTTTTTTCTCGCTTGCTAAGAAGTAGGTTGTAGTCTACTTCATCAAATGCCTTGCTGAAATCTAAATATACTGTGTACACAGTATTTTGCTGGTCTACTAATTTAGTCACTGTGTGGAAGAATGAAATTGGTTTGGCATGATCTGTTTTTAACAAACCCGTGCTGACTGCTAGTTATTACTTTACCTGTTTCTAGATGTTGGCAGATCTGTTTTTTTATTATCTTTTCCAGTATCTTCCTGGGTATTGATGTTAGGCTGATTGGTCTATAGATTCCTGGGTTTGTTTGTTTGTTTGTTTTCCTTTTTTGAAAATGAACATCAGCTCTTTTCCAGTCCTCTGGTAGTTCCCCGGTGCTCCAGGCTTTTTGAAAGATATAGTGCATTGGTTCTGAGATGACCTCTGCCAGCTCCTTTAAAACTCTGGGCTGTAATCCATCAGGCCCTGGTGATTTGTGTTCATCAAGATCACTTTCACAAACTATCTCTTTCACAAACTATCACTTTCACAAACTATCTATTTTCACAAACTATCTAGGTGAGGGATAGAGCTCAAATTTCAAATCAATATCAAACTGGGGAAAATTGCCAACATTTTGGAAGATAGATTTGTGATTCAGAAGAATCTTGGCAGACATGAACAATGAGTAGTTCATTGGTGAGAAAAGCAAGGTCCTGAACTTAGGCAGGAAAAACCAAATGCAGAACTATAGAATAAGCAGTATCTGAATCAACAGTAGTAGATATGAGAGGGATCTTGGTGTCCTAATGGACTATCATTTAAATATGAGCCAAAAGTGTTCTGTAGTTGCAAAAAAAATGAAGTTCTAGGCTGTATCAACAGAGGGATAGCATAAGATCACAAGAAGTGATAATATTGCTTTATACTGCAGTAGGGACATTACATTTGAAATACTATATCCAGTTCTGGTTATCATGATGCCAAAAAGGTGCTAAGACCATAAAATGAGTGCAGTGAAGAGCAACAAAGAAGATTAGGAGACCAGCAGCTGAAAAGTTCAATGAATGCTTTAAGGCTAGGTCACATTGGCCGACGGATGCAAAAAGTATGTAAAAAGGACACAGCGGACGAGCAAATTTTCCATCCATTGTTATCGGCTCTCAAAAGTGCCCCAAATTTGCATAAACAGAGTGGACAACAATGGAAAGGAACGGACGGGGAGAGGATGTAGCCAGAATGTTAAGTGGATGCTCAACAGAAGCCTAGCGGATGGAAATGGATGGAAGCGGATGACACATCCGCAGGGCTTTCTTGGGAGAACAGCGAAGCAGACGCGCAGCAAAAAAAATGTAGTTGCAAAAAAAAATGAAGTTCAAGCATAAGATCACAAGAAGTGATAATATTGCTTTATACTGCAGTAGGGACATTACATTTGAAATACTATATCCAGTTCTGGTTATCATGATGCCAAAAAGGTGCTAAGACCATAAAAAGAGTGCAGTGAAGAGCAACAAAGAAGATTAGGAGACCAGCAGCTGAAAAGTTCAATGAATTCTTTAAGGCTAGGTCACATCGGCCGACGGATGCAAAAAGTATGTAAAAAGGACACAGTGGATGAGCAAATTTTCCATCCGTTGTTATCCGCTCTCAAAAGTGCCCCAAATTTGCATAAACAGAGCGGACAACAATGGAAAGGAATGGACGGGGAGAGGATGTAGCCAGGATGTTAAGCGGATGCTCAACAGAAGCCTAGCAGATGGAAATGGATGGAAGCGGATGACACATCCGCAGGGCTTCCATGGGAGAACAGCGAAGCGGACACCCAGTGGAAGTAGCGGATGCAGAGCGGATGCCTAGCGGATGACGCGGATGCATCACGGACACCTAGCAGATGCCTAACGGATGCCTAGCGGATGCCTAGCGGATGCAAAGGGTTCACTGCGCATGTGGAGAGGATGCATTTCATCAGCCCCGTGGATATAAAGGGAGGCAGCTCTCAAGCAGGTCACCATTCAGAGGAAAGACCTGCTGCCAGACACATCTTCAGCCAACAACCATGGGGAAGAAGAGGAAGCCTGTGCCTACTTCTGCCAGCCCTGGCAAGAAGGACAGGAACACCATCCCACCCCCTGGTCTGACTCTGCTTCTGCTGGTGCTTCTGCTGCTGGTACTGACTCTGCTGGTGCTGGTGCTTCTGCTGGTGCTTACTCTGCTGGTGCTGCTCCTGGTGCTGGTGCTTCTGCTGGTGCTTACTCTGTGGTGCTGCTCCTGGTGCTGCTGCTGACTCTGCTGGTGCTGCTCCTGGTCCTGCTGGTGCTGCTGCTGGTGCTGACTCTGCTGGTGCTGCTGGTCCTGCTAGTGCTCCTGGTGCTCCTGGTGCTGCTGGTGCTGCTGGTGCTGCTGCTGGTGCTGCTGGTGTGATGGACCAGCCCCCAAAAACCTCAAAGACCTACTGATGAGGGCCCAGAAGGCACTGCCAGAGGGAGGAAGAGGCATTCACAAGAAAAGGGTGAGAGGAGACAGTACTCCATTGCAGAGGAACATGAGGATGAGGTGCTTGAATGGCTGAGGGAGAACGAGTACCTCTGGCAGAAGGGACACAGGTTCTATTGAGACACCAAGTGGAAGCAGGCGGCTTGGAGAGAGAAGGCGGAGAGCCTGGGCTACACTTCGGATGTCCTCCTCGGATGGTGGAAGCACATGCACACCTGGTATAGGAAGCTGCACCTGAAGAAGTCTGGCCAGGCCGCAGTCAAGCTCACCGACCGGGAAACTATGTGATGGCCAAGTGCAGCTTCTTGGAGGGTGAGATCCACCACCGAGGAGCAGCCCCTCAGTCTACCCTCACTCTCAGGTAGCCCACAGAGAGCCAGTCCTCTTCTGTGGAGCGCCCAATGATGGAGATGCCCGACAGCTGCACTCCCCGTGGTGGAGCACATGGAGGACCCCCTGATGCAATTGGAGCAAGAAGAAGCTGCTGCCACCAGAGAACAACCCACACCCACCCCCAGCTCCACCTCCAAAGAAAGCAGGCAGAGAGCCAGACTGGTGGGACAGAGCCACACTGTCCTCTTGGAGATCAGGGACACAATCAAGAGCAGCGTAGATCTCCTCTCTCAGCTGGTACAGTCCAACATAGCATCCTCTAACAGAAAGCCCTTCCTCACCTACGTCAACCAGACCCTCATGGAAATGCCCGAATCCCAATACCTGGTGATCAAGGAGAGGATCACAGGTCTACTGCACCACCCTCCAGGCCCAGCTGAACCTGCTCTGACCCAGTCCAGGTCTGCTCCTCCACCACAGGTGATGTCACAGCCCTTCCAAGGCTTTCCACAGGCCCTCTCCTACCAATGCTACGGCTACCAGGAGTTCCAGCAGCACAGGCAGCCCTTCCCAGTCCAGGCACAGGTTCCTCGCCTGCCACAGGTGCCACCGATGCCACCGATACCATCGATGCCACAGGTGCCACCTATGCCACCGATACCACCGATGCCACAGGTGCCACTGACGCCACAGATGCCACCGACGCCACACATGTCACTGATGCCACAGGTGCCACCAATGCCTCACTTCGCTCACCTGCAGACCAGACAAACCCACTACACTCCTCCTTCCTCCACCTCACAGCCAAGCCCGGCCTCAGAATATCTGTCATCGGTCTTGGGACTGACACCCCATGTCATGGAGGAAGGGGCTCTCAACATCACGGGACTGAGCCAGCTCTCTGAGAGATTCCTCCACACACCATCCCCTGTTGTCCTCTTGGGGCCAGGCACCCCAATGGTGCCTCAGACCAGCACTCCAGCCACTGCCACCTCCACAGCCCCTGGACCCTTCACCCCTGAGACCATGGGCACACCTCAGAGTGACTGAGAAGAGTGCCAGAGACTGGTTTGCTACCTGTTGACTTTATCTTTGCTTGGGACACTTGATTTGGGTCATTTTGCTTTTACAGTTTTTTATTTATAAAGATTATCTTTGCTTCACACACTTGGTTCAGTTCTTTTAGTAAATAAAGTCTTGGTGGAAACTTTTAGAAATGGTTTAAGCCTTTGCATGCTTGTGGGATGGGTAAGGATAGCAGTGGCATGGGCAGGGATACCTGTGGGATGGTTAATAGCTGTGGGATGGGCAGGGATACCTGTGAGATGGGTAAGGATAGCAATGGGATAGATAAACCTCCAGTGCAAGCATAGTGGGACTGTATGGTCCACCCTCCCAGCTGCCACACATATGGCCCTTTATTTTCAATAACAATTTAATCTCATCAGTGTGATGAGACAGGCTGAAGGAAGCATCCATTAAGCATCTACCATCCTTTCTTGCCACTCCACTGCTCCAGCTGGGGAGTTGCACCAGTGTTTCAGGAGGTTGCGCTGCTTCTTCCCTTCACGTGAAGCTCTGTTGGGGCCTTGCACATCCACAGTGTCTAACAGGTATCACCCTTGCCTCCATTCACCAGGCTCCATGTCCCCATTCCCTTGTTGGCGGTCCAAGAGCCTGTTCTGCAACACTGGGTAGCAGGTGTGCATGAGATTGTGCAGGATGCAGCAAGCTTCCACGATGCTCCTCATGGTCTCTGGGCGATGCTGCATGGTGGTGAGAAGTACCTGGAACCTGTTGGCCAGGATGCCAAAGGCGTTCTCCACCACCCGCCTTGCCCTGGACAGCCTGTAATTGAAGATCCTCTCTTCACGGGTGAGGAGTCTGGAAGTTTAGGGCTTCATGAGGTAGGTTCTGAGGGAGAAGGCGTCATCCCCCACGATGAAATAGGGTACATCTTGTGTGTCGTTGGGCAGGGGGGTCTGGATCTGGGAAGCCTATGATGAGGTTGCATTCCAGCCCCTCCTTGAGGTCACTGGCATTGTATACCTGGGCATCTGAAGTTGCCTCATTGCCTGAAGCATCGATGTACATGAACTTGTAGTCAGCATCAACCATGGCGAAGAGGATGATGCTGAAGAAGCCCTTGTAGTTGAAATAATTTGACCCTGAGTTGGCTGCAGCTTTGCAGGCCACGTGCTTGCCATCTAAGGCTCCAATGGTATGGGGAAAGTTCCACCTCTGATACCACTGCTCTGCAACTTTCTTCCAATCTTCTTCAGTGGTGGGGCACTGGAGGAGCTCCTCCAGGTATTCTTTGATGATGGCCTGTACCACTTCTCTGACCAAAATGCTGATGGTGTTGTGTGGCACTCTCCAGTTGTACTGCATGTTCCTGTTTGTGGTCCCGGAGGCCAGGTGGCACAGAGTGAGTGCCACCTTGAGCCCAGGGTCCAGGCTGGGCTGGAAGTTGGTGTTTTCCTTGGTCAACCTGGGTCTCAGCCGCTACACAACTTCTTCAAACATGGCTGGTGGCATCCTCATGAAATGCTGGAATGCACAAGGGTCTTCGTTCCTCAGGTCCACCATCAGCTGGTCATACAGTCCATACTTGGCTCTTCTCGCAATCCATCTTCGGACCCACACACTTCTTGGACACCTCCTTTTCCTTGCGTAGAACAGGGGAAAGAGCCTGTAGAGGGCTTCGCACTGTTGTAGAATGATGGCGGCTACCAAAAGAAGTGTGCGACGATCCATGGTGGAGATGACTGGATGCTGTGGAAGAGCAAGAGCAAGATCAAGGCTGAAGAGGTCTGCACAGCAGGGCTGCTGTACTGAAAGTGAGATCGAGGTGATTTCCTCCCCCTTTTTATAGGAAATATCGTTTTTCCGCTAGGTGTCCTTCCGCATCCTCTAGACATCCTCCAGACATCCTTAGTATCCGAGATACCTCCCCTATTTGAACGTTTTTTCTGTTTTAATGCTTTATATGCAAGCTGCATCCGCTTTCATCCTTTCTATGTCCATGCTACTAACGCTGTGTGTCCGTTCCGCATTCTTTTTGCTTCCTCCCTGTGTCCTTTTTCCACTGGAGTGGATGTGAGTTGCGCGGATGTGCAGCGGATGCCTAGCAGATATAGCGGATGCATAACAGATGACAACAGACATATAACGGATGTTCCCCGTATGCGTAGCAGATGTAGAACAGATGTGTTGGATACTTCATCCACTCAAAAGGTTTTGTGCAGCTCAAAACTTTTTGAGCGGATGAAATCTCAGTAGACGGATGCTGGACGGATAGGGAGCATGAATCACCGATGCAGTGAGTACACAACGGAAGCATCATGTTAACCAACGAATGGCAAGCATTTTTCTCCGTTTTACATCCTCTTTCCATCCATTGGTGCAGTTTGACATGGGTTTAAGGGAACAATGTACTGTATATCTAGCTAAACAAAGAGAAAGATTATGGGACACATGATAGCTGTCTTCTGGTATTTGAGAATCTGATTTCCAGAGGAAGGGTCAACTTATTCTCCAAAGCACTTTTCTCTTCAAGAAAAAGTTGGACAATCATTTTCTGGAATGCAATAAGGTCTATTGTCTTGGGTCGAAAGTTGGACTAGAAAAACTTCCAAGCTTCCAGCCCTATGATTTCATTATTCTAAATCCATACTGGTAACTTAAGGAAAGACAGATTAGTGTAATGGTTAAGAGACCAGGCTAGAAACTACAGACTGTGAACTCTAGTCCCACCTTGGTCACAAATCTTGTTAGATGACTTTGGACCTCTTACTGTCATTCAGCCCTCAGAAGGAGGCAATGGCAAATTATTTCTGAAATCTTGTCAAGAAAACTGCAGAGATATATATGGGCAGTTGTCAAGAGTCAAACTGACTTGAAGGCACCAAAAAAATTAAAAAATAAAACTCTAAGAAATGTCCCATTTGTATCTCCTTTCAATTATATTAACAATGTACATCAGCTCTCCTCTTTAACTTTCAAAAGTAAAATTAAGAATAGGAGAAAAGAAATTGTGGTGCATGAAGGTGCTTCTTTTTTTCTTTTAATGAAATTTCAGCATAGCCATTTCTGTTCAAAATTAAATATGTCCAATAATACTGTACTGTATAATGCCTACTGTTCCTTGGAGATCAAGCAGAATCAAATGACTAACATCAAAAAATACTTACCTTCCTATTTATTGTGAATGGAACATGGTGTGTTGTGTTTTCTTCTGATTGCTTTTATTAGTGAATGTTTATCCTGGGATCAGTGGATAGAGAGAATAGCAGAGGGAAACGATGACTGCTATTTTACATGAAAAATGATCTTGAATCAGTTCTTTGTTTGATGAAACCTAAGTAGCAGAGGGAATATTTAAACACTTAAAAATACTGGATATAAGCTAACAGACCAAAGACTTTTATGTTTTGTTTATTGATATAGATACTCAGTCTAGTCATTGCTCTACAATATGATTAATATCCTTCTGACCAAGATTTGCTGAGAACTGAGTTTCACACACTAGAGATATCTCTGTGGAAGACTGAGAAGAGAATGCTCTACACAGCCTATGCCATTTTCTCTGTAATTCCCCTTTCAACACTACAAGGGCTGAATTTATTGCAAGTTAGCTAAGTGAAGCCAGCATGAACCATGATGTGTTGCCATTATGAGGAAGGGTTGTTAGCAACCCTGCCTCCCTTTGGGAAGACAGGCTATACCTTCTTGGAGACTGATTTCCCTTATGCTAAATAATGGCATACCTGCAGATCAAGTACATATTTATTCTTGACATAATTCAGCAGCATGCAGAGTTCCTGACTCTTAAGTGTTTCTGCAGTCCTTTTCCCAGGCTACAGGTAACAGAGTTGGCTTGCAGAAAATGGCATTTGCTTTGTATACTTGCTGTATGTGCTACAATTCAAACTACTCAGTGTGTATGCTGGCATTATGTATGCTCCCCAAGGTGGATGTCCAGCTGCTGTTTTCTTTGTGTAAAATCAGAATAGCACCATTTTATACCCATTACTGTCCATGGTAATTGAGAAATCCAATACAAATTTGTGATAAAATGTATTTCCTTTTTTTTCTCATACTCTAATAATGTAATACCCAGTTTAGTGAGAAAGAGATGGAGGGAGAGAGAATTAAAAATATTAACAACATTCAAGGTGTCTTGAAAACTCAAATCTATATGCAATCCAAGCTTGTTTTTTTTTACTCATTACACAATACACATTATTTTTACAAGTCAAAGTTCCATATGTAGCCAAATGGGGATTGGGAATAGGTGAGATTATTAAGAGATTATTGATGAAGAATAGCAGTATAAGACTTTCTTCTGTATTAGACAGAATAAGAGAATAACAGAGTTGAAAGGGACCTTGGAGGTCTTCTAATCCAACCCCACTGCTCAAGCAGGAGACTTCATACCATTTCTGATAAATGGCTGTCAAGACTCTTTTTAAAAGTCCCCAGTGATGGGAGTATATACAACCTTTGAAGGCAAGCTGTTGTTCTCACTGTCAAGAAATTTCTTAGTTCTAGGTTGCTTCTCTACTTATTTAGTTTCCTTTTTGTCTTCCTTTCCAGTGCTTTGGAAAATAGGTTAACACCCTCTTCTTTCTGGCAGCCCTTCAAACTTACCTCCAATTTTCAAATAAATAAACACTGCTATTATGTTGCCCCTTATCCTTCCTTTCACTAGACTAGACATACCCAATTCCTGCAATTGTCCTTTATATGTTTTAGCCTCCATCCCTCAAATCTTCTTTGTTTCTCTTCTCTCCATTCTTTCTAGAGTTTCAACATCTTTTTTATTTTGTGGTGACCAAAACTGGATGCAGTATTCCAAGTGTTGTCTTGCCAATGCCTTAGAAAGAGATATTAGAAAGAGATACTTCTCATGATGTTGATTCTATCCCTCTGTTAATGCAGCCTAGGATTACATTGGCTTTTTTGGCAGCTGCAACATTCTATTGACTCACATTTAAGTGATTGTCTACTAGGACTCTGTTAGGGATAACATTGTTCACCCTAACTGGTTTAGGTGAAATAATAACTATGAATCATAGTTAGTGTATGCAGCTTTAACTGTGAAATAGCAATTGTGGGAGTGGTTATGAAAACCATATAAAAGTAGCAAGGCTACAGCTTGCTCGCTCTCTCTCTCTGGCTTTGATTATCCCTGATTACTGCTTGGAAGCAAGACTGCATTGCTCGAACGGGAGAGACAACAACGGACTGATTTATGTGAACTGACATCGGATATTCTACATGGACTTTGCT
>BLBF01005545.1:0-10383 GCA_015471245.1 Laticauda colubrina
AAAAAAAACAAATATATATATATATATATATATATATATATATATATATATATATATATATATATATATGTATACTCACAGAAGAACTCAATACAGAAGCCTGATTGCAGATGAGATTCTGCTGAAACGTTGCTACAACTTTAAAAGCACAACTACAATGACGTGGGATAATACCCAAAGGAAGCTGAACAGCATGCACACACACACACGATATTTAGGTTTGTTTGGGTGTTTTCCCATGTCTTAATAGTTGTACTTTTAAAGTTATAGTGATGTTTCGGTACAATCTCCTCTGCCTTCAACAGGCTTGTGTATTGGGTTTTTTTCTTAATCATGTGTGTCAGGCTTTGGCAGCCATTTCTATTTGAATTTGGTGCTGGCTTCGTGCTTTATTTGAATGTTTTTTTCTTCATCCTGTTGTCTGGGAGTCTTGGTTTGTGTTTATTGGTCTTCGGGTTGCTGTGTTCTTGATCAGCTGGCAACACTGTGTTTTGTGTATTGGGGGCTTTCAGTGCAGCTTGGTTTCTTGTGAATGTCCAACAATTGTTTATTATGAAACTAGATTTTATTTAGGTAGCTGGTTTGGATATGTTTGGATTGGAGGTATCGAAGGTGTTTGTTTGTTATGGCTTCTCTGATAGAAATTGATAAAAGACCTGATAGTATGAATAGAATAGATGACTCCACCAGACTTGCAATCATCTGGAAGCCTGCACTCACAAACAAAAAAATCTCTACACCACAATCCAAACAAAAACCTGGACACAAACAGACACCCCCCCCCCCCGATACCTCCAACCCAAACACACCCAACCAGCTACCCAAATAAAACCTAGTTTCATTTAAAAAAAAACTTTTATTAAAAAAAAGAGACACTGGGTAAAAAAATAATAGGGAAGGACATTTCACACGGCAATATGTTGTGATAAGAATAAGGGTTTGGAAATGGATAAGATTGGAATGGGTGTTTTCTTTTTTTGTTTTCTTTAAGGATTATTGTAATACCAAATATAGATTTTATTGAAATAGACATTTGATAATCAGCAATGTATAAAATTAAAATAAATTATGAGAATGTTAATGGAAAGATTAATATCAATTTCTATTATTAATTGAATAGATTAATACTTTTTATTATATAAATGATTTGTAAGGTGATTGAGAAAAAGAATATCATGTGGAATGTGACTTAAAATATTTGTATAGATGATATATACTAGATAGGAGAATATTGGTACTGATTATAGAATGTGGTAATTATAATCAAAGGGAATAAATAGAGAGAAAGTATAAAGCAAATAAATGGAATTGACAACCAAAGGGGGTAATTTTTAAATAATAGAATAAGGATGGAAGTTTTGAATAACAAATAGAACAACAGAACATGTAAAATCGCAAATGTGACAGATAAAAGTAATATGTATAATGAATATTGAAAAGAAATAAGAATCCTACGTAATATTGTAATAGTAAGATATGGGAATATTTTAACAAAAATGAAATAAGTTAATATATGAACTGAAATTGGATAAAATAAATTTAATATAATATTTAGGAATATTTAAAAGAAAATAGAATAAGCAATAATAAGATATAAAATTGAACAAGAAAGATGGAGATGTAACCATGGTCATGTTTGTATTGAAATGTAAAACCTGGAAACGCACTGCTCATCAAAAGAGATTTTTTTTTTAAAGAAATATAAAAACAAAAGAAGAAACTGAATAATGAAAATATTATGTATGTACAAATAACTTGGTGACTGGCAACAGAAGAATTTGTTAGAATATTGAATAATTTAACAACAAAGGATATAAGTATTAATACTAGAATTATATAAATTTGATGACTGTAAGGGATATAATTAATGTTGTTGTTTCTGTTTGCACCAAAATGTATAATGCCTAGGCGTACTGTTTATGTGTGGATTTTTAAAAGTAGAATAAATAAAAAAACTTGACAAAAATAAAGATTAATACATACTGTAACATTTAATCATGCACCCATGGCTATAATTAGAAAAACTGTAACTTTAAAAAAAAATCAATCATGTTTATGCAGCAATTGGTACACTGCCTTTTATTATTTTAACTTCCTACTTCCTTTTTAGGATCTCAGCAACTTCATCCAATCATGATGTTTTCATATCTCTTTTCTTTTCAACCAATTCATTCTTCTCTCATATATTTGTTTTGCAATTTAATCCTGATTCATTCTCTATCACCAAATCATTTGTGTCCACTTTATTTTTTTAACTGAGGTCATTATTTTTTGTAGTAAGTTTATAAATCATTGCACATTGATAATCTCTTTTTGTTCATCATACATTTAAACCATTCCCAGTCCAACTTTTTATATTTTTGCTGCCATACCAAATTCCCACTTCAGTATAATAAATAGAAGCATGCATTGAATATATGTACAAAATAGTGGTGGGATTCAAATTTTTTTACTATTGGTTCTATGGGCGTGGCTTGGTGGGCGTTGCAGGGGAACGATACTGCAAAATCTCCAGTCAGAGATGGGATTTGCAGGTTCTCCAAACTACTCAAAATTTTTGCTACTGATTCTCCAGAACTGGTCAGAACCTGCTGAATGCCACCTCTGGGACAAAGGTTTTCATTTATTTTGTTATTCATGCTTCACAATAGAAAATATACTACCCACTATCTTTCAACCACCATTTGTATACATTAACTTAAATCCTCTCCATCCACTTTTTATCTTCATTAAACATTCTACACAAGTATATATTTGCTTTTAGCCAAAAGGCCAAGAAATATATAGTTGTTCTAATTTTCTACTATTTATATACAACTTGCTATTGTTTTATTTTTCTTGGCAAATATAGTGAACTTCATATTTCATTCCACAAACAATAAATTCTCCCACATTCATGAATTTGTCAAAGACCTGCCCTGCCCAGCAGGGTATTTTCCAATTTTGCTCAGTGTCACTTTTTATACCTTTTGATCAGAATTATGCCAGGGATATTTCCCAGGAAGCATTTAACAACTTAATGTTTTGTTATTTTTCCTGTGTGTAGTAGAATACTAAAGAGTTCTTTCATATAGGTGAAACTCAAAAAATTGGAATATTGTGCAAAAGTTCATTTATTTCAGTAATGCAACTTAAAAGGTGAAATTAATATATGGGAAAGATTCATTACAATACAAAGCAAGATAGTTCAAGATGTGATTTGTCATAATTGTGATGATTATGGCTCATAGCTCATGATCCAAATCCACAATCTCAGAAAATTAGAATATTACATGCAATCAATAAAACAAGGGTTGTACATAGAACAATATCGGACCTCTGAAAAGTATAAGTATGCATATGTACTCAGAACTTGGTTTGGGCCCCTTTTGCAGCAATTACTGCCTCAATGCAGCATGGCATGGAAGCTATCAGCCTGTGGCACTGCTGAGGTGTTATGGAAGACCAGGATGCTTCAATAGCGGCATTCAGCTTTTCTGCATTATTTGGTCTCATGTCTCATCTTTCTCTTGGTAATGCCAGGAAAAAGATCAGGCAAGTTTGCTTGCCAATCAAGCACAGTAATCCCATGGTCACTGAACCAGGTTTTGGTATTTTGGTAGTGTGGGCAGGTGCTAAGTCCTGCTGGAAAATGAAGTCAGCATCCCTATAAAGCTCATCTGCAGAAGGAAGCATGAAGTGCTCCAAAATCTCCTGGTAGACGGCTGCGTTGACCCTGGACTTAATGAAGCACAGTGGACCAATACCAGCAGATGACATGGCTCCCCAAATCAACACAGACTGTGGAAACTTCACACTGGACTTCAAGCATCTTGCAGTGTGTGCCTCTCCATTCTTCCTCCAGACTCTGGGTCCTTGGTTTCCAAATGAGATGCAAAAGTTGCTCTTATCAGAAAAGACTTTGGACCACTGAGCAACAGACCAGTTCTTTTTTCTTTAGCCCAGGTAAGATGCTTCTGACCTGTTTGTTGTTCAGGAGCAGCTTGACAAGAGGAATACAACATTTGAAGCCCATGTCTTGGATCCATCTGTGCTCTTAATGCACCGACTCCAGCCTTAGTCTACTCCTTGTGAAAATCCCCAACACTTTTGAATGGTCTTTTCCTGACAATCCTCTCCAGGCTGCAGTCATCCCTGCTGTTTGTGCACCTTTTTCTTCCACACTTTTCCCTTCCTCATAATTTTCTATTAATGTGCTTTGATACAGCATTTTGGAAACATCCAACTTCTTTTGCAATTACCTTTTGAGGTTTTCCCCCCTTCCGGAGAGTGTCAATGATGGTTTTCTGCACAACTGTCAGGTCAGCAGTCTTTCCCATGATTGTGCTTCCTACTGAACTTCCTACTGAGAGACCATTTAAAGGCTCAGGAACCCTTTGCAGGTGTTATGGCTTAATTAGCTGATTAAGAATGGGACACTTTGAGCCTAGAATATTGAACCTGTTCACAATACAGGTTCACACAGAAAAACTAATTTTCTGAGATTGTGGATTTAGGGTTTTCATGAGCTGTAAGCCATAATCATCTCAATTATGACACATCATGGCTTGAACTATCTTGCTTTGCATGTAATGAACCTATCTCATATATTACTTTCACCTTTTAAGTTCCATTACTAAAATAAATGAACTTTTGCATGATATTCTAATTTTTTGAATTTCACCTGTATGTTAGACACAAGAGGAACATTTGTACATGTATTAAACAGGTCAAACAGATACTACATAAGCAAGTTATGTCTATATTTTAATATTTTTTCACTTACATCATCTACATATGTAGTTTTACTATTTTTTAAACAATTTTCCTACATTCATGTTTTCCTTTTCATCTTATTTCTATTTAGATACCAACATTTATATAATTCATTTAAATTCCATCTTTAATATATTAATGCCACTCCCATACACAAGTATGAAATACCAATTTTAACATGTTTCTCTTTTCACTCCAAATAATTTCATCACATTTTATTTTTAATTCCATTTGTTTTGCTAAAAGCTTCTTGTTTAGCCCTATTCACCCCTTCTATTTTATTTTTATAATCTTTTCATTGCTTACTATTTTTATTTTGCTGTTTAACTTCTGAACCATTGTTAGACCTCTGTGAATACATTCTTTGCCAGTATATTTTTCTCTTCATACGCAATATGCAGTACTCTCATTCTTGTAATTTGGCAACAATAATTCATTTATTAATATGTATTGTTTGCATCCAGAAATATTTTTAAAACTTCATCATTGCATCAAATATCCAAATTATAATTTTCCATCAACATAATTCTTTACACTTTTATTTATTTGATGTATTTGATTTGTCAATAGCTTACAAGATAATAGGTATAAGTATAAACATAGTTATGAATACATGGAATGGATACATATAAGAAAAATAAAAAGAATCAATAGGACAGGGATGGTAGGCACGTTGGTGTGCTTATACACGCCCCCTACAGACCTCTTAGGAAAGGGGTGAGGTCAATCGTAAACATTCTAAGTTTGAAGTTTTTGGGGTTTGGGGAAGAAACCACAGAGTCAGATAGAGTATTCCAGACGTTGACCACTCTGTTGCTGAAATTGTATTTCCTCCAATCAAGTTTGGTGTGGTTAACCTTGAGTTGTATCTATTGTGTGCTCTTGTATTGTTTGGTTGAAGCTGAAGTATTCATTGACAGGTAGGACATTGCAATTTTATATATTTTATATATTATACTTAGATCGGACTGAGGGTGGTATAGTGCTAGGTTTTCTAGGTCTAGAATTTCAAGTCGCAACATTCTATATATCATTGAATTATCAATCTGTTGGGTAAATTAAGTATTTCATATAAATACTTGTTAAGAGGATAAATTATGTGGCCTGAATTACTACTTTTAGTTATTCCCTGATAATGCTTTTGACACATTTTCTCCAGTTGTCACAAGTGCAACCAAAAATCATTAACTGAAGCACTATCCTATGCAAATTAGTATATCTAATCTAGAGACCACTTTCCAAACCAGCTTATTATTGACTATATCTTACCAATTTAGAAATGTCCAGAATACTGTCAATTATTGAAGATGTAGAAAAAAAGATTTTTAATGAATTAAAAATTAATTCCAAGCTTAAACTTTCAATTTTACTCATAATTCCACCCCCCAAAAATTTTTGGCAATTACTGACTTCTTCCACCCATTCCTTCTTCTCTTATGGGTAACTTTCTGGACCCTCTGTCAACATTTTTTTATTATTACTTTGCAGTTCTTTCAGAAATACAGCTACACATTAATTGTGTTAGCATGCAGATAATTCTCTGCCACCTTTCTTTTTTTTCCTACTCTACAAGAGATTGTTTTCCCCATTCTGATATTATACATTCCCTTTAGATTTAACACCAAAGAGCAATAGAGATTTTCTGGAAAATATGTAGGTTTTGTATAATATTAGTCCTGCCTGCCACTGCTTGCAATTCCCATCTGTTGGTGGCATTTGGACTTAGTGCAAGTAATAGTCTGGGGTGAGTCAGGCAGTGATTTCAGCTTAATTGGAGGAAAGGATGTTTTTCTTCTCTACCTCTTTAAGGGATTTACTATTTGGCTGGCATTCATATTCTAATCACAGGCCAACCATCTTTGCAGGTGCTGGTGGATGCAGAGAGCTAATTGACATGAAACTCTTCACTAGAAAGATACATTGCCAAGAGGTGGAAAGGAAAACAGGTTGTATTTCTACAGCTGAGCTCAAACACAAGAAAGACATTGTGGGCATTTGGAATCTTTCATAGTCTAATCCAGGAGGTTTGTACCATTTCTTGGTTCCACCAATCCCTGAAGTAATCTAGATCTTATCATGCTAAAATCCTTCCTAAAATCCTTCCCTTATCCAATAAGTATGTATTTACAAGTATTCTGTTACAATCAGTTATGGTACATATTAAAAAAATAAAATATTACAACACAATTGTTAATAATTGTAAAATTAAGAGTGAGAGCTAATGGAGTTTGCCACTACAAGACTAGTCTATTTTTAACCTTAAAAACAAAACAAAAACTCCCATGTAATGGAAACTAAAATAATAGTCAGAATATTATTTGGTCTTGTTTTATTTTAGCTCTCAATCTGAAACCTCTGAGATTAGTATGGTTCTGAGTTCCAAATAATATTCACTAGTTTCTTGCTGGTGGCTCTACTTTTGTTTTCTTATTCCTCCAGATTCTGTCAATATAGGGAGTAGAGTTATGACCCTTTTAAGCAATGGTTGTGTACCATTCAGATTGGAAGGCAATCTCTTCCTTACCTGCCTTGGACTCTTACTTACTCTAAGTCCAAATGCCAACAGATGGGAACTATACTGTACAAGCAATAACAGGCAGGATCAATATTATACAAAACCAGGAATGGGCTGCAAAATTTTTAGCAACTGGTTCTCTGCCCGGTTGCTGGGTGGGCATGGCCATGGTGGGCATATCCTAGTCAGCCTCCTGCACCATGGTGTGGGGGGGGTATTTTCACCCTCCCTGGGCTCCAGAGACCTTCCTCAAGCCTCCGGGAAGGTGAAAATGGCCTCCCTGGCCTCCAGAGAACCTCCAGAGACCAGAAATGGGCCCATTTCTGGCCTTCTGAAACTTCTAGAGGCCCATTTTTCATCCTCCTGGGCTCTGGGGACATTACTTGAGCCTCTGGAAGGGTGAAAACAGTTTTCCTGAATTCCAGAAGCTCTCCGGAGGCCAGAAATGGACCAGTTTCCAGCCTTCCAAAGCCTCCAGAAGGTCCATGTTTCACCTCCCTGAGCCTCCTTGGGGCCCTGTACTTACCTGGTATTGAAAACGGGCTGCATGGACAATTCTGGGAGGGGAGGGGATGGGTGGATGGGGCCAGCCAGGGGTGGGATTACCAGTGAACCTGTAATTAAAAATTCACCCAAACTGGGAAGAATTGGAAGCAGGCCACCCCTGTACAAAACTTACATATTTGCCAGAAGGTCTCTAGGGCTATTTGATGTTAAATGCAAAAGGAATGTATAAAATCAGAATGGAAAAAGAGCCCTTGTAGAATACAAGAAAAAGAAAGGCAATGGGGTATTACCTGCAATCTGACCCAATTGCTGTGGAACTGTATTTCTGAAAGTGCTATGCTGGAAAGAGGGGGAATTATGCTGTGAAGGCAAGATGGGTAACCCAATCGCTTTGCAACCAAAGATCTCATGAAGAAAAGTGTGAATAATGAGAGCCCAAAAAGAGACAAATTTAAAGATTGTCACTCTGATGATAAGAGACAACAGCTGAGAAATGGGAAAGAAGAGGTGCTTCTTTCCCTCAGAGCTGGTATGAAGTGAAAGTTCTACCAATTTCCCTCATACAGAGTAAAAATTTGGAAGAAGATGAGTAGGATCAAGTAGCCATCCAGGGACAAACAAAGAGACAGGAAAAAGTAAAGACTGAAAGAGAAATAAAGCATATTTATTCAAAAAATACACACATACAAATTCATAGGCACACATACACAAACACACACACACACACATACTAAGAAAACACACAGCTTTCCTTTTGTTAAAATAATAGTCTCCATCCAATTACTGAAATGAGTTAGTAAAATCAGTCAACTGTCCACACTTCCATTGCTTTGTGTATTAAGTCTGAGTTAATCTGGCTTTTGGTAGTTCAAGAAAAAGATCTGTGATGTTCATACATTTTCAATAAGTTGTTGCAATAAACTTAGAAACTGGACAAAGCAATAGAAAAGACTACAAACACTGACTATATCAGGCAAGCCATATCAGTTTTACAAATCAGCACCCATACAACTGTTACTTTTTTCCTTCAAACTTCCATAAGAAAGAAATGTGACTTATTTCCATCTAAAATGAACTTTTATTTTAGTCTGATTAAAACTGCATATCCATCTCTGCAGAGACACTAGCAGGGCTAACCTAATGTCAAGAAGAAGCCCATCATTGCTGAGAAAAGGAGAACAAACATTTTTAATCTAATCAATCTTTCGGAGCAGATGGATACAGTAATTAGTGCAAAAACAATTTTGCCAAGAGTATTAACATTTCTATCGTTTATCAGAAAGGGGGTGTTGTCTTTGGTCAATAATTTCCTGATTATTGCAAAACATTTATACTTGTTGATGAATTTGTGTAAAGGGGAAAGCCACTGCTTGTTGCCCAAGATTGCTGTTTTGTGGTAGAGAGATTGAAAGTTGCAGCCCAAGAATCTTTGGAGAAGCCTGCATCTCCTCAACTTAAAAATATACAAAGCCAGAAAAATATGGAGAGTATTTGAAGGCTATGTTTTTATTCCATTGTGCTAATCATTGTGATATTTGGGTGCCTGTGATAGTATAAGAAAGGGGAGAGAGAGAGAGACAAATGAGTGCTGCCACTTCTTTGCCAAATCAAAGTCCGTCCTTCTTTTCTCCCACTGATGATTTAAATTCAATGACAAGAGGCTCATGTATTGAAAAGGGTCATAACAGAATGCTAACCCACCTAAATTAAAAGACTGGTTTTCAATGCATGTAGATAAAAATAGATTCTGTTTGGAAGCTGCATTTCCAACTGAATAATGAGTTGGCAAAGCTTCACCAGACATGGGAATAATTTTTGGACGTAAAAAGAGAGAGAAAGAGAGTGAGAGAAAGAGATTGAGAAAGCATTTATGAATTATTATTCATAGGTTGCTTTAGGGAAATTGTGATGGGTTATCATTGTTTTATCATGTTAACATTTTTAACTAATTTCTCTCCCAGATTTATACTACTCTGATTACTTTGTTAAAAAAATAGGGAAAAAACCCTATAATGTACACATCAGTAATTGATTTATAAATGTGTGTAAACTGCCTACTGATCCTTAGTAATCAGCACAACAGTAGTCAGGGTTCCAAATGTTGGACAATTCTGTTAGCCCAGCTGAGGTATTTTGGTTGTAAAGATTTTACCCTACAGTGCACTGTTTCAATCAGTCAAAGGTTACAGATACAAGAGTTTTAATAATACATCATATCAGCAGGATTGTAATTATTCAAGGTTTGTGAATAGAGTATATCAAATTTTGGATAATTAAGATCTTTATTATTAATATTTTATTAAAATAGTTGCAATTGCATGTAGCATGATCCAAAACACATTACAAAAGCAATCAATTTGAAAGTACCTTTGAAAATAATGTGGTAATTATAACAGTGCAGATTAATCAAAAACAAATCTTGCCAGATAATTTGTCTCATTTTTAAAAAAAATCAGGCAACTTCCTTAATAGATTACGGTAACACTGTAGATTTGATACATAACGTACTTGATAAATACTCCACAATTTCCTGATTAACTTGCTAGTTAAATGTAACCTGTGTTAAGCCTGGGTTCCCCAACCAGGGTTAGGTAGACAAGCTAAAC
>BLBF01005554.1:0-12031 GCA_015471245.1 Laticauda colubrina
TGTTTAGCTTGTCTACCTAACCCTGGTTGGGGAACCCAGGCTTAACAGGGATGCTTCTGCAAACAGTCATAAGTGTGAAAAAGAGTCATGTCATTTTTTTCAGTGCTATTCTAATTTTGAATGGCCACTAAATGAACTAGTATCTTGAATAGAAAAGATGGATAATAGTCCTATTCCTGTTCCCCCAAAATTATGGCAAAACAACCATATTATATCCATAGTCATTGAATTGGCCTATAAAAAAGGTTGGCTGGGATGACTCCTGAATACAAGCTTGCAAATATATCAAGCTCAACATACCATGACAGAAGCAAAGAAGAAGAAAAAACAAGAGTCCGATAGCATCTTTTCTAATAAATTTTATCAAAAGGCATAAGATTTCATGAGCTGCAGATCAGTATAGAGTGGTTAGATTGATGTACGGTTTAAATTGGGTTGAGGTGGGGGAAAGGAGGATGGTTAGGTAGATGTAGGGTTACATACAGGTGAAACTCAAAAAATTAGTATAACATGCAAAAATTCATTTATTTCAGTAATGCAACTTAAAAGGTGAAATTAATATATGAGATAGACTCATTACATGCAAAGCAAGATAGTTCAAGCTGTGATTTCTCATAATTGCAATGATTATGGCTTACAGCTCATGAAAACCCCAAATCTACAATCTCAGAAAATTAGAATATTGTGAAAAGGTTCAATATTCCAGGCTCAAAGTGTCCCATTCTAATCAGCTAATTAAGCCATAACACCTGCAAAGGGTTCCTGAGCCTTTAAATGGTCTCTCAGTCTGGTTCAGTAGGAATCACAATCATGGGAAAGACTGTCGACCTGACAGTTGGGCAGAAAACCATCACTGACACCCTCCATAAGGAGGGAAGCCTGAAAAGGTAATTGCAAAAGAAGTTGGTTGTTCCCAAAGTGCTGTATCAAAGCACATTAGTAGAAAGTTATGTGGAAGGGAAAAGTGTGGAAGAAAAAGGTGCACAAGCAGCAGGGATGACCACAGCCTGGAGAGGATTGTCAGGAAAAGGCCATTCAAAAGTGTTGGAGACTTTCACAAGGAGTGGACTGAGGCTGGAGTCAGGGCATCAAGAGCCACCACACACAGACGGATCCTGGACATGGGCTTCAAATGTCATGTTCCTCTTGTCAAGCCGCCCCTGAACAACAAACAACATCAGAAGTGTCTTACCGAGGCTAAAGAAAAACAGAATTAGTCTGTTGCTCAGTGGTCCAAAGTCCTCTTTTCTGATGAGAGCAACTTTTGCATTTCATTTGGAAACCAAGAACCCAGAGTCTGGAGGAAGAATGGAGAGGCACACACTGCAAGATGCTTGAAGTTCAGTATCATGATTTTGTGTCAGTTTCCTTAAAAATAATCCTACAGCTGTAAGATCAAACCAAACCTTCAAGCAACACAATGGAAGCTTTGGTTTCATACTGAATGGTCACTCAACAATCAACTTCTGTATGGCTTTGGAATCCGACAAGTCACAGGATCTGAAATGCCTTGGTTACCTGAAAGAAAAATGCAGTTTAAAGAATCTTAACGCTACACTGTATGTACTGTTTCCAATGAACCCTGGTTTGGCATATGTGAAAAGAATGAAGCTGGCAAAATTCTGATGTGTACAGATGCTGTTATCCATGAGCATTCTTTTGTGTGGAAAAAGGAAGTAATGTTTACACAAATATTCCTTCTGGGTCCACTCCCTGCAGCTAGTGATGTGTGGGTACACAACAAAATCATTATGACAGGATGCACCTGTTTAAAACATGGTTTAAAATGTAACATGTGTGGAGTGATGTTACCAACGATATCCTTACATCCCTCTAATGCAGGGGTGGGGAATGATCGCCCGTTCATGACTTGTGGACTTCAACTCCCAGAATTTTTGAGCCAACTGGCTTATGAATTCTAGGAGTTGAAGTCCACAAGTCATAAAAGGGCCATTGTTCTCCACCTATGCTCTACTGCCAATATTGATCAGATCCTGACGAATTTTATAAGCCTACCATTTTTACAGGATTTAATATGATTGCGTGATTATAAGATGAATGTCTAAACATAATACTAGCATGCTCCTTATAGCATGTGTTTTTACAATATTTACTTATATTTTGCTGATTTATCAATCCTTATTTTTAATAGGGATACAAATTTGGAAAGACTGAAAAAGTCATTAGTTTTTGTGTAAAACTGATAGTCATGTGAAAAAAGTAAGTTCATTCTCTTTGAGTTCTATGGTTTTGTGGTAAAATACATGTGAAAATCCCATTTTAGGAAAAATCCAATTAGGGTTAGGTCTCTATGAATTCAGAGCAAAATAGAAATGATGAATGGATTTATAGCACAAAAATATGCTTAAGGAGGAAGCTTACTTTTCAAGCCCACCTTACCTACGTTTCCTGGTAAAATATATGGGAAAAACCCACTGGAAGGCAAATCCACTTAAGGTTAAGGTTAGGTCTCCATGAATTTGGACAGCAAAATGGACATTGCCAATGAATTCATAGCAGGTCAGTATGATGCAGGTCAGTATGATTTAGGTGAGCAATGATTTTTTTCAAGGACACCCTATCTAATGTTTTCTGGTAAAATATATGTGGGGGGGAAACAAAAGGGCAATCCATTTAGGATTAGGGTTAGGTCTCCATGAATTTAGAAAGCAAAAGTGACATCACCAAATGGATTTGTAGAGGCACAGTATGCTTAGGAGGGCTCTGACTTTTTGAGCCTCCTTATCTACTGGTACATGTATTTATTAAAATATACGAGAAAATCCCATTGGAGGGCAAATCCCCTTTTGGCAAATCCATCCCAACCCTAGGGTTAGGGTTAGGCCCCCATGAATGAATTTGTAGAAGATCTATATGCTTAGCAGGGTTCTCACTTTTAGAGCCTGCCTTATCAAGGTTGACTCAGCCTTCCATCCTTCTGAGGTCAGTAAAATGATGATCCACATTGTTGGAGGCAATAGGCTGGCTCTAAACCACTTAACTCACTAAGCACTGTAAAGTGGTATATAAGTCTAGGTGCTGTTGCTATCTACCTTTCTTGGCAAAATGCATGGAAAAAATCCCATTGGAGAGCAATCTACTTAGGGTTAGGGTTAAATCTCCATTAATTTGGAAAGCAAAACAGCTTTCACCAATGGATTTGTAGGATGCTGATATGCTAAGAAGGATGCTGAATTTTCTAGCTCACCTTACTTATACTTCCTTGAAAAATATTTGAGAAAATCCCATAGGGAGAAAATCCACTTAAACTTAGGGTTACATTTCCATGAATTCAGAGAGCTAGAAAATTAATGCAGTGAGTAGACTTGTTCAGCTATATAATTTCTTTTACAATACTGGTTTAATTCTCCTTTTTTCTCCTTTTTTTTCTTTGATATCAGTTAATAACAAATCATGTGTCCAGGAAGGTAATTTCAAAATGTGGTCAATTATCATTGTTTGTAGCATGTCCAAGCATTGAGCAGAAACTGTGCATAGTTTTGTTATGCTATCCTTTAACCATTGCCACATAGAATCTGAAATTTAAACATAATGTACTCAAAATGAGACATTTTGCTTATTAAAGGTATAATAAGTTCTGTCTTCGAAGCTTTTAAGCCATAGATGATGAAATTTTCTTTTAGTGCCTTGCTCCCTGACATTTTGGTATGGGTCATAACACTTTAATTAAGCCTCTAATCCAGCCTTTTACATAAGTCCTAGATAATAGGGAATGTCTCCTGTATAAAATGGAACAGTTGGCCTAATATTTGGGGGGTGATGAGTATTTAGGATTTATATTGAGGCAAAAGGCAGCTGCATGACCTAAGGAGAGAAATCAAGCAACCCTACTGTAGTTTTTTAAAAGGTCCCCTCCAGTGAAATGGCCATGTCTGGAAAACTTCTTGGAAGGGAACAGATGACATGAGCATGTTGATGTCATTGTGCAAAGGCTGCAACAAATACTTACCTCAAAAGCCATGCAACACATATTGTCTCCATAATGTTGTTCCAGGTGCATGATTACTTTGGCATCATTTTTGTTTGTTATAGAAGTTGCTGACTTTATTTGGAGTAGCAGGTGGCTGTTACATATTTCTACAAATACTCTGAAGATCACGGAAGCACAAGAAGCTGAAGTGAATTGATGCAGCTTTTCTGATTCTAGAGTTGCTTCATTTTGTAGATGGGATCAAGTGAAACCCCTTTAAACCAACTCACCACCTCATCAGAACTTTACAAAGACCTATTTGTTCTACCAAAAATAGGAGTCTATAAGAGAAATATATTTGCAAACAACTTCTTAGGTCATATATGGACATTTAGTACAGATAGCACAATTCATCTCCACTATACTAAGTTGTGATACTGTTCTTTGGCTTTGAGCCCAGTAGTTCTGTATGAGAATAGAAATAACAAGACACATTTTGGATAACGAAAGCCCCGGTCCCACTGCACTTAGGGATGCAAAGAGGATGTAAAACATTAAAAAAAAGCTTGCCATCCATTGGAAAACGCTATGCATCCGTTGTGTACTCACTGCATAGGTGTTTCATACACTCTATCCCTCAAGCATCCATCCACTGAGATTTCATCCACGCAAGAAGTTTTGAGCTGCACAAAACTTTGTGAGCGGATGAACTTTCTGCCTCGTACGATGTACATCCGCGACATATACAGGCAACAAACATTCTATGTCCGTTATCATTACACGTCCATTACACGTCCGCTGCATCCTCTCTGCATCCTCTGGCCATCCCCTCAACTCATATCCACTGCAGCTGAAAACGGAAAGAGGGAGGAAATGAAAGGTACACAGAAGGTCTACACAGCGTTAGTAGCATGGAAATAGAAAGGATGTAAGCGTATGCATCTCGTATATAAAGTATTAAAAACGGACAAAACATTTGTATCTGGGATGTATCTCGTATATTTAGGATGTCTGCAGTATGTCTAGAGTATGTAGAAGGACACCTAGCAGACTACCAATATTTCCTATAAACAGGGAAAGAAAATCATCTGGATCTCACTATCAGTCCAGCAGCCATGGTGTACAGACCTCTTCACCCTTGGTCTTGGTCTTCCACATCATCCATTGTTCTCCACCATAGATCATGACACAGTCCGTATGGTAGCTGCGCTCATTCATCACCAGAACCAAAACCTGTTCAGACTTTTTCACCTTTTATACAGAAGGAGAAGAAGGAGACGACCAAGAGCTGTGTGGGTCCGAGGATGGATCGTGAGAAAAATGGAGTTGGGACTGTATGACCAGTTGATGATGGAGTTGAGGAATGAAGACCCTCATGCATTCCATCACTTCATGAGGATGTCACCAGCTATGTTTGATGAACTTGTACAGCGTCTGAGACCCAGGTTGACCAAGCTTAGCACCAACTTCCGTCCCAGCCTGGCCCCTGGACTGAAGGTGGCACTGACTCTGCACCATCTGGCCTCTGGAACCATATACAGAAACATGTAGTATGCATGGAGGGTGCCACACAACACTATCAGCAAAGTGGTCAGAGAAGTGGTGCAGGCCATCATCGAAGAATATGTGGAGGAGCTCCTCAAGTGTGCCCCACCACTGAACAAGGCTGGAGAAAACTTGCAGAAGAGTGGTATCAGAGGTGGAAATTTCCCCACACCGTTGGAGCCATCGATGGGAAGCACGTGACCTGCAAAGCTCCAGCCAACTCAGGGTCCACTTATTTCAACTACAAGGGCTTCTTCAGTATCATCCTCTTTGCCATGGTTGATGCTGACTACAAGTTCATGTACATCAATGCTTCAGGCAACGGGTCAGCTTCAGATGGCCAGGTATACAACGCTAGTGACCTCAAGGATGGGCTGGAACGCAACCTCATCATGGGTTCTCCAGATCCAGACCCCCTGCCCAATGACACACAAGATGTGCCATACTTCATCATTGCTGATAACGCCTTCTCCTTCAGAACCTCCCTCATGAAGCTGTATACTTCAAGATACCTCACCCGTGTAGAGAGGATCTTCAACTACAGGCTGTCCAGGGCAAGGCGGGTGGTGGAGAACGCCTTTGGCATCGTGGCCAACAGGTTCCAGATACTTCTCACCACCATGCAGCATGAGCCACAGATTGTGAGGAGCATCGTGGAAGCTTGCTGCATCCTGCACAATCTCATGCGCACCCACTACCCAGTGTTGCAGAACAGGCTCGTGGACCTCCAACAAGGCAATGGGGACATGGAGCCTGGTGAATGGAGGCAAGGGCTAAACCTGATAGACACTGTGGATGTGCCAGGCCCCAACAGAGCTTCACATGAAGGGAAGAAGCAGCGCAACCTCCTGAGACACTGGTGCAACTCCCCAACTGGAGCAGTGGAGTGGCAAGAAAGGATGATAGGTGATTAATGGATGCTTCCTTGAGCCTGTCACATAAGACTGATGAGATTGTGCCATGTATGTTGAGTGGTCCTACAATGAATAGGGCATTAATAAAGAGCTTTGTTTATTTTAAAATATGTTGATCAATGAAGAAATTGTTCTTGATAATAAAGGTCCATATGTGTGGCAGCTGGGATGGTGGATCATACAGTCCCACGATGCTTGCACTGGAGCTTTATCTATCCCACAACTATCCTTATCTATCCCACAAGCATGCAAAGGCTTAAACATTTTTTCAAAGTTTTCACCAACACTTTATTAATTAAAAAAAATGAACCAAGTGTCTTAAGCAAAGATAACCTTTATTAACTTTCTTAGGTAACCTTTATGACTTTATTAAATAAGCTAAATGAACCAAGTAAAGTGTCTTAAGCAAAGATAAACTTAACAAGTAAACAACTCAGTCTCTGACACTATTCTCAGTCACTCTGAGTCCTGTCCATGGTCTCAGCAGTTAAGTGGGCAGGGACTGTGGAGGTGGCTCTGGCTTGAGTGCTGGTCTGAGGCACCATTGCAGTGCTTGGCCCCAAGGGTACAACAGGGGAAGGTGTGTTCAGGAAGCTGTCCGAGAGCTGACTCAGTCCCATGAGGTTGAGAGGCCCTTCATCAAGGACTTGATATGTCAAGCCTAATACTGATGACAGATTGTCCATTGATGGGCTTGGCTGTGGGATGGAGGAAGGGTTGGGAGGAGTGTAGTGGGGCTGTCTGGTCTGCAGCTGGGTGAGGACTGGCGTCTGTGGCGTGCGATGAACCTGGGCCTGGACTGGGAAGGTCTGTTTTTGCTGTGGGAAGTCCTGGTAGTCGTAGCCTTGGTAGGTGAGGGGCTGTTGAAAGCTGTGGAAGGGCTGTGACATCGCCTGGGGTGGAGGAGCAGACCTGGACTGGGTAAGAGCAGCTTCAGCTGGGCCTTGAGGGTTGTGCAGAAGTGCTGTGATCTTCTGCTTCATCAACAGGCCTCGGGCAGGTCCCTCAGGATCTGGCTCACGTAGGTGATGAAGGGCTTCCAGCCCGAGGATGCTCTATCCAAGTAGACCAGCTGAGAGAGAAGTTCTGTGCTAGTCTTCATTGTGTCCCTGATCTCCAACAGCACACTGTGGTTCTGGCCCTCCAGTCTGCCTCTCTGCCTGCATCCTCTAGAGCTGGGGGTGGGGGTGGGAGTGGGTTGGCCTCTGATGGCTGCTGCTTCTTCCTCCATTTGTGATAGCAGGGCATCATCCCCCACAAGATCATCCAAGTCTGCCGGCATGGGGAGTGCAGCTGTCGGGGGAGTCTCTGCCGTGGGGCCCTCTGAAGACACCTGCCTGGACAGGCTCACTTGCTCCTGGCTGGAAGAGGACTGGCTATCTGTGGGCTGTCTGAGGGAGAGGGGTGTCAAAGGGGTTGCTCCTCGGTGGTGGATCTCACCCCCCAGGAAAATGCACTTGGCTATGACGTACATCTCCTGGTCAGTGAGCTTGACAGCGGCCTGCCTGAATTTCTAGAGGTGTCGCTTGCCATACCAGGTGTGCATGTGCTTCCACCATCCCAGGAGTACTTCTGCAGTGTACCCCAGGCTCTCTGCCTTGTCTCTCCAAGCTACCTGCTTCTTCTTGGTGTCGCGATAGAGTCTGTGGCCCTTTCTCCAGAGGTACTCATTTTCCCTCAGCCATTCCAGCACCTCATCCTCATGCTCCTTGGAAACGGTGTACTGTTTCCTCTCTCCCTTCTCCTTTCCTTGGCTCTTCCTCCCTCTGACAGGGCCTTCAGCAGGGCCTTCAACAGCAGGGCTTTGAGGGCCTTGGGGCTGGTCCACCACAGCAGCAGCAGCAGCAGGTTCAGAATCAGTGCCAGGGGGTGGGATGCTGGTTCTGTCCTTTTTGCCAGGGCCGGAATGGGAAGGCACCGGCTTCCTCTTCTTACCTGACTGACAAACCATGTGTTCCTGCTAGATGTATGTGGCAGCACATCTTTCCCCTGTATGCTGACTGCATGCATGCTGCATCCTTTTATATCTGTGGAGCTGCCGCATTTCATACTCCCCACATGCACAGTGAACGCTTTGCATCCGATATACATTCGTACGGCATCCTCTTTGTTTCCTATAGACGTCCGTGATGCATCCACTTCACCCACTATGCATCCGCCCCTTCCACTATGCGTCCGCTTCGAAATTCTCCCCCGGAACCCCTTCAGAGGTGTCATCCGCTTCCATCTGCTGTCATCCGCTAGGCTTCCTATGAACATCCATTAAACATCCCCGCTACATACTACCCACGTCCATTCTTTTCCATTCTGTTTATGCAAATTTTCACCACTTTTTGGAGTGGATGACAATGGATGGAGCCACCCCCGAAATTTTGCTCGTCCGCTGTGTCCTTTATACATTTTGCGTCCATCAGCCAGTGGGACCTAGCCTTAATGACCTAACACTTAGAAATCCTGGTGTGATCTCAGAAGCTAATTAAGGTCAGGTCTTGTTCTGTTGGGCAGCAAACGAGGAAGGAATTCCAGAGCTTAATCAAGAAACATTGCAGAGGAAGGTGACAGCAATACTCATCTATACTAACTCTCTTTTTATGACCCAATAATCCCCTAATTTGGGATAAAAGTCAGAGTGAGTGGATGGAGCTGAGCATTTATTGGCCAGATGCCCTTTCTGATGCCATGTAGAGTTCACAGAAGATATTTTTTCTTTCCTTTTTCTTTTTAATATAACGATGCAGATGAATCCTCATCTACACTGTTATGTTAAAAATAGCTTGGATGTGTTCATAATGGTACTAGAAAATGAGCTTGATTCAAAGGAGAGGTCACTCTTTAATTGCCTCTTATCTTTCCTCTACAAAAATGTCCTTTTAAATATTAAGAAAAAAGAGACATACAATCATGTTTTGCTCCAGTATTTTATTTATCACAAATTGTAACCTCAAAATACACCAAGAAAATTCACTACACGATCACTCACTCCACCTGTTTTGTTTCACTGTGCAACTAGATCTGTCCTTGGCTTTTTCCAAACCTCCTTGGAGTCTTTGAGTTATGAATCATTTTGCTGCTGTCTTACTGTGGAAAATCTTTTGCTTTAATGGGTCTTCAGAATCAGAAGCTTTGGGTCTTGATTGGAATGTGTGATGCAGAAAAGGATCCACCTTTCACTGAATATTTTGAAAGGAAAATACCATTAACAGAGGATCCCATCACCTATAAGCGGAACCCTTAAAAACTATCATAAAAATGCTTGTGTTTACCTTACCATGTCTGTGAAATATAAATGGAAGCAATACTTGGTAAAATGTAGGGTTAGGGATGTATGTATGTATGTATGTATGCTGTTCAGCTTCCTTCGGGTATTATCCCACGTCATTGTAGTGCTTTTAAAGTTTTAGCAACGTTTCAGCAGAATCTCATCTGCCATCATCAGGCTTCTGTATAGAGTTTGTATGTGGGTCAGGGTCTCACAGCCGTTGGTTTTAAATTTGAGGCTAGCCTATTATTGTGGTAGAATGTTTTTTTCTACATCCTGATTGGTTGGGAGTCTTGGTCTGTGTTTATTGGACTTGGAGTTTGTTTGCTTCTCTGATGATCCTGTGGCTGGGGTTTTCTATAGTGGCTAGGGTTTTAGTGCCGCTGAAGTTGATGCTGTGACCTGTGGCTTTCATGTGTTGGACTAGTGAGGAGGTGTGTTCCAGCTTTTTTACTGCATTTTACTGCATTTTTTTACTGTTCATCCAGGTGGGTCCTTATTCTTCTATTGGTCTGTCCAATGTATTTGGCCAGGCATGATGCACAGGGAACTTCGTATATGCCTTGGTTTTCCAGGTCAATTTTGTCTTTGGGGTTTTTAAGGATGGCTGCTATTTTTTTGTCTGTTTTGAAGGCAGTCTTGATGTGATGCCTGTGTAGTATCTTACTGATTTTGTCTGTAGTACCTCTTATGTAGGGCAGGACAGCTGTTCCATAGGTCTGTTGATCTTCTAGATCTCTGTTATGTCTTGGTGTGTTTTTGTGGATCAAGCTGGTGATTTTGTTTTTGTGGAAGCCATTGCCTGTCAATACTTTAGTCAGGGTGCATAGTTCAGTCTTTATATGTATCTTGTCTGCCAGGCGTTTAGTTCTGGTAATTAGTGTTTTGGCCACGGAATCTATCTGTGCTGGGTGGTGGCGGGATTGGGCGTTGAGGTAGCGGTTGGTATGTGTTTTCTTCTGGTATACGGTGTGTCCCAGTGTGCCATCTGTTCTTTTGTAGATTAGTACATCTAGGAATGGTAGTTGTTTGTTTATTTCCATTTCCATGGTGAACTTGATTTTGGGGTGTGTGCTGTTTAGGTGTGTTAGGAAATTGTTTAGGTTTTCTTTTCCATGGGGCCAAATCACAAATGTGTCATCGATGTATCTTAGCCATAGTTTGGGTTTGTGGGTGGCATTAGCCAGGGCTCTGGATTCAAATTCTTCCATGAACAGGTTTGCAATGACGGGTGACAGTGGTGATCCCATAGGGGCTTCTTCAATTTGCTTGTATCTTTGTCCTTTGTATATGAAATATATGTTGGTTAGGCAGTGTTCTGTTAGTTCCATGAGGTCTTTAGCTGGTTGGTATTTATTTTTGATGATTTCAAGAGTTTCTTTTATTGGGATTTGAGTGAATAGTGAAACCACGTCAAAACTTACAAGCAGATCTTCTTGTTCCACGGGTAGATCTTTGATCATTTCTAAGAAGTGATATGAGTTTTGTACATATGAAGCTGAGGTTTCAGCATGGGGCTGTAGTTGTTTTGCTAAGTGTTTAGCTAGGTTTTGTAATGGTGCTCCTTTGGAGCTGACTATGGGTCTGAGAGGTATGCCTTCTTTGTGTATTTTTGGGAGGCCATAAAATTTGGGGCATCTAGAAGATTTTTCTCTTGGGATGATCGTCTGTTGGATTTCTTTGCTTATGTGGCTGGTTATAATTTTCTTCTTGGTTAATTTTTCCAGATATGTGGTTGGGTCTGTGTTTATAGGTTTGTATGTGGAGTCTTGGAGTAGGTCTGTCAATTTTGTTTTGTAGTCTTTTCTATCCATTACTACTGTGGCATTCCCTTTGTCTGCTGGGAGTATTATTATGCTGTTATCATTTTTCAGGGTTTGTAGTGCTCTGAATTCATCTTTTTGCAAGTTATTTTTCAGTGGTTTGGCTGTGCATAAGATGTGAGTAACCTGGTGTCTTATTCTGTCAGCTTCATCTGTATTTAATTTGGTTAGGCTGGATTCTACTGCACATATGATGGATTCTGTGGGGATTTTTTTGGGTGCTATGGCATAATTGAATCCTTTGGTTAGGACATCTGTTTCTGTTTTGGTGAGTTCTCTGTTGGAAACATTATATACTAATTGTTTCAGGTGTTGTTGTGAGTTGTTGGGGGTTTTCTTGTCATGTTCTAATTTCTTTAGTTTCTATGTATGTATATATACATATACATATATGTTTTCTTAGGTTTTCGCGGGTACTTACATGTGTGCTGTTTAGCTTCCTTCGGGTATTATTCCACGTCATTGTAGTTCTGTTAAAGTTGTAGCAACGTTTCAGCAGAATCTCATCTGCCAGCCTGAGGATGGCAGATGAGATTCTGCTGAAACGTTGCTACAACTT
>BLBF01005561.1:0-10222 GCA_015471245.1 Laticauda colubrina
TGTTTAGCTTGTCTACCTAACCCTGGTTGGGGAACCCAGGCTTAACATGGCTTATTCACAAGGAGGCTGGTGTTTTCCATCACAGACCTATTGTCCCCCTGTTTTTAAGTAGCCATAAGAGGCTGAAGAGTCAGTTGCATCCAACAATTCAAAGGAAAATATAAGCTTCACTAGTTTCCAATTAACTGGAGCAAAGTTCTAAATCAATTCTATTTCTCCAAATAGTTCCGTCAAATAGACAGAGCCAAAATGGTGTAAAACACTATTGTTGATCTATTTCATGATTAATACATAGAGATATTCTATATTTTATCTTTTTGGCCATTTCCATAGCACTTTCATGAACATTTATTTTGGGGAAGGCTTACATAGGCAAACATTGCAGCTAGGAATAAGATTCTGCTACCATTAGTATTCTAGGTAATTCATCTTTAGGTAATTAAAGTTCATGATCTGTGCATTCTTTAATCTGAATGTGTTAAAAAAAGATTTAATCTCATGTAGCATCCAAAGTTTTCCAGCTTTAGATAAACACAGATGATTTTCTAACTACTGACTCACTACCCATGAGTATATTTTTCAATTGGCCAATTTAAATATTGGCCAGAAATATGGTCAAATCCTGAAGCATCATCACCCATCTGGATACCCCTCATAATTGTTGATCCAAAAATATTTGACTAAATTGTTTTTTGACTGCACACCTTCTTTAGACAATCTGACTGCAGTCATGTAGTCAGAAATTGCAATAAAATTTTGAAGTATAATTTCAAATTATTGATCCTTTTATATCATCTTTGGGTAATAGATATAGTGCATCATGATACATTGTGGTCTATGATCATTGTCATGGCTGAAAGTGGGAAAGAATCAGAATAGAGTGTGGCTATGAGAGATTTGAAGTGATTGTGACAAACCATGACATATAGTGCTTGGTGAATCTCTGCTTTAAGAATGGTATCTGTCTTGACCCTGTTTTTTCTCTTCCTCTAAAGCCCCTGTCACACAGCACCAACAGATGGAAAGAGGATGTAAAATGGAGAGAAACACTTGCCATCCGTTAGTTAACGCGTTGCTTCCGTTCTGTACTCACTGCGTCCGTTTTTCATCCTCTCTATCAGTCCAGCAACCGTCTATTGACATTTCATCCGCTCAAAAAGTTTTGAGCTGCACAAAACTTTTTGAGCGGAAAATGTATCCAATGCTTCCGTTCTGCATCTACAAGGCATATGGGGAACATCCGTTCTACATCCGTTGTCATCTGTTACGCATCCGCTATATCCGCTAGGCATCCGCTGTGCATCAGCACAACTCAAATCTGCTCCAGCGGAAAACGGACACAGGGAGGAAGCGAAACGGACGTGGAATGAACACACAGCATTAGTAGCACAGACGGAGAAAGGATGAAAGCAGATGCAGCTCACATACAAAGCATTAAAAAGGAAAAAACGTTCGCAGAGGGGACCTATCTCGGATATTTAGGATGTCTGCAGGATGTCTAGAGGATGCAAAAGGACACCTTGCAGAAAACCTATATTTCCTATAAAAAGGGGAAGGAACTCACCTGGATCTCACTTTCAGTCCAGCAGCCTTGCGGTGCAGACCTCTTCAGCCTTGCTCTTGCTCTTGCTCTTCCACAGCATCCAGTCATGTCCACCATGGATCATCACACACTCTTTTTGGTAGCCACCATCGTTCTACAACAGTGCGAAGCCCTCTACAGGCTCTTTCACCTGTTCTATGTGAAGAAAAGGAGGCGTCCAAGAAGTTTCTGGGTCCAAAGATGGATCGCGAGAAGAGCCGAGTATGGACTGTATAACAAGCTGATGGTGGAGCTGAGGAACGAAGACCCTCGTGCGTTCCAGAACTTTATGAGGATGCCTCCAGCCATGTTTGATGAAGTTGTGGAGTGGCTGAGACCCAGGTTGACCAAGCAGAGCACCAACATCCGGCCCAGCCTGGACCCTGGGCTCAAGGTGGCACTGTCTCTGTGCCACCTGGCCTCAGGGACCACCTACAGGAGCATGCAGTATGGCTGGAGGGTGCCACACAACACCATCAGCATTGTGGTCAGAGAAGTGGTGCAGGCCATCATCGAAGAATACCTGGAGGAGCTCCTCCAGTGCCCCTCCACTGAAGAAGGCTGGAAGAAAGTTGCAGAGCAGTGGTATCAGAGGTGGAACTTCCCCCACACCGTTGGAGCCATAGATGGGAAGCACGTGGCCTGCAAAGATCCAGCCAAGTCAGGGTCCACTTATTTCAACTACATGGGCTTCTTCAGCATCATCCTCTTCACCATGGTCGATGCTGACTACAAGTTCATGTACATCGATGCTTCAGGCAATGGCTCATCTTCAGATGCCCAGGTATACAATGCCAGTCACCTCAAGGAGAGGCTGGAACGCAACCTCATCATGGGCTTTCCAGATCCTGACCCCCTGCCCAACGACACACAAGATGTGCCCTACTTCATCATGGGGGATGACACCTTCTCCCTCAGAACCTACCTCATGAAGCCCTACACCTCCAGATGCCTCACCCGTGAAGAGAGAATCTTCAACTACAGGCTGTCCAGGGCAAGGCAGGTGGTGGAGAACGCCTTTGGCATCCTGGCCAACAGGTTCCAGGTACTTCTCACCACCATGCAGCATCACCCAGAGACCGTGAGGAACATCGTGGAAGCTTGCTGCATCCTGCACAATCTCATGCGCACCCACTACCCAGTCTTGCAGAACAGGCTCGTGGACCTCCACAAGGCAATGGGGACATGGAGCCTGGTGAATGGAGGCAAGGGCGAAACCTGATAGACACTGAGGATGTGCAAGTCCCCAACAGAGCCTCACATGAAGCGAAGAAGCAGCACAACCTCCTGAAACACTGGTGCAACTCCCCAGCTGGAGCAGTGGAGTGGTAAGACAGGATGATAGATGCTTAATGAATGCTTCCTTCAGCCTGTCTCATCACACTGATGAGATTGTTCCATGTATGTTGAGTGGCCCTACAATGAACAGGGCATTTAATAAACAGTTGTGTTTATGTTGAAATGTGTTGATGAATGATTACATTGTTATTGATAATAAAGGGCCATAAGTGTGGCCCCTGGGAGGGTGGACCATACAGTCCCACTATGCTTGCACTGGAGGTTTATCTATTCCACAGCTATTACCCATCCCAGAGGTATCCCTGCCCATCCGACTGCTATCTTAACCCATCCCACAGCTATTACCCATCCCACAGGTATCCCTGCCCATCCCACAGGTATCCCTGCCCATCCCACTGCTATCTTAACCCATCCCAAAGGTATCCCTGCCCATCCCACTGCAATCCTTACCCATCCCACAAGCATGCAAAGGCTTAAACCATTTCTAAAAGTTCCACCAAGACTTTATTTAATAAAATAAATGAACCAAGTGTGTGAAGCAAAGATAATCTTTATTAATAACAAGCTGTAAAAGAAAAATGACCCAAGTGTCCCAAGCAAAAATAAAGTCAACAGGTAGCCACCCAGTCTCTGGCACTCTTATCAGTCACTCTGAGGCATGCCCATAGTCTCAGGGGTGAAGGGTCCAGATGCTGTGGAGGTGGCTGCTGCTGGAGTGCTGGTCTGAAGCCCCACTGGGGTGCCTGGCCCCGAGAGGATAACAGGAGATGGTTTGTGCAGGAAGCTCTCAGAGAGCTGGCTCAGTCCTGTGATGTTGAGAGCCCCTTCCTCCAGGACATGGGGTGTCAGCTCCAATACCGATGACAGACGTTCTGAGGCCGGGCTTGGCTGTGGGATGGAGGAAGGAGGAGTGTAGTGGGGATATCTGGTCTGCGAGGTGAGGCGTGGGTGGCATCTGTGGCGTGGGTGGCATCTGTGGCGTGGGTGGCATCTTTGGCATGGCTGGCATCGGTGGCGTGGCTGGCATCTGTAGCGTCGGTGGCATCAGTGGCATCGGTGGCACCGGTGGCGTTTGATGTACCTGTGCCTGGACTGGGAAGGGCTGCCTGTGCTGCTGGAGCTCCTGGTAGCCGTAGCCTTGGTAGGTGAGGGCTTGTGGAAAGCCTTGGAAGGGCAGTTACATCACCTGGGATGGAGGAGCAGACCTGGATTGGGTGGGAACAGGTTCAGCTGGGTCTGGAGGGTTGTGAAGAAGACCAGTGATCCTGTCCTTGATCCCCTGGTACTGTGATTCGGACAAGTTCATGAGGGTCTGGTTGATGTACGTTATGAAGGGCTTGCGCTTGGAGGATGGGACGTCGGTGTGTACCAGCTGGAGAAGAGATCTACGCTGCTTCTGATGGTGTCCCTGATCTCCAGCAGAACAGTGTGGCTCTGCCCCTCCGGTCTGGCTCTCTGCCTGCTTTCTGTGGAGGTGGAGCTGGGGGTGGAAGTGGGTTGGTCTCTGGGGGAAGTGCCTCTCCTTGCTCCCACTGCATCAGGGGTCCTCCACGCGCTCCGCCACGGGAAGCGCAGCTGTCGGGGGGGTCTCCGTCATGGCACGCTCCACAGATACCTGCCTGGACACAGGAGCTGACTCTTGGCCAGAAGAGGACTGGCTCTCTGTGGGCTGCCTGAGAGAGATGGTTGTCAGAGGGACTGCTCCTCGGTGGCGGACCTCACTCTCCAAGAAGCTGCACTTGGCCATCACGTAGGACTCTCGGTCCGTCAGCTTGACCGCGGCCTGGGCAGATTTCTTGAGGTGCAGCTTCTTGTACCAGGTGTGCATGTGCTTCCACCAGTCAAGGAGCACCTCCGAAGTGTAGCCCAGGCTCTCCGCCTTCTCTCTCCAAGCAGCCTGCTCCCTTTTGGTGTCTCGATAGAGCCTGTGTCCCTTCCACCAAAGATACTCGTTCTCCCTCAGCCATTCCAGCACCTCCTCCTCATGTTCCTCTTCAATGGAGTTTTGCCTCCTCTCCCGTTCATGCGTATGCCTCTTCCTCCCTCTGGCAGGGCCATCTGGGCCCTCATCAGTGGGGCTTCGAGGTTGTAGGGGCTGCTCCAACACACCACCAGCATCAGCAGAAGCAACAACAACAATAGCAGCAAAAGCAGGACCAGCAGCACCAGGAGCACCAGCACCAGCAGCAGCATCAGTAGCACCAGCAGGACCAGGATCAGCAGCACCAGCAGCACCAGCAGGAGCAGGAGCACCAGCAGGACCAGCAGGACCAGGAGCTGTGCCAGCAGAGTAAGCCCCAGCAGAAGCCCCAGCACCAGGAGCAGCACCAGCAGAGTAAGCACCAGCAGAAGCACTAGCACCAGAAGCAGCACCAGCAGAGTAAGCACCAGCAGAAGCACCAGCACCAGGAGCAGTGCCAGCAGAATCTCCAGCACCAGAAAAGTCAGCCCAAGCAGCAGAAGCCCCAGCAGAAGCAGATTCAGGGCCAGGGGGTGGGATGGTGGCCCTGTCCTTCTTGCCAGGGCTGGCAGCAGATGCCACAGGCTTCCTCTTCTTCCCCATGGTTGTTGGCTGGCTGGCTGGCTGGCTGGCTGGCTGGCTGGAGCTGTGTCTGGCAGCAGGTCTTTCCTCTGAATGGTGACCTGCTTGCGAGCTGCTTCCCTTTATATCTGTGGGGCTGATGTAATGCATCCTCCCCGCATGCTCAGTGAACACTCTGCATCTGCTAGGCTTCCGCTAGGCTTCCACTAGGCTTCCGCTCTGCATCTGCTTCATCCGCTCGGCATCCGCTCTGCATCCACTCTTTCCGTTGCGTGTCTGCTTCGCTGTGCTCCCCCGGAAGCCCCGCTTCCATCCGCTCCCATCCGCTTCCATCCGCTAGGCTTCCGTGGAGCATCCATTTTACATCCCCTCTACGTCCTCCCCCCGTCCTTTCCTTTCCGTTGTTGTCCGCTCTGTTTTTCATATTCGGGGCACTTTTGAGAGCGGATAACAACGGATGGAACATTTTCTCATTCGCTGTGTCCTTTTTAGAAACGTTTTGCATCCGTCGGCCAATGTGACAGGCCCTTAAATCACAAATAGGTGATTTGGGGCAGCCAAAAGAAACACCTCTTTTGAAAATAATAATAATATGGACAATGGAAAGGATGGAAGTGGTATTATATTATTAAGGTTGTTTGTGAGTGTTAATTTTGTGAATGTTAATTTTGTGGAATGAATAATTAAAAGTTGCTAAATTACATAAACCAATGATTTAACGTTTAACAGATTTTCTTGGTTTTCCATCAAAAACCAATTGGAAACATTGTTCTGTTCAGCAACTTACCTGTAGGATTCACTAGAATGATCTTAATGGGCCATAAAAGGGGAAAAATAAATTTGTGAACTTTATATCTAATTTTCAGGATAGAGGTTCCAAATGCTTTCAATTTATCCTCGACAAGATCCATCTTTTCCTTTATTAAAAGATGCTACAGAATCTTTATAGATTGTAATGTATATACAGTATTTGCAAACAATCCTTATGTTTGCTAGGAATACTTGTAGATGTGTATGTAATGTATGCATGCATAAAATGAAGAAGCATATTAAAAAAGGAATATCAGCCAAAGTGATAGGACCTAGAGAGAAGAACAAGGGTGAAGTTGTGGATATAAAATCAGAGAATAAGACTAGAAAGGCAAATAAGTTATAACCAAGAAATAAACTCTTAGATGGATGAAAGGAGTCCACGGAACCATAGAGAATATTCTACAAGTATACAGTAGTTCTGCTTTTTCAACAAGAGCAGTATGCCTGTTGTATCTTGTCCATGTGCAACTGGATTATTCCATTAGATTAAGATACTTTTGTATTCAAGTGTAACTGACTAGATAGGACAGCTTTTGTTGGAAAGACATTCTAGTCTAATTATCCAGATCAGTGGATATTAAAATTGGAGAAACATGAAAACTCCTGGAATAATTGAAAGTGACTTTGCTTTTTTATGTTGTTTTCTCTTTGCATTTATCATGGAAAACTGTGCAATGTTTGAATTTTGAGTAGCTCTGACAAATGTCTATGATCTTTTGTCGATTTTTTTCAATGAATGGGAAAGTCAAAGGAAAATGCAGCTAAATTCAAGACATATCTACTGAGATAAGTCCTACCAGACTTAGTGATACTTATTTTCCTGTATGCTTGACAGAACTGCACAACTATACATTGTTTACAAGGCGAGTAATTGTGTTGCAAACTTGATACCAATCAATATACAGTATTTTAGAGCAATTTTCTAATGACCAGAGAACTAAATGAACCTTAGGAAAGCACTAAAGTTTAAAAATCTATAGTGTTTACTTGTGGAATTAGTCAAATTTCAACCATTCTTCATTGTTTGGGCAAGAATGTATGCAAGTTCAGCTTCTTCTTATCTTCTAGCTATTAATTTATGATAATTGAAAGTTCCAACTTATGGCCCATCATTGGCTCAGACTGCATTGGTGAAAATTCTGCTTTGGACCTTTTTAGTAGCAGCCTCAGTTCTGAAATTCCTCTCCCAAACTCCTTAACAACTGCATTGTTTAGTTGATAGATGTTCCAGTCCCAATTGTAATCGTAAGTCAAAGACTACTTATAAAAGGTGAGTTTGCTAATTGTCCATTATAATTTGTTTCTCAGGATGACAATTTATATTCCAAATGGTAGATGCTGCAATCTTTATAATTACTGCTGTTAATATGTACACAGTGGTTATATGAATAGGGGTCCATTAATGAATTGTGAAATAAAGAAATAACTATATGGAGATAGAACAAATATGCCTCATTTCCACAACTGGATTCCTCCACCCCGCTTTGCAAAAATATGTCAATTATTTTGTTAGTGTTTGGATTATTTGGTTTGTAAGGGGGATCAAAATGAACTCTACAACAAATATAAAAAGAGAAAAAATATGCATTATAATGAGTTCCAATTAAAAACAAGCAAATAATTGAGATAATTCTGAGTTAAAATTATGAAAATCATTCAGTAATTATAAGAAAAAATGCATTATAAGTGATTGGAAATGTAACTGAATCAAAAGTGTGCATTACCTCAGCATTATTTGATATGAACTAGGAAGCAAATACTGTTTTTTCACATGCATTCATATTTATAGGATTCTTTAAAAACCAGATGGTCTATGTTATTCCCATTAAAATAATTGATAAAACTAATGATCATTTTATATCATGTGACCCAAGTGTGGGGTAGAATCTCAGTTAAATGATAACGTCCAGCAATATTGTCATTGCAACAGCAGATAGTCTCTCGAAATGTTTACTTTCATGAGAAAATTGTACCTGGGTCCAGCTATTGCTCTTCTTGCTCTTTCTGTTGCTCATCACTCCTACTGTACAAAACACACACAGCCATTTTATACATCATTAACATTCTTCCTTGGCCCAATTTTCTTTTACATTTCCCTCCAACTCTCCTATGGTTTTCTACACAATATATCATACAGACCGCAGTAAAATAAACTGTTATAATGATGAGGAGGAATAACCTCTGCACCTTTGCATCAGGAAGGAAGCTCTCTTTGACTCCAATAAAAACATTTCCCCACTGCTAATAGTTTTAGGCATGGTGGATTTTATCAGAACTGCAACTACAAATTCATTTCCAACACTAATTTGTACCTCAGCTATACTTTCAGTGTTTCACCTCTCTTTTGAAATTACATTTCCAGCTAAAAATAGGCTGAATCTGCACAATATGTGAAGTTAAGTTAAAAATAAGTCAAATACTTTATGATTTAATGATATAGGAACCATGCCACGGCCTTTACATATTAAGTCAGCTAGACTATGCTATTAAGTGATCAAGTGATTTGAGTGTATCAGGTTATGGGAACCCGTAAATGGTGCTTTGCTAATCCAGATTTAGGGGTTAGCATGACTGAGCCCAGCATGTGTCAGTAAATGCACAAAAAATATCTTTTTAAATACTTGTTAATTTTTATTCAAAAAGTTAAAATATAAAATTAAAAGAAAGAAATTGTTTACAGAAACAAACAAAAACCTAAACAAGACATGAAAAATGTGCATTAAAAAAAGATACAAACACATAAATAGATCATCCCCCCAGTTGAATATTGGAAAATATATTGCAACAATGTTAGTTTCCCATCCCTTGAGAATGGGGATCAAAATGTTTAAATTTCTAATTCCAAATGTCTACTGTATTAATAACAAAATAGTTAACAGGTAGAACAACAATAGAGAACAAGATTAAAATTTCAAAAACCTGTGTTAACAAATATCAATTATCATGTGGTTTCCAAAAATAGATTGATGTATGAATGGAAAAGAATTGGAACATGAAATTAACATGGACTGGAGTTATTTTGATCCAAACTCCAACTAGTAAAATGGAGTAATGCCTATCACTGCTGATCACAATAGCTCTGATTCTGTTTATATATGCATGATATGTGTCTTCCTCAAGATCATGCCCTCTACCAGAAGCCTGGGAGTTTGAGGATTTTACATAATATTTTATCCATTTTGAGCTAAACTGAGCTAATTCTTGTAGGCAAAGAGCTCTGATATTGTTCCTGTTGGAGCCACTCTGCCAGTTTAAAAATCACAGCCCAGAATGTTCTTACCACCATTAGCACCACTTTGACATTTACTTTCCATAACCTCTCTAGTCCCTCTTTCAGCCCCTGATACTTCTCCAGCTTCTCATACTTTTTCCTGTTGCTATTATTATATCTGTCATCACTGCTGGTATACCAGTTAATTGACTTGAGATAAGTTGGTAGTAGTGATTATCAGAAGGGTCTCTATTGGCATATTTTAATGTACTATCCGATAGAAGATTCTTCTGGTATATGGTGTGTCCTCATGTGCCATCTATCTATCTATCTATCTATCTATCTATCTATCTATCTATCTATCTATCTATCTATCTATCTATCTATCTATCTATCTATCTGGATCTTTGGTTATTCGGGTTTTCTCCCGCGTAGAATTGGAAGTATCTAGGCAACGTTTCGATGAAGTCTCATTCATCATCTTCAGGCTTGTTTCTTCAGCTCTGTGCTTCTCAGAGTAATGTGAGCTTGCAGCTGCTTCTTCCTTTTAACTGCTAGTGGGGGTGTGACTTGATTGGGTGGGGGTTTGGCTGTGTTCTGATTGGTAGAGGGGTTGGCTGTGTTCTGATTGGCTGGCGGTGTGTTCTGCTTAGGTGGGGGCTTGGTTGTGCTCAGGTTAGTCTTAGTTACTGGGGGATTTGAGCTGGTGAGCTGTGATCTTGTTGTTTGGCTTCGTGTTCGTGGTCGTGCCACATCTTCATGGTGGGTGTCAGTT
>BLBF01005564.1:0-10887 GCA_015471245.1 Laticauda colubrina
ATATGGGATGTATCTAGGATATTTAGGATGTCTGGAGGATGTCTAGAGTATGTGGAAGGACACCAAGCAGAAAGCCGATATTTCCTATAAAAAGGGGGAGGAAATCACCTGGATCTCAGTATCAGTCCAGCAGCCATGGTGTGCAGACTCTTCAGCCTTGCTCTTGCTCTTCCACATCATCCATTGATCTCCACCATGGATCATCGCACACTCCTTTTGGTAGCCGCGATCATTCAACACCAGAACCAAGCCCTGTTCAGACTGTTTCACATTTTCTACGAAAGGAAAAGAAGGAGACATCCAAGAGCTGTGTGGGTCCGATGATGGATTGGGATAAGAGCGGATTTTGGACTGTATGACAAGCTGATGGTGGAGCTGAGGAATGAAGACACTCGTGCATTCCAGCACTTCATGAGGATGCCACCAGCCATGTTTGATGAAGTTGTGGAGCATCTGAGACCCAGGTTGACCAAGGCAAACACCAACTTCTATCCCAGCCTGGATCCTGGTCTGAAGGTGGCACTGGCTCTGCGCCACCTGGCCTCTGGGAACACATACAGAAACATGAAGTACGGCTGGAGGGTGCCACACAACACCATCAGCATTGTGGTCAGAGAAGTGGTGCAGGCCATCATTGAAGAATATGTGGAGGAGCTCCTCCATTGTCCCTCCACTGAAGAAGGCTGGAGGAAAGTTGCAGAGCAGTGGTATCAGAAGTGGAACTTTCCCCACACCATTGGAGCCATAGATGGGAAGCACGTGGCTTGCAAAGCTCCAGCCAACTCAGGCTCCTCTTATTACAACTACAAGGGCTTCTTCAGCATCATCCTCTTTACCATGGTTGATGCTGACTACAACTTCATGTACATCAATGTTTCAGGCAATGGGTCAGCTTCAGATGCCCAGATGTACAACGCCAGTGATCTCAAGGTTGGGCTGGAACGCAACCTCATCATGGGTTTTCCAGATCCAAACCCCCTACCCAACGACACACAAGATATGCCCTACTTCATTGTGGGTGATGACGCTGTCTCCCTCAGAACCTACCTCATGAAGCCCGACACCTCCAGATGCCTCACCCGTGAAGAGAGGATCTTCAACTACAGGCTGTCCAGGGCAAGGCGGGTGGTGGAGAATGACTTTGGCATCCTGGCCAACAGCTTCCAGGTACTTCTCACCACCATGCAGCATGACCCAGAGACCGTGAGAAGGATCGTGGAAGCTTGCTGCATCCTGTACAATCTCATGCGCACCCGCTACCCAGTGTTGCCGAACAGGCTTGTGGACCATCAACAAGGCAATGGGGACATGGAGCCTGGGGAATGGAGGCAAGGACAAAACCTGATTGACACTGTGGATGTGCAAGGCCCCAACAGAGCTTCACGTGGAGGGAAGAAGCAGCGCAACCTCCTGAAACACTGGTGCAACTCCCCAGCTGGAGCAGTGGAGTGGCAAGACAGGATGGTAGATGCTTAATGGATACTTCCTTCAGCCTGTCTCATTACACTGATGAGATTGGGCCATGTAAGTTGAGTGGCCCTACAATGAACAGGGCATTAATAAAGAGCTTTGTTTATGTTGAAATGTGTTGATCAATGATTAAATTGTTATTGATAAAAACGGACCATATATGTGGCAGCTGGGAGGGTGGACCATACAGTCCCACAATGCTTGCGCTGGAGGTTTATCTATCCCACAGCTATCCTTACCCATCCCACAGCTATCCTTGCCCATCTCACAGCTATCCTTACCTATCTCACAAGCATGCAAAGGCTTAACTACTTTTTCAAAGTTTTCACCAACACTTTATTAAGTAAAAAAAAATGAACCAAGTGTGTAAAGCAAAGATAACCTTTATTAATAACAAACTGTATGACTTTATTAAAAAGCAAAATGAACCAAGTAAATTGTCTTAAGCAAGGATAAGGTGAACAGATAACAACTCAGTCTCTGTCACTCTTCTCAGTCGCTCTGAGGCATGTCCATGGTCTCAGATGTAAAGTGGACAGGGACTGTGGAGGTGGCTGTGGCTAGAGTGCTGGTCTGAGCCGCTATTGGGGTGCCTGGCCCCAAGAGTACAACAGGAGATGGTGTGTGCAGGAAGCTCTCAGACAGCTGACTCAGTCCCGTGAGGTTGAGAGGCCCTTCCTCAAGGACCTGGGATGTCAGGCACAGTACTGAAGACAGATGTTCTGACGACGGGCTTGGCTGTGGGTTGGAGGAAGGAGGAGTGTAGTAGGGCTGTCTGGTCTGTAGTTGGGTGAGGTGAGGCATCTGTGGCATCCGAGGAACCTGGGTGTGGACTGGGAAGGGCTGCCTCTGCTGTGGGAAGTCCTGGTAGTGGTACGCTTGGTAGGCGAGGGGCTGTTGAAATCCATGGAAGGGCTGTGACATCACCTGGGGTGGAGGAGCAGACCTGGAGTAGGTAGGAGCAGGTTCAGCTGGGCCTGTAGGGTGGTGCAGAAGAGATGTGATCCTCTCCTTTATCACCTTGTACTGGGCCTCGGGCATGTCCATGAGAGTCTGGCTCACGTAGGTGATGAAGGGCTTGCGGTTCGGGGATGGTATGTCGAAGTGGACCAGCTGGGAGAGAAGATCTGTGCTGGCTTTGATTGTGTCTCTGATCCCCAAGAGGACAGTGTGGCTCTGTCCCTCTGGTCTGCCTCTCTGCCTGCTTTCTGTGGAGGTGGAGGTGGGTGTGGGTGTGGGTTGGTCTCTGGTGGCTGCTTCTTCTTGCTCCATCTGAGACAGGGGATCCTCCACGTCCTCCGGCTTGGGGAGTGCAGCTGTCGGGGGGGTCTCTGTGGTGGGGCCATCCAAAGACACCTGCCTGGACACGGTAGCTGTCTCCTGGCTGGAAGAGGAGTGGCTCTCTGTGGGTTGTCTGAGGGAGAGGGTTGACAGCGGGGCTGCTCCTTGGTGATGGACCTCACCCTCCAGGAAGCTGCACTTGGCCATGACATACATCTCCGAGTCAGTGAGCTTGACAGCGGCCTGCCCGGATTTCTTCAGGTTCAGCTTGCCATATCAGGTGTGCATGTGCTTCCATCACCCCAGGAGGACATCAGCAATGTAGCCCAGGCTCTCCGCCTTCTCTCTCCAAGCTGCCTGCTTTCTCTTGGTGTCGTGATAGCGCCTGTGGCCCTTCCTTCACAGGTACTCGTTCTCCCTCAGCCATTTCAGCACCTCCTCCTCATGGTCTTTGGAAATGGAGTACTGTTTCCTCTCTCCCTTCTCCTTTCCTTGCCTCTTTCGCCCTCTGGCAGGGCCTTCAGGGCCTTCAGGGCCATCAGCAGCAGGGCTTTGAGGGCCTTGGGGCTGGGCCACCACAGCAGCAGCAGCAGCAGGAGGAGAAGCACCAGCAGCAGAACCAACAGGAGAAGTACCAGCAGGAGAAGCACCAGCAGCACCAGCAGGAGAAGCACCAGCAGCACCAGCAGGAGAAGCACCACCACCAGCAACACCAGGAGCACCACCAGCAGCAGCAGAAGCACCAGCAGCTTCAGAGTCAGCGCCAGGGGGTGGGATGGTGGTTCTGTCCTTCTTGCCAGGGCTGGCAGGAGTAGGCACAGGCTTCCTCTTCTTCCCCATGGTGTTCTCTCAAGATGTCTCTGGCAGCAGGTCTTTCCTCTGAATGCTGACTGCTTATGAGCTGCATCCTTTTATATCCGCAGAACCTACGCAATTCATCCTCCCTGCATGCGCAGTAACCGCTTTGCATCCGCTATACATCCGCTATGCATCCGCTTTGCTTCCTACTGGCGTCCGTGATGCATCTGCGTCATCCGCTACGCATCCGCCCCTTCCGCTACGCGTCCGCTTCGCTATTCTCCCCTGTAACCCCTGCAGATGTGTCATCCGCTTCCATCCACTTTCATCTGCTAGGCTTCCTATGAACATCCACTTTACATCCCCGGTACATCCTCCCCCCATCCATTTCTTTCCGTTGTTGTCCATTCTGTTTATGCAAATTTGGGGCACTTTTGAGAACAGATAACAACAGATGGAGCCACCCCCGAAATTTTGCTCGTCCACTGTGTCCTTTTTGCATATGTTTTGCATGTGTTGGCCAGTGTGACCTAGCCTAATTCCAGATAAGTTATCTATAATGTATAAAGGTATCTCAAATTAATGTTGGAAACATAAAAGTAATGAAGGGACCTTTTATCATTTATGGTAGGCATGTGAGAAAGCAAATAAATTTTGGAGGAAGATTCATATTTTAATTCCAAAAATTGTTAAAATGAATATGTAAATGAAACCAGAAAGTTTTCTTCTGGGTTTAAGGGAAAAAGACTCAGAAAAAAAAATTGGAACCTTGGTCTTATATGCACAGCAGCAAGACTACTGTATGCACAAAAATGGAAGGACATTTCAGTTCCCACCATGGAGAAATAGCAATAGATGGTTGATGGAGCTGGCAGAGATGGCTAAATTGACTGTTTTAATTAAAGAAAAGAATATAAGTACTTTTGCTGCTACATGGAGATCATTTGTAGACCTTGTGCTTGAGGTGGTAAAAAAATGAAACTTTGATTTTTGGTTTTACTAATTAGATTGATTTGTTGTTATATAAATGGCTAGTTTATATTGTTTGAAAAAGTACAAAGTTGAGGTTTGATGTTAATGCTTTATTCTACTGCAACAGAATAAAGTCAACACTTTTTTTAATTTTCTCCTCCCCCCACTCACTTTTCCTTCCCCCCTTTTTTCCCACGGTCTCCTATTATTTGCTTTCATAATTTTGTATTTTATTCTATAATCTAATGCAAATTTTTAAAATCCTTCCTTCTATGGGCCTGGTGCTTAATATCTGTTTTTGTGCTGCTATAATCAGTGCCTTGGCGCTGACTTTAATAAACCACTGTCAATCTACTGGTAGGATTTTCCAATGCCTGCCACATCAGCTATCAGTCGATGGTACATTCCATGCAGGGTCTTGTCTTGCTATGGATTCCTCTGCTTGATCTTCCTCCCATGTCTGCTGGTGTCTCAGGTCTTCTCTCATCATTGGATGGCATCTTACTGATGTATTCCTATACACTTTGCATTTTGTCCTGAACAATGGCTTTAACATCACCAGATCTTACCCACCCTTTCCTTTAAACAGTCACTGGGTGTTGGACTTGGGATGGAAACCTCTGTAAATTGTAAGGAGGTTTCAGGTGTTCACATTGGCTTCCTCCATGTCCTTGTTTGTCCAGTTCACTAAACCAACAGGGTTCCTGATAATTGACCAGACATATATGTTGATGGCATGGATCTTGTTCTTCCTATTGAGCAGGACCTGTCTTATTCTTTTGGTGGTACTTGGATATTGCTGTCTTCCTTGCCTCCTCATTGAAGTTCCCATGTAACTGTGGGATACCAGGCTATTTGTAGCTAGTTTGTCTGTCGATGTTTTTTCATCATTTAATGGAGAATAATATTAAAATAGAGAATTGGACAGAATGAGTCAGGAAAGTACATCTACTTGAAATTGTCAGCCTCCTGTTGCTCTATTAAAGTTTAAGGTAAACTCAGCTCTCCAGGTTGCAACCTGACATCCCACTTGATGAAAAGCCTTTGTACTAATGTGTTTGGTCTTTTTTACAACTGCCTTGTGTTCTCCAGTTACAGGGCATTAAAATCCACAATTCCATGCCTCATTTGGGTGCCTAAGGGTTTTAATGAGAATGGAAAATGACCCTGCATGAATCAATGCTTTTGACAGGGACTATAATGAGAATAGTAAATGGTGACAAATGAAACCATTTTGTTTCTTCTTTAGAAGTCTCATCATATAGCTCTTTAGTTGTCATGCAGGGAGGAAAACAGTTATATAAAGCCCATATCCCACTGCACCAATGGATGGAAAGAGGATGTAAAAAGGAGAGAAACACTTGCCAACCGTTGGTTAACGCGATGCATCCATTCTGTACTCACTGCGTCCGTTTTTCTTCCTCTCTATCCGTCCAGCATCCGTCGACTAGGTTCCATCTGCTCAAAAAGTTTTGAGCTGCTCAAAACTTTTTGAGCGGAAAATGTATCCAACTCGTCCATTCTGCATCCGCAACGCATATGGGGAACATCTGTTCTGCATCTGTTGTCATCCGTTACGCGTCCGCTACATCCGCTAGGCATCTGCTGTGCATCCGCGCAACTCAAATCCACTCCAGCAGAAAGCGGACACAGGGAGGAAGTGAAATGGACGTGGAACGGATGCGCAGCGTTAGTAGCACGGACGTAGAAAGGATGAAAGCAGATGGAGCTTGCATACAAAGCATTAAAACAGAAAAAACGTTTGTATAGGGGACCTATCTCGGATATTAAGGATGTCTAGAGGATGCCTAGAGGATGCAAAAGGACACCTACTGGAAAACCTATATTGCCTATAAAAAGGGGGAGCAACTCACCTGGATCTCACTTTCAGTCCAGCAGCCCTACGGAGCAGACCTCTGCAGCCTTCATCTGGATCTTGCTCTTCCACAGCACCCTGTCATGTCCACCATGGATCGTAACAAAGTCCTTTTGGTAGCCACCATCGTTCTGCAACAGTGCAAAGCCATCTACAGGCTCTTTCAACTGTTCTACGGGAAGAAAAGGAGGCAGCCAAGAAGCATCTGGGTCCGAACATGGATCTCCAGAAGAGCAGAGTACGGACTGTACAACAAGCTGATGGTGGAGATGAGGAACAAAGACCCTCGTGCATTCCAGAACTTCATGAGGATGCCGCCAGCCATGTTTGATGAAGTTGTGGAGCAGCTGACACCCAGGTTGACCAAGCAGAGCACCAACCTCCAGCCCAGCCTGGATCCTGGGCTCAAGGTGGCACTGACTCTGCACCATCTGGCCTCAGGGACCACGTACAGGAGCATGCAGTACGGCTGGAGGGTGCCACACAACACCATTAGCATTGTGGTCAGAGAAGTGGTGCAGGCCATCATCGAAGAGTACCTGGAGTAGCTCCTCCAGTGCCCCTCCACTGAAGAAGGCTGGAAGAAAGTTGCAGAGCAGTGGTATCAGAAGTGGAACTTCCCCCACACCATTGGAGCCATAGATGGAAAGCATGTGGCCTGCAAAACTCCAGCCACGTTGGGGTCCACTTATTTCAATTACAAGGGCTTCTTCAGCATCATCCTCTTCGCCATGGTCAATGCTGACTACAAGTTCATGTACATCGATGCTTCAGGCAATGGGTCACTTCAGATGCCCAGGTATACAACGCCAGTGACCTCAAGGAGGGGCTGGAACGCAACCTCATCATGGGATTCCCAGATCCAGACCCCCTGCCCAATGACACGCAGATGTGCCCTACTTCATCGTGGGGGATGACGCCTTCTCCCTCAGAACCTACCTCATGAAGCCCGACACTTCCAGACTCCTCACCCGTGAAGAGAGGATCTTCAACTACAGGCTGTCCAGGGCAAGGCGGGTGGTGGAGAATGCCTTTGGCATCCTGGCCAACAGGTTTCAGGTACTTCTCACCACCATGCAGCATCGCCCAGAGACCGTGAGGAGGATCGTGGAAGCTTGCTGCATCCTGCACAATCTCATGCGCACCCGCTACCCAGTGTTGCAGAACAGGCTCGTGGACCTCCAACAAGGCAATGGGGACATGGAGCCTGGGGAATGGAGGCAAGGGCGAAACCTGATAGACACTGAGGATGTGCAAGGCCCCAATAGAGCCTCACATGAAGGGAAGAAGCAGCGCAACCTCCTGAAACACTGGTGCAACTCCCCAGCTGGAGTGGTGGAGTGGCAAGACAGGATGATAGATGATTAATGGATGCTTCCTTCAGCCAATCTGATGAGATTGGGCCATGTATGTTGGGTGGGCCTACAATGAACAGGGAATTTAATAAAGAGTTGTGTTTATGTTCAAATGTGTGGATCAATGCTTACATTGTTATTGATAATGAAGGGCCACACGTGTGGCAGCTGGGAGGGTGGACCATACAGTCCCACTATGCTTGCACTGGAGGTTTATCTATCCCACAGCTATTACCCATACCAAAGGTATCCCTGCCCATCCCACTGCTATCTTAACCCATCCCACAAGCATGCAAAGGCTTAAACCATTTCTAAAAGTTTCCACCAAGATTTTATTGACATAAATAAATGAAGCAAGTGTGTGAAGCAAAGATAAACTTTATTAATAACAAGTTGTGAAAGAAAAATGACCCAAGTCAAGTGTCCAAATAAAGACTACAGGTAGCCACCCAGTCTTTGGCACTCTTCTTGGTCACTCGGAGGTGTGCCCAGTCTCAGGGGTGAAGGGTCCAGGTGCTGTGGAGGTAGATGCTGCTGGAGTGCTGGTCTTAAGCACCACTGGGGTGCCTGGCCCTGAGAGGACAACAGGGGACGGTGTGTTGAGGAAGCTCTCAGACAGCTGGCTCATCCCCGTGATGTTGAGAGCCCCTTCCTCCATGCCATGGGGTGTCAGCCCCAGTACCGATGACAGATGTACTGAGGCCGGGCTTGGCTGTGGGGTGGAGGAAGGAGCAGTGTAGTGGGGCTGTCTGGTCTGTAGCTGGGTGAGGACTGGTGTCGGTGGCATCGGTGGCGTCGGAGACATCAGTGGCGTGAGTGGCATCGGTGGCATCAGTGGAACCAGTGGCATCAGTGGAACCGGTGGCAAGGGTGGCGTCCGATGAACCTCTGCCTGGACTGGGAAGGGCTGCTGCCTGTGCTGCTGGACCTCCTGGTAGCCGTAGCCTTGGTAGATGAGGGCCTGTGGAAAGAGTTGGAATGGGAGTGACATCACCTGGGGTGGAGGAGCAGACCTGGACTGGGTGGGAGCAGGTTCATCTGGGTCTGGAGGATTATGAAGCAGATCGGTGATCCTGTCCTTCACCACCTGGTACTGGGGTTCCTCCATGTCCGTGAGGGACTGGTTCACATAGGTGAGGAAGGGCTTGCGGTTGGAGGATGAGGAGTCGGTGTGGACCAGCTGAGAGAGGAGATCTACGCTTCTCCTGATGGTGTCTCTTATCTCCAGCAGGACTGTGTGGCTCTGCCCCTCCTGTCTGCCTCCCTGCCTTTCTGTGGAGGTGGAGCTGGGGGTGGATGTGGGTTGGGCTGTGGTGGAAGTGCTGTTTCCTTTCTCCCACTGCATCAGGGGGTCCTCCACATGCTCCGCCATGGGTACTACAGCTGTTGGGGGTGTCTCCGTCGTGACACGCTCCACAGATACCTGCCTGGAGACAGGAGCTGACTCTCTGCTGGAAGAGGACTGGCTCTCAGCAGGCTGCCTGAGAGAGAGGGTTGTGAGAGGGGCTGCTCCTCGGTGGTGGATCTCACCCTCCAGGAAGCTGCACTTGGCCATGACATAGTTCTCTCTGTCCACCAGCTTGACTGTGGCCTGGACAGATTTCTTGAGGTGCAGCTTCCCATACCAGGTGTGCATGTGCTTCCACCAGTTGAGGAGCACCTCCGAAGTGTAGCCCATGCTCCCCACCTTCTCTCTCCAAGCAGCCTGCTTCCGTTTGGTGTCCCTATAGAGCCTTTGTCCCTTCCGCCATAGATACTCGTTCTCCCTCAGCCACTCCAGCACCTCATCCTCATGTTCCTCTTCAATGTTGTATTGCCTCCTCTCCTGTTCTCGCGTATGCCTCTTCCTCCCTTTGGCAGGACCACATAGGCCCTCATCAGAGGGGCTTCCAGGTTGTAGGGGCTGCTCCTCCACACCTCCACCACCAGCAGCAGCAGCACCAGCAGGACCAGCAGGACCAGGATCAGAAGCAGCAGCAGCAGAGTAAGCATCAGCAGTGCCAGCAGCACCAGCAGGACCAGCAGGACCAAAAGCACGAGCAGGACCAGGAGCACCAGCAGGACCAGGAGCAGCACCAGCAGAGTAAGCACCAGCAGAAGCACCAGCACCAGGAGCAGTGCCAGCAGAGTAAGCACCAGCAGAAGCACCGCCACCAGAAGCAGCATCAGCAGAGTAAGCCCCAGCAGAAGCACCACCGCCAGAAGCAGCATCAGCAGAGTAAGCACCAGCAGAAGCACCACCGCCATAAGCATCATCATCAGCTCCTCCAGAAGCAGCATCAGCAGAAGCCCCAGCCCCAGAAAAGCGAGCCTGTGCTGCAGAAGCCCCAGCAGAAGCAGAGTGACGGCCAGGGGGTGGGAGGGTGGCCATGTCCTTCTTGCCAGGGCTGGCAGCAGATGGCTGAGGCTTTCTCTTCTTTCCCATGGTTGTGGGGTTGCTGGCTGGCAGGCAGGGTGGCAGGCAGGTTGGTAGACAGGCAGGCAGGCAGGCAGGCAGGCAGGCTGGCAGGCAGGCTTGAGAGCTGTGTCTGGAAGCAGGTCTTTCCTCTGAATGTTGACCTGCTTGGGAGCTGCTTCCCTTTATATCCGCGGGGCTGACGAAATTCATCCTCCCCGCATGCGCATTGAACGCTAGGCATCCGCTAGGCATCCGCTAGGCTTCCGCTCTGCATCCGCTTCATCCGCTAGGCATCCACTGTGCATCTGCTTCATCCGCTCGGCGTCCGCTCTGCATCCGCTGTATCCATTCCGCTTCCGCTTTGCTGCGCTCCCCCGGAAGCCTTGCGGATGTGCCATCCGCTCTCACCCGCTTCCATCCGCTAGGCTTCCGTGGAACATCCGCTTTCCATCCACCCTACATCCTCCCCCCGTCCGTTCCTTTCCGTGTTGTCCGCTCTGGTTATGCAAATTCGGGGCACTTTTGAGAGTGGATAACAACGGATGGAACATTTTTCTCGTCCGCTGTGTCCTTTTTACAAACGTTTTGCATTTGTCGGCCAGTGTGACAGAGCCTTAAAGTACTGCTGCAAATACATAGTTGCAAATTCTTTTTTTTTTTTTAGCAAGATTGTTAGGGATAACATTGTTTACCCTAACTGTTTTAGGTGAAATACTAACTATAAATCATAGTTAGTG
>BLBF01005565.1:0-11766 GCA_015471245.1 Laticauda colubrina
ACTACATGGTAAATGAATATTGGACTGTTATTTGACTATGCCATAAACTTATACTGGAATAAACTATATTCTTGATAGCACAAGCGTATCTGTTATTTTTACTGTATGTTAATAAACATACAAGCTTAGCTCATTCATTTATCTGTGTGCCAATCTGACTAACGCTGCACATTCTGTTTAGCTTGTCTTCCTAACCCTGGTTGGGGAACCCAGGCTTGACAGTCTCAACAGAGGAGGCTGATAGATACACAGCCATTACCTCAGCCACACATATTCTTTTCCTCCCTGTAGAGGTGTGATATTTGTTTTCTTAAGTTTTCACAGGTTTTTATATGTATGGTATTCAGGTTTGTTTGGGTATTTTCCCACATCATTACTGTTGTACTTTTAAGTTGTAGCAACATTTAATCAGAATTTCAACTGCCATCAGCAGGTTTCTGTATAGTGTTCACAGCTGTTTCTGTTTTAAATTTGGTGCTTGCCGATGCTGTACCTGAATGATTTTTTTCTTCATCTGATTGGTTGGGAGTCTTAGTCTGTGTTTGTGGGTCTTGGAGTTTTCTGTGTTCTGTTTGATTGGTGTTTCTAATATCTTCAGTCTGTTTTGTAGCTTTTTTTGTCTTGATTGGCTGGCAACATTGTGTTTCCTGTATTTGAGGCTTTTAGTATGGCTTGGCTCTGAGTAAACAGACAGCTATCATTTATTAGGAAGCTAGGTTTCATCTGGTTACCTGGTCAGGGTGTGTCTGAGCTGGAGGTATCAGAGGGAGTCTGTTTGTGCCCAAGTGTTTGCCTGGCTTGTGGTGTGGAGATTTCTTTGTTTGTGAGTGCAGGCTTCCAAATAATTGACAGTCTGGTGGAATCATCTCTTCTATTCATTCTTTCAGGTCTTTTTTCAATCTCTATGGCTTCTCTGATAATTCTGTGGCTGGGGTTTTCTATAGTGGCTAGGGTTTTGGTGCCATTGAAGTTGATGCTATGACCTGTGGCTTTCATGTGTTGGACTAATGAGGAAGTGTATTCCAGCTTTTTTACTGCATTTTTGTGTTCATCCAGGCGGGTACTTATTCTTCTATTGGTCTGTCCAATGTATGTGGAAGGACTTGATGCACAGGGGACTTCATGTATGCCTTGGTTTTCCAGGTCAATTTTATATTTGGGGTTTCTTACGATGGCTGCTATTTTTTTGTCTGTTTTGAAGGCAGTCTTGATGTGATGCCTGTGTAGTATCTTACTGATTTTATCTGTAGTACCTCTTATGTAGAGCAGGACAGTTGTTCCATCGGTCTGTTCATCTTCTTGGTCTCCATTATGTCTCAGTGTGTTTTTGTGGATCAAGCCGGTGATGTTGCTTTTGTGGAAGCCATTGCCTGTCAGTACTTTTGTCAGAGTGCATGGTTCAGTCTTTATGTGTGTCTTGTCTGCCAGGTGTTTGGTTCTGGTGATTAGTGTTTTGGCCATGGAGTTTATCTGTGCTGGGTGGAGGTGGGATTGAGCATTGAGGTTGTGGTTGGTTTGTGTTTTCTTCTGTTATATGGTGTGTCCTAGTGTGCCATCTGTTCTTTTGAAGATTCGTACATCTAGGAATGGTAGTTGTTTATTTGTTTCTGTTTCTATGGTGAACTTAATTTTGGGGTGTGCTGTTTAGGTGTGTTAGGAAATTGTTTAGGTTTTCTTTTCCATGGGTCCAAATCACAAATGTGTCATCGATGTATCTTAGCCATAGTTTTGGTTTGTGGGTGGTATTGGCTAGGACTCTGGATTCGAATTCTTCCATGAACAGGTTTGCAATGACGGGAGACAGTGATGATCCCATCGGGGCTCCTTCAATTTGCTTGTATCTTTGTCCTTTGTATATGAAATATGTTTTAGTTAAGCAGTGTTCTGTTAGTTCCATGAAGTGTTTGGGTGGTTGGTATTTATTTTTGATGATTTCGAGAGTTTCTTTTATTGGGACTTGAGTGAATAGTAAAACCACGTCGAAACTGACAAGCAGATCTTCTTGTTCCACGTGTAGATCTTTGATCATTTCCAAGAGATAGTATGAGTTTTGTACATATGAAGTTGCTGCTTTAGCATGGGGCTGTAGCTGCTTTGCTAAGTGTTTTGCTAGGTTTTGTAGTGGTACACCTCTGGAGCTGACTATGGGTCTGAGAGGTATGCCTTCTTTGTGTATTTTTGGGAGGCCGTATAGTTTGGGGCACCTGGAAGATTTTTCTCTTGGGATGATTATCTTTTGGATCTCTTTGCTCATGTGGCTGGTTATAATTTTTTTCTTGGTTATTTTTTCCAGATATGTGGTTGGGTCCGTGTTTATGGGTTTGTATGTGGAGTCTTGGAGCAGGTCTGTCTATTTTGTTTCGTAGTCTTTTCTATCCATTACTACTGTGGCATTCCCTTTGTCTGTTGGAAGTATTATTATGCTGTTATCATTTTTTAGGGTTTGTAGTGCTTTGAGTTCTTCTTTGTGCAAGTTGCTTTTGGGTGGTTTGCTTGTGCATAGGATGTTGGTAATTTGGTGTCTTATTCTGTCAGGTTCATCTGTATTTAATTTAGTTAGGCTGGATTCCACTCTACATAAGATGGATTCTGTGGGGATTTTTTTGGGTATTATTGCATAATTGAATCCTTTGGTTAGGACATCTGTTTCTGTTTTGGTGAGTTCTCTGTTGGAAACATTATATACTAATTGTTTGAGGTGTTGTTGTGAGTTGTTGGGGGTTTTCTTGTCATGTTCTAATTTCTTTAGTTTCTTCAGGAGTTTGTCATTTTTGTAAGTGGTTTCAGTTTCAGCTCTCCAAGTTGTAAGTTGTTTTATCTTGTCCCAAAGTAGAGGGTAGATTTTGTTGCTCAATTCCAGGTGTAGAATTAGGAGATCTTTGTTTAACTGATTGAGTTGGAATCTCTTACTGTGGAGCTTATTCCTGAGTAGAGCCATTTCAGTTCTTTTCAGGATACTTTTAGTAGCTGCTGTGCTGTGATGAAATGTTAATTTAAAGCAGGTTGGTGTTGTATTGTTGTCTCTGTAACTGCGTAAGAATTTGAGGCCACATAGTATTCCTGCTCTTTTAATTTCCAGCTTCTTGTAAGTTTTGGTCTGGCTGTTTATTTCCTCCCTGTAGAGGTCCGCTATTTGTTTTCTTAAGTTTTCGTGGGTACTTACATGTATGCTGTTCAGTTTTGTTTGGGTATTATCCCATGTCATTGTAGTTGTGCTTTTAAAGTTGTAGCAACATTTCGGCAGAATCTCATCTGCCATCATCAGGCTTCTGTATTGTGTTCATCTGTGAACACAATACAGAAGCCTGATGATGGCAGATGAGATTCTGCTGAAACGTTGCTACAACTTTAAAAGTACAACTACAATAACGTGGGATAATACTCAAACAAAGCTGAACAGCATACATATATGTATATATACATGTATGTATATATGTATGTATATATGTATATATGTGTGTATGTATGTATGTATGTATGTATGTATATGTATGAATGCAGTTCAGTTTCCTTCAGGTATTATCCCACGTCATTGTAGTGCTTTTAAAGTTGTAGCAAAATTTCAGAAGAATCTCATCTCCCATCATCAGGCTTCTGTATGGAGTTTGTATTTGGGTCAGGCTATCACAGGCATTGGTTTTAAATTTGAAGCTAACCTATTGCTGTGTCAGGATGTTTTTTTTCTACATCCTGATTGTTTGGGAGTTTTGGTCTGTGTTTATTGGACATGGAGTTTGTTTGATTGGTGTTTCCGCTCTCTTCTGTCTATTTTGTGGCTTTGATTGGCTGGCAACACTCTGTTCCTGTGTTGGAGGCTTTTCGTGCAGCTTGGCTTCGCGTGAAAGGACGGCTATTATCTATTAGGAAGCTAGGTTTCATCTGGGTGCCTGGTTGGGGTGTGTTTGAGTTGGAGGTATCAGAGGGAGTCTGTTTGTGCCCAGGTGTTTACCTGGCTTGTGGTGTGGAGATCTTTCTATTTGAGAATGCAGGTTTCCAAATGATTGACAGTCTGGTGGAATCATCTCTTCTATTCATGCTTTCAGGTCTTTTTTCAATATCTATGGTTTCTCTGATGATTCTGTGGCTAGGGTTTTCTATTGTGGCTAGGGTTTTGGTGCCACTGAAATTGATGTTATGACTTGTGGCTTTCATGTGTTGGACTGGTGAGGAAGTGTGTTCCAGCTTTTTTACTGAATTTTTGTGTTCATCCAGGCGGGTACTTATTCTTCTATTGGTCTGTCCAATGTATGTGGCCGGGCATGATGCACAGGGAACTTCGTATATGCCTTGGTTTTCCAGGTCAATTTTGTCTTTGGGGTTTTTAAGAACCAAACGCCTGGCAGACAAGACACATATAAAGACTGAACTATGCACCCTGACTAAAGTATTGACAGCCAACGGCTTCCACAAAAACAAAATCACCAGCTTGATCCACAAAAGCACACCAAGACATAAGAGACCTAGAAGATCAACAGACCTATTTAACAGCTGTCCTGCCCTACATAAGAGGTACTACAGACCAAATCAGTAAGATACTACACAGGCATCACATCAAGACTGCCTTCAAAACAGACAAAAAAATAGCAGCCATCCTTAAAAACCCCAAAGACAAAATTGACCTGGAAAACCAAGGCATATACGAAGTTCCTTTTGCATCATGCCCGGCCACATACATTGGACAGATCAATCGAAGAATAAGTACCCACTTGGAGCCACGTTGTAGCTACAACTTTAAAAGCACAACTATGATGACATGGGAAAATACCAGAACAAAGCTGAATACCATCTATCTATTTGTCTGTCTGTCTGTCTGTCTGTCTGTCTGTCTGTCTGTCTGTCTATCTATCTATCTTTCTATATTTATATCCTGAAGTCCTTCCTTGGGAATCACTTGACTGAGTTGGGCCACTAAAAAAAATCAATAAATGAATGAATGAATGAATAAATAAATAAATAAATAAAAATTTAATTGAAATATAGGAAGTTGGCAAGATTGCAAAACCTAACAATAAAAAGCAGAATTATCTTGGTTTTCTGATAAATAAGAAAAACACAGGATGAACCAAAAACATCTCATCAAATTGATATGGCTGTTCTATTTATTTTTATTTTTAAAAAATGACAAAAATGAAAGATGTTTGTCCAACTTGAGCGAAGTTAGTGATGACAATGTTCTTCTAGGAATTATAGGAAACTTTTATATTCAATGTAAAGGTTTTGAATTTGGGGCATGGTGTGCACTGGTACTAAACTATTCAGCAAATTTGAAATGCTTTTTATTGTTCTACAAAGCTAAACATTAAAACAGGCTTTTAAGATACTATTGTATGATTAAATGCACAATTTTAATAATACATTTAAATCAGTAATTAAGCAATATGTTATGTTTAATTATTTAAAGATTTTAATTTTTAATTAGAAAAGTTTGGTGTAGTGGTTTAGGAACCGATCTAGAAACCAGAAAGTGTTAGTGCTAGTCCTGTATTAGGCATGAAAGCTGTCTGTTGACTTTGAGCCAGTCTTTCTGTGTCCACCTATGACATTAGACTCAGATTATGAACTGGTTGGTCAAGTCCTGTTGCAATTGATAGATCAGCAATAGATATAAAGGGGAAAAAATAGGACCTCAATGCAAGAAAATACTAGAAAGAAAGAAAAATTAATCACACAGTAATCTAAATGGCTAAGTACTATGTATGGCAGAAAGATATATCAATAATAAATATTTTGAATAAATTTATATATCTTGAGGAATTCATAAAATTAAAGCAAGATCCATCACCTAGGGAATTTCGGTGCACATTAAAGATAAATAAATCTTTTTACAATTGCACTGTTTTTGCCTGCTATTTTGGTTCCTTCCATTACAATGAGATCTCTGAATATGTATTTAAATACATAATAGATATTTCTTTTCAAAATGTGAATTACATAGGATAATTCCAGCCTTTTAAGGAAGGAAGCTGATGAAGTAGAAAATAAGTCTTCTCATGCTAGTGTGATATTTTGTTAGTTGGGGTTGGGAATATTCCTGGTCTCTCAAGAGAATGGCCAGGGAGCTTTGCCTCAAAAAAGGCATGAGGAAGAAGCCTAGAATTTAGAACTCCCAGCCTCCCAGTTTCTGGCCTGGTGCCTTAATCATTATACCAAACTTGTTGCCCCAAATGATTATGATTTGATTGCAGCTACTTTTTTCCTTTTGTGGTCATCTCTTTTGTCATTTTTGCCAACTTTATACTTTTGATGTGGTTTCTTTGTTTGTTTAAGATGTTTTGAACAATTTGTAAGCTGCCCATAATCAATGAATCAGGGAACACGTTGTTGTTGTTTGAGTTATTTGCCTGGGAGATCACTAGAAACTCCTATAGCTCTAAACTCAGTGTTCAAAAAGAAACAGAAAAAAATAGAAAAAGGTTATATCCAAAGTGCTGCCATAAAAAAAAAAAAAACTACCTGTAGCCAAGTGTTGTTCTTCAGTATAACTTTATGTTGTGTGGGATAAGAAGAGGAAATTTAACCGTAAATGTGATAATAGACTGGAAATGTGTGTCTTTTAGCAAACTGTGTTCTTTAAGAGGTTGTTTTGTGATAGATTTCAGTCAAAGCATGACAGCATGTTAGTGCTTTAAACAGCAAAATCTGCTGGCTGAATTCCTGCTCTGCATAGAGCTGATCTGGAATCTTGAAACTGCATTCCTTTGTAATCTAATCTACGTGAAATGGTTGCCAATCCTTTTAAATTCAAGTCAAGGATGGAAAAGATTTTGTTTTCTCTTCATTTTAAAAATGTTATATTTTCCTGTCTTACAGAGAACGCTTAAAACTGCTAGTTACCTTTTCTTGAAATAGAATAGAATAGAATAGAATAGAATTGAATTGAATTGAATAGAAAACAGAGATTGGAAGAGACTAGGAGTTTTTCTAGTTCAACTCCTTGCTCAGGCAGGAAATCCTATACCATTTCAGACAAATGGTTGTCCAATTTCTTCTTAAAAACTTCCAGTATTGGATCATTCACAATTTCTTTCACTGATTAATTGTTCTAATTGTCAGGAAATTCCACCGTAGTTCTAGGTTGCTTCTCTACTTGATTATTTTCCATCCATTGCTTCTTGTCCTTCCCTCAGATGCTTTGGAGAAAAGCTTGACTCTGTGATGACCTGGGGTATGGTACAAAAGCAACACAACCAGAGACAAGGTCTAACTCCCCTTTATTGTTCCAACTGTGCCCACAAACTACATGTCCTGTAGCAAAGCTCTCACAGACACCTTCAGAAACCTCTGACTGTGAGTAGTCCAGTAAGTAAGGTTAGCCACACAGCAACTAGGGCCAGCAATCCAGTAAGCCAGGTTAGCCAAACAGTAACCAGAGTAAAAAGTTCAATGAAGCAGGCAAACCAGCAAAACCTGCAAGACAGAACAGCAATATCCAGGCTTTGGCAAGTGCACATGAAGCTCCACAGATTCAACACTTGTTCCCGATGAATGCCCCTCCCACCAGTACTTCTTTACATCTCAGTCCCCAGGTGTGCCTTATAAAGGGGATGGGGCACTCTCCTCCTTTGTAGCCGGCTCAATCTGTGTTGATCTCACCATCTCTCTTCCCTCATTGATCTGGGATTGGGAGGGAGTAGTCCTTGCTCTTCTCCTGAACTCTGTTTCTTCTGCAACTCCCTATCTGCAGGTCTTACTAATTCAAAAAAGCCTTGCCTGGACTGATTCTGCCCTTCCCAAGTTTCCTCCAAGGCCAATGGAGCCACCCTCTCAATCTCTGTTGTCTCTTGTTCCAGCTCATCTTCACAGATCAGAGTCCAGTGGGGGCATGACAGACTTCCCCTTGTTTGTGGCAACCTCTTAGAGATTGGATTGCTAAACTGCTCTCATGTCACCCTTAGTTCTTCTTTTCATTAAACTGGACATACTCAATTCCTGCAACTGTTCTGTATATATTTTAGCTTCCATTAGCAGTCCATGAGTTATGATGACAATTGAGACTGGAACTTCCATTGCTAAGCAATATGTTCATAAAGCACAATGTCACATGACTGAATTGCTTACTAATGATAATCCCTGCAGTCCCCATTGACTTTGTTAAATGAAGCTCAAGGGTTGTTAAGCAAGTGCCTCCCCACAATCTCTTGCCAGCTTCCAGCAACCAAAATCAGTGGAGAATTCAGCAGGAAGCTGCAGGACCCAAGAAGCTTGCAAACAGACTGGCAAGCAGATAAGTGACCAGGTGGCAGAGTGAGCGAGAGTGAGTGGGTGGCTAGGGAGGTGCATGGCAAAGTTTGGGAAGAAGGCACAAATAAAGGGAAATTTGTGGTGTGAGCATAGTTGGCTTGGAATGGCTGTTGCTAGTGGGGGAGACAAAATGTGATAGTGTACAAGTAGTAAGTTAGAGGGCATAAGTAGCTGAGAAAGTTTGCTAACACAGTGGGACTTAGGAAGGGTGCTGTGGGTTCACTTGATGATGAGTGAGACAGGCTTAAAGGGAAGGAAGAGTTGTCACATAATCTTTCACTAGTATCTGTCAATCCCACAATATTATATTTTTGGATCTTCCAATCTTCCTTTGGTCCAATGAGCAGTGAGGTGAGGCAATAAGGTTGTAATTAAAGTGCATTGTTTGAGGAAGCTCTCTGGATGTTCAGCAGTGGGCATTGTATTGGATCACTGCTGCCAGCATGGTAATAAGAAATGGAGCAGGACAGACGGGCAGTATTGTGGTTAGATAATTTATGTTTATGTTATTATTTTTATATCTAATATTTATTAGACATAGATTCTATTTCTAATAGATTCTATTCGAACCAATAATTTTGGTTTCGAATAGAATCTATTAAATCACTTATATTATTTGGTTCATTTACACCATATTCTTCACTCCTTCCTTTCCCCTTCCCTTGCCCCATCACTGAAAATTTACTTCTATTAGTTTTAAATGTAAATTGTGAATTTTAGTTCTAATAGCGTGTATTATATCACTTATTTTATTCTGTTCACTTACACCTTATACTTCCTCCCTCTCTTTCTCCCTCCCTCCCTCTCTCTGTCACTGACCAAACTTATTAAAATAAATGCATGCAGGTAGTCCTCGACTTGCAATCGTTCATTTAGAGATTGTTTGAAGTTACAACGGCACTGAAAAAGTGACTTGTGCCATTTTTTTTCCACTTATGACTGTTGCAGCCTTCCCATGGTCATGTGATTTACATTTGGATGCTTGACAGCTGGTTCAAAATCATTACAGATACTGCATTCTGGATTAAAGTGATCACCTTTTGCAACCTTCTGATCAGCAAAGTCACTGGGGGAACTAGATTCACTTAATAACCATATTACTAACTTAACAATGGCAGTGATTCACTTAACAACTGTAGCAGGAAAGGTCATAAAATGGGACAAAACTCACTTAGCAAATTTCCCAGTAACATAAATTTTTGGGTGAATTGTGGTCACAAATTGAGGACTACCTATAGTCTGCTGTCTTTAATGCTTGAAATGGGATGTTATTATTATTTTTTGTCTTTTAATAATCCCTTGCATTGCAGTGGAGTCGAGATAACTGAATGGAACTGAGCGTGTATTGGCTGGATGCTCTTCCTATCACCAATTAAGAGTTTGCAGCTGATATTTACTTATTTTGCCCAGAGAGAGAAATACCTGCCACTACCTAGGATCGAACTAACAGCCTCCTGATTGTAAGGCAAAAGCTCCACCTCTAGGCAACTGCACCACTGCCTGAGATGGGATATTAATATTGATGTCAAATTCTGTATGGTATTGGCAGGCAAAAATGTGTCATCTTTTGTATTATATTTTGATTTTTAACAATCTCAATTGCACTATTTGAGTGTTTTCTGTCAGTGTTCATGCTTTTTTAATTTACAGTGCACATTTACCTTAACTGCTAATTTATCGATTGTTGAAGTACTGTGGTGAAGTTGTTCAGTCCTGCCCAATCCCTCATTTCCTCTTTGTCATCCTTCCACAAATTTCTGAAGCCAAAAGGGCCTTGTAATTTTGAATCTGCTTACATTCATTCCCACAAGTTCCCAGTAAGGTTTAACAGTATTGGAAGTTAGTTATCTTCTTAAACTTTAATATGTCAGCTATACATAATTTGTATCCTTCTATAAATGAAGAAAATGATTTCCCCGATCCTCCTGCTAAAGGACCCAGGGCTGACATTAGATTCAGTTCAGTGTGGATGTTAAGACTTCAGAAGCATATTGAAAACCAAATGCTGCTTTCTTTTCCTGAACACAATGTCCATACATATCACATAAGTACATGTGCTCTGATGAATCGTGAGATTGTCACTCCTAATAGGCTACTTGGGAAAGAAGTTTAGCAGGCATCTTCATAAAAGCATGCATGTTTGACTTATATCTTCCTGGAGTTTCAAAATATTATTAACATCTTCTACCCTGCCTCCTGCCTGTGAAATAATGTCATTTGCAAATACATTTAGTATTTAGTACTCACACATATTTCAAATTTGAAAGTATCTGTCTTTCAAAATAAACAGGCCAAAAAATGGAAGTTATTACCGTTGCTGCTTTGGAAAGAATTCAGCCCTCACCCTCTTCATTGTTTTTTGGCTAAAGCATTCCAATTCCTATGTTAAAAGCTCTTAAACAGAGTCCCGCCCACTAACCATTGCCACATGTTGAAGACCTCCTATATTACTGTCACTATCAAATGTTTAAGATTGTATGATAAAAATAAAATTAATTGCTAAGTTTTTCTGACTTAGCTTTATTCATTCCTGTTTCACCCAGTCCTCTATGAATTTCAAACACAAATGCTTTTTTCTCTTGCTTCAACTGATATTCATAGGAGTAATGCACAAAGACCATCTGCTTGCTATAAAGTCATTGCATTCTTGGTTTCATAAGTTTGTAATTTCCATTTTAAGAATAAGGTCTATAATCTTTTTGATGTGACAGTATCCCCACACCAGTATTTTACTCCAGCCTTGAAATTTCAAAAGACTAGTTGATCCTTTGACCACATCATTTACCAAGACTTTCACAGATCTGCCTCTATTTCTCATGAGAACAGAAAGTGATGACACAGTGAAAGCTAGAATTATGTGGAATTGTTAAGCAGCCACTTTTTTTCACCTGTAAAATTGTTAACAGTGAATTGAAACAGAGACATCAGCAAGTTTCTGGGCTATGTCAGGTCTGAAATGACATGAATTTTTTCAGTTTCATTTCTGCATTATTCTGTATGGACTTTTACATTATATATATATGCTTGTTAGCTTCCTTCGGGTGTTATCCCATGTCATTGTAGTGCTGTTAAAGTTGTAACAATGTTTCAGCAGAATCCCATCTGCCATCATCAGGCTTCTGTATGGATGTGTGTCTCACAGCTTTTGGTTTCAAATTCGAGGCTGGTCCATTCTGATTGGCTAGGAGCCTGGGTCTGTGTTCACTGGACTTGGAGTTTGATTGATTGGGGTTTCTGGCTTTTTCTGTCTGTTTTGTGGCTTTGATTGGCTGGCAACACTCTGTTCTTGTGTTGGAGGTTTCAGTGCAGCTTGGCTTGGTGTGAAAGGAGGGCTGCAATTCATCAGCAAGCTAGGTTTCACCTGGGTGCCTGGTGGGGGGGGTGCTTGAGTTGGAGGCATCAGAGGGAGTCTGACTGTGCTCAGGTGTTTGTCTGTTTTGTGGCATAGAGATCTTTCTATTTGAGAGTGCAGGTTTCCAAATGATTGACAGTCTGCTAGAATACTCTCATATATATATATATATA
>BLBF01005611.1:0-10792 GCA_015471245.1 Laticauda colubrina
AGAGAGAGAGAGAGAGAGAGAGAGAGAGAGAGAGAGAGAGAGAGAGAGAGAGAGAGAGAGAGAGAGAGAGAGAGAGAGAGAGAGAGAGAGAGAGAGAGAGAGAGAGAGAGAGAGAGAGAGAGAGAGAGAGAGAGAGAGAGAGAGAGAGAAAGAGAGAGAGAGAGAGAGAGAGAGAGAGAGGAATAGCAGATAGGCAGGCAGGCAGGCAGTTCTAGACAGAGTAATATGATGTTCAGCTAGAGAATTATGTGGGCACATACATTTATTAGCATTCTCTGGATAACTGCCAGAAAATTAGTTCACAAACATATGGTGCAAAGTATATGTTCAATTGTACTTCTGACTTAGATCAGGGGTCCCCAACCCGGATCCATGGACCAGACAGGTCCAAGTCATACCAGAAACCAGGCCACGTAAAAACAAGTGAAGCCCCATCCAGAGAATTCAGGCAGCACATGGAACCACGTCCCTCCCAGGCCATAGGCAAATCTCTCTCCTCCTAATCCCTGGTGCCCAAAAGGTTGGGGACCACTGACTTGGAAGCACATAAGCATCTTGACTGAATGACTAAGTTTCCTAGATGATTAAATTTCCTTTGTATGCTCGATTTCCTTGTTTCTTACATTTAGGTCATATCTGTGCATACACCTTCTGGTATTTCTGCTGCTTATGCTACTGCTCTTCATTTATACATTTCCAGACATTTCTGAAATACTAGTGAAAGACATTCAGGACATGGCTGCATAATTCTCATTTCATATTTGGCAAAGGCAAATCACATGACATTATGATATGTTCAGAAAAATGTGCTTCACAAGCTTAATATGAAATTCTTTGAAATGAGATTTTTTCTGGTCCTGTCCAACAAAAATGGTATGGATTAATCAAACAAAATTTGGATGTAAAGGCAGTCAAGAATTTCTCTCTGGTTCAGTGAAAGTTCTGGCTGCATTCCCATGAGGAAATGGTAGCTACTAAAATGACAGAACTATAGTATCAAGAATCCAGTGGATCATGGTAACTTGATCCTCTATAATCTAAGAGGGGTCAGCTTGTAATGGATATTGAAGATGTTGAACCAAGATATTGAACCAAGGGGGTCAGCTAATAATAGATATTGAAGATGATGTTACTTCTTTTTGTACCATATGACAAATGGGGTTCACTTTGCTGGTTACTGGGAAGACATGCTGGAACTGACAATACTAAATAATTGTTGTTTATCTTTGTAAGGTCCTATCACCTCCATGAATGCCTCCAGAGTCACATAATTCACCTTCTTGGATCTTTCCAAATCTGGACCAACTCAGCTCCTTCTATCTGTCCTGGTTATGATGTGTTATACTGTCATTCTATTGGGAAACCTCCTCGTTGTATTGATTGTGCGTATAGATTCACACCTTCTAAGGCCACCCATGTATTTTTTCTTAGCTAATTTATCCATCCTTGGTACTGCTTTGGGTTCTGTAGTTGTTCCCAAGTTGGCAATAGACTTGATCACCCAAAGCAGGACTATCTCATTTGGGGGCTGTATGTCCCAGCTCTTCTTCTTATACTTCTTTGAAGGCTCAGAGATGCTCCTTCTAACCCTAATGGCCTACTATCACTATGTGGCCATTTGTCATCCACTGATATACACAACCATGATGAACCAACCATGGTGCATTAGACTCCTATGCTTCTGTTGGGCTGGAGGCCTCCTTCATTCTTCCAGCCAGGTGTTCTTGGTCCTATGGCTGCTGTTATATGGGCCAAATGAAGTGGACAATTTCTTTTGTGATGTTCCACAGGTAGTCAAATTGGCTTGTGTTGTTACCCAAGTGACTGAGATACTCATGGTGGCCAACAGTGGCTTGCTCTCCCTGGTGTGTTTCACCATCTTGTTGATCTCCTATGGCATCATCCTGAGCATGCTTCAAGGCCACTTCAAGGAGAGTGGAGGGAAAGCTGTGTACACTTGTAGTTCTCACTTGATGGTGGTTAGTCTTTTCTTCCTGCCTTGCCTCTTTGTGTACCTTGTTCCTATCTTCAGATTAGATTTAGGACTAATTCTTCTTACTACTAAAAAAGTAATTGCAGAGCTGTTCAACACACAAGTCCAAGCCTCCATGTATGGTCCCCCAAATCCCCCAAGTAGAAGAGGGTGATCTTTCTCAAAGCCAATGTAAGTTTGTTTGTTGGAAATTTTACATAGCTACTTATGTTACATATGAAAAACATGGAGCTAACGATGAGGAGTATTTAATAAAACTTGTTGTAATCTATCAAAAACAGTATTAAAATTATCATAATATAATAATCCATGCATTCTATACCAAACTCAATTGCACACATCACACATAACTACATTCTTCAAGTAAATAACTACAGGTAGTCTTCAGCATATAACAATTAAGCCCAAAATTTATATTGCTATGAAAAATGTATTAAGTGAGTCCTGACTTTTCTTGCCATATTTGTTAAGTGAATCACTGCAGTTGTAAGATTCGTAATACAGTTGTTAAGGTGAATCTGGTTTTCCCCATTGATTTTGGTTGTCAGAAGTTTGCAAAGGTGATCATATGACCCTGGTGCACTGCAACTGCCATAAATATGAGTCACTTGTCAAGCATCCAAATGTAAATCACATGACCATGGGGATGCTACAATGGTCATAAGTGTGAAAAATGGCCAAAGTAACTTTTTCAGTGTTTTTTCAATTGTAACTTTAAACAGTCACTGAGCAAACTGAGCAAACTGTTGTAAACTGAGGACTACCTGTATTTGGAAGGTAAGGTTTGTAGGTCATTGTGCTCCAAGCCTGAAGTCCCCTGGGGGAGGGAGGGAGGGAGGGAGGAGAGAAGAGGAAGGAAGCAAGGGGAGAAAGGAGTCAGTTTGTATTTTGCTTAGTGGTCAATAGCAATAATGATCCTCCATTTTGATTTTTCATTATTGTGGCTTGGGTTGGAATGGAGTTCAGTAATTCCCACAATCAGAGAAACAAACTCTATGACACATCCCTGAATCTTCAACATACTTTCTAAGCAGGATTGAAAGCTGAGCTGTGTATTATCTGTTGAGTTGTCATTGTTTCCTAATTACAGTAACTACGTTAGCAACCCTTTCTGAGTTAAGACTACTTCACCCCCTTTTAAATGTACAGCACAGCAGGCAAAAGGGATATATCATTTTCATTTACTTAGATTTATATCCCTCCTTTGTTTATATATGAGCATAAAGCAAGGTAAAGTTATCCCCTTCCTGTTTTCCCCAAAACAAGTCAATGAAGAATAATGGGCAGGGAAAAAATGATTAATCCAATGTCACCAAGTTCATCTCTATGATAGTAGATTGGCATCCAGTCAAACATTTTCACCATTATGCCATGGTAGGTCTTATCCTCATTACTGTCATTATCCTTCAGTTACAGACTATAAGAAAAATAAATAAATCTTGGAGTGTTTTTTTTACCTCAAGAATATCTCCATAGGCTTCTGATCTGATTTGGGATTGAGGCGTGACCTCATAGGACCAGTTTCCCAAAGGCATGATAGTCGGCCACTGAATATTTTAACTGTGCTTCTTAGCAGAAGGAAAATTAGGACTCAATCCATTATCAGAATGAGTGGTTGATTTTCTAAACAGAAAAAAGGGTAATTATAAATTTCTCCAAACATTTACCCACAGGTTTCACCTTTATTTGGTTTCAGAGGTCCAAATATTTAGAAAGAACAAGTATTATGAATCTGTATTGAATTCAGAAAGAGTGTAAGTTTTTGTTTAGGTGAACAATGAACAACGAATTGCTACGCACTACATTTTGAGAGCTTTTGAAGGGTAGTTAATTATTTGTATACTTATATGTTTATTAATTTGATTTTATCCTACCTTTATTACTTTATAAGTAACTGAAGACAGAAAACATTCTTAATACTCTTTTTCCCTCCTATTCTCTCCACAACAATAACCCTGTGAGGTGAACTGAGCTGAGAATGAATGACTGGCCCAAAGTAACTCAGCTATTTTTAAAAAAACAGAGTATATGCCCAAATCAGAGTTTATTTGTTTTGGGAAGCTTGAAAAAACTGAAAATAAGTATATTATTTTTGTATTTCCTACATCATGATATCTTGGGTGAGTAGCTTCTTGGCTTAAGCCCCTGTCCCACTGCACCAACGGATGCAAAGAGGATGTAAAACATTAAAAAACATTGGAAAACGCTATGCATCCATTGTGTACTCATTGCATACGTGTTTCATACGCTCTATCCTTTGAGCATCCGTCCAGTGAGATTTCATCTGCTCAAGAAGTTTTGAGCTGCACAAAACTTTGTGAACGGATGAACTTTCTGCTGTGTATGATGTAAATCCATGACATATGAGCAACAAACGTTCTATGTCCATTTATCATCCATTAAACATCCGTTGTATCCTCTCTGCATCCTCTGGGCATCCCCTCAACTCACATCCGCTGCAGCTGAAAACGGAAACAGGGAGGAAACAAAAGGTACACAGAATGTCTACACAGCGTTAGTAGCAAGGAAATAGAAAGGATGAGCAGTGAACGGTTTGCATCCTATATACATCCTCTAGGCTTCTTATGAACATCTATTTAAAGGCAAGGTCAACTGACCGACGGATGGAAAATGTATGCAAAAAGGACACAGCAGACAAGCAAAATTTTGAGGGTGGTGGCTCCGTCCATTGTTATCCGCTCTCAAAAGTGCCCCAAATTTGCATAAACAGAGTGGAAAACAATGGAAAGGAATGGACGGGGGTAGTACGTAGCGAGATGGTAAGTGGATGTTCATAGGAAGCCTAGCGGATGGAAGCAGATGGAAGCGGATGACACATCCACAGGACTTCTTATTCTCAGGGAGAATAGCGAAGCAGACGTGTAGCAGAAGGAACGGATGCATAGCAGATGACGCAGATGCATCACGGATGCCCATAGGATGCATAGCAGATACATAGCGGATGCGTAGCGGATGCAAAGCGGTCACTGCGCATGCGGGGAGGATATAAAAGGATGCAGCGTGTCAAGCTCTGTGGATATAAAAGGATGCAGCTTGCAAGCAGTCACCATTCAGAGGAAAGACCTGTTGCCAGAGACATCTTGAAAGAACACCATGGTTCATCAGTCAGGGAAGAAGAGGAAGCCTGTGCCTACTCCTGCCAGCCCTGGCAAGAAGGACAGAACCACCATCCCACCCCTGGCACTGACTCTGAAGCTGCTGGTGCTGCTGGTGCTGCTGGTGCTTCTCCTGCTGGTGCTGCTGGTGCTGCTGGTGCTTCTCCTGCTGGTGGTGCTTCTCCTGCTGCTGCTGCTGTGGTGGACCAGTGCCAAGGCCCTCAAAGCCCTGATGCTAAAGGCCCTGAAGCCCCTGCCAGAAGGAGGAAGAGGCAAGGCAAGGAGAAGGGAGAGAGGAAACAGTACTCCATTTCCGAGGACCATGAGGAGGAGGTGCTGGAATGGCTTAGGGAGAACAAGTACCTGTGGAGAAAGGGCCACAGGCTCTATCGCGACACCAAGAGGAAGCAGGCAGCTTGGAGAGACAAGGCAGAGAGCCTGGGCTACACTTCAGATATACTCCTGGAATGGTGGAAGCACATGCACACCTGATATGTCAAGATGCACCTGAAGAAATCTGGCCAGGCCGCTGTCAAGCTCACTGACCGGGAGATGTACGTCATGGCCAAGTGCAGCATCCTGGAGGGTGAGGTCCACCACCAAGGAGCAGCCCCTCTGTCAATCCTCTCCCTCAGACAGCCCACAGACAGCCACTCCTCTTGCAGCTAGGAGACAGCTACTGTGTCCTGGCAGGTGTCTTTGGAGGGCCCCATGGCAGAGACCCCCCTGACAGCTGTACTCCCCATGCCAGAGGATGTGGAGGATCCCCTGTCTCAAATGGAGCAAGAAGAAGCAGAAGCCAAAGACCAACCCACCTCCACCCCCCAGCTCCACCTCCACAGAAAGCAGGCAGAGAGGCAGACTGGAGGGCCAGAGCCACACTGTCCTGCTGGAGATGTGACACGATCAAGACCAGCACAGATCTTCTCTCTCAGCTGCTCCACAGCAATATACCATCCTCGAACCACAAGCCCATCATCATGTATGTGAGCCAAACCCTCAGGGACCTGCCCGAGGCCCAGTACCAGGTGATGAAGGAGAAGATCACAGCACTGCTGCACCACCCTCCAGGCCCAGCTAAACCTGCTCCGATCCAGTCCAGGACTGCTTCTCCACCCTAGGCGATGTCACAGCCCTTCCACGGCCTTCCAACAGCCCCTCACCTACCAAGGCTACAAGTACCAGGACTTTCCACAGCAGAGGCAGCCCTTCCAAGTCCAGGCCCAGGTACATCGCACGCCACAGTCACCTCACCTGACCCAGCTGAAGACCAGACAGCCCCACTACTCTCTTCCTTCCTCCACCCCACAGTCAAGCCCATCAACAGACAATCTGTCATCAGTCTTGTGCCTGACATCCCAGGTACTTGATGAAGGGCCTCTCAAACTCACGGGACTGAGTCAGCTCTCTGAGAGCTTCCTGAACACATCATCCCCTGTTGTACTCTCAGGGCCAGGCACCCCAATGGTGCCTCAGACCAGCACTCAAGCCACAGCCACCTCCACAGTCCCTGGCCACTCAACAGCTGAGACCATGGACATGCCTCAGAGTGACTGAGAATAGTGCCAGAGAATGAGTTGTTACCTGTCACTTCATCTTTGCTTAAAGACACTTTACTTGGTTCATTTTGCTTTTTTAATAAAGTCATACAGTTTACTTAAGACAGTTGTTAATAAAGGTTATCTTTGCTACACACACTTGGTTCATTTTATTTACTTAATAAAGTGTTGGTGAAAACTTTGAAAAAAGGGTTAAGCCTTTGCATGCTTGTGGGATGGGTAAGGATAGTTGTGGGATGGGTAAGGATAGCTGTGGGATGGGTAAGGATAGCTGTGGGACTGATAAACCTCCAGTGCACGCATAGTGGGACTGTATGGTCCACCCTCCCAGCTGCCACACATATGGCCCTTTTTTATCAATAACAATTTATCCATTGATCAACACATTTCAAAATAAACAAAGCTCTTTATTAATGCCCTGTTCATTGTAGGACCACTCAACCTACATGGCACAATCACATCAGTGTTATGAGACAGGCTCAAGGAAGCATCCATTAAGCATCTACCATCCTGTCTTGCCACTCCACTGCTCCAGCTGGGGAGTTGCACCAGTGTTTCTGGAGGTTGTGCTGATTCTTCCCCACATGAAGCTCTGTTGGGGTCTTGCTCATCCAAAGTGTCTATCAGGTTTCGTCCTTGCCTCCATTCACCAGGCTCCATGTCCCCATTCCCTTGTTGACAGTCCACAGTCTGTTCTGCAACACTGGGTAGTGGGGACGCATGAGATTGTGCAGGATGCAGCAAGCTTCCACGATGCTCCTCACAGTGTGTGGGTGATGCTGTATGGTGGTGAGAAGTACCTGGAACCTGTTGGCCAGGATGCCAAAGGCATTCTCCACCACCCGCCTTGCCCTGGACAGCCTGTAATTGGAGATCCTCTCTTCATGGGTGAGGCATCTGGAACTGTAGGGCTTCATGAGGTAGGTTCTGAGGGAGAAGGCGTCATCACCCATGATGAAGTAGGGCACATCTTGTGTGTCATTGGGTAGGGGGTCAGGATCTGGAAAACCTATGATGAGGTTGCGTTCCAGCCCATCCTTGAGGTCACTGGCATTGTATACCAGGCTATCTGAAGCAGACCTGTTGCCTGAAGCATCAATGTACATGAACTTGTAGTTAGCATCAGCCATTGCAAAGAGGATGATACTGAAGAAGCCCTTGTAGCTGTAATAAGAGGACCCTGAGTTGGCTAGAGCTTTGCAGGCCACGCACTTCCCATCCATGGCTCCAACGGTGTGGGAAAAGTTCCACCTCTGATACCACTGTTCTGCAACATTCCTCCAGCCTTCTTCAGTGGTGAGGCACTGGAGGAGTTCCTCCACATATTCTTAAATGATGGCCTGCACCACTTCTCTGACCACTTTGCTAATGCTGTTGTGTGGCACCCTCCAGGTATACTGCATGTTTCTGTATGTGGTGGCGCAGAGTCAATGCCACCTTCAGTCCAGGGTCCAGGCTGGGCTGGAAGTTGGTGCTCGGCTTGGTCAACCTGGGTCTCAGACGCTCTACAATTTTGTCAAACATGGCTGGTGGCATCCTTATGAAGTGCTGGAATGCACGAGTGTCTTCATTCCTCAGCTCCAGCATCAGCTTGTCACAGAATCCTAACTCCACTGTTCTCCCGATCCATCATCGGACCCACACAGCTCTTGGATGTCTCCTTCTTCTCCTTCCATAGAAAAGGTGAAACAGTGTGAAGAGGACTTGGTTCTGCTGTTGAATGATGGCAGCTACTATAAGGAATGTGTGATGATCCATGGTGGAGATCAATGGATGATGTGGAAGAGCAAGACCAAGGGTGAAGAGGTCTGTACACCACGGCTGCTGGACTGATAGTGAGATCCTGGTGATTTCCTCCCCCTTTTTATAGGAAATATCAGTTGTCCACTCGGTGTCCTTCCACGTACTCTAGGCATACTCCAGACATCCTAAATATACAAGATACGTCCCATATACAAACGTTTTGTCCGTTTTAATGCTTTATATACGAGATGCATCCGCTTACATCCTTTCTATTTCTATGCTACTAATGCTGTGTGGACGTTCCGTGTACCTTTCGCTTCCTCTCTCTTTCCATTTTCAGCTGGAGTGGATGTGAGTTGAGGGGATGCCCAGAGGATGCCGAGAGGATACAGCAGCCGTGTAATGGATGACAACGGACGTAGAACGTTTTTTGCCTGTATGTGTTGCAGATGTACATCTTACGTGGCGGAAAGTTCATCCACTCAAAAAGTTTTTTGCCGCTCAAAACTTTTTGAGCGGATGAAATAGCAGTAGATGGATGTTTGATGGATAGAGCAAATGAAACACTTATGCAGTGAGTACACAATGGATGCATCGCATTTTCAAACAGATGGCAAGCTTTTTTGTCCTTTTTACATCCTCTTTGCATCCGCTGGTGCAGTGGGACTTGGGCTTTACATCCCCACTACATACTACCCACGTCCATTCTTTTCCGTTCTATTCCATTCTGTTTATGCAAATTTTTGCCACTTTTTAGAGTGGATGACAACAGATGGAGCACCCCCAAAATTTTGCTCATCTGCTGTGTTCTTTTTCAATATGTTTTGCATCCATCGACCAATGGGACCTATCCTTTATGCCAGGGTAGTCGGACACTCTTGTTGGACAGATCTTTGATATTTTTATTCAAATATTCTTGCCTTCTTTTAGTCCTTTGTCAATTTCATTCATGTATTTTCTTTATCACTCGAGAGTTCATAACCTTCACTATATTGTGATGCAGGCCAATACCTGTTTGAAAGTAAGAAGTGAACTGATTTCTTGGCAGCAGGGATCAATATGGGGTAGGTTTTCTACACTGTCTGCTGGACTTGAAACTTTGTGGATTTTCTTCCCTAGGTCTTAATGGGAAAGGAACATGTTGTATTCATTCAATAGCATATCTCTGTCTATCTGTCTATCATATATCCCTAAGATCTTCCTTCCTTCTTTGTTTCCTTCTATTATTTCTTCCTTCCTTTTCCTTCCTTTTCCTTCCTTCCTTCCTTTCTCTCTCTCTCTTCCTTTCATTCTTCTGTTCTTTATTTCTCCTTTCTTTCTTTCTCTCTCTCTCTTCCTTTCTCTCTGTCTCCTTCCTTCCTTTCTTCTGTCCTTCCTTCCTTCTTCCTCTGTCCCTTTTTCTCTCTCTCTTTCTTTCTCTCCATTACAGCTTTGTCTAAATTGCTCTTTTTACATTTGCAAATATATAACAGCTTAAAGAATAATTCCTCAAACACATAAAGATTTCTAATCAGCCATCTATATAATTTGCACTGTATTACACATTTGCTCTAATAAGTAACTATACTGATCTTGACTGTTGTACTGATCTTGACCCTTGGCCAGGATTATGTCCTCTTCATAGAAAAAAAATACAGGAAAAAAAATAAGCTATATATGAAAGGATTCTTCTTGATTCTGTCATTATGAAAGTGAAATTGATTAATAAATAAATGTATTGGATGGAGGGGAGTTGGGAATTTTCTCTGCATTGCAATAAAAGTTCTGGATTCTTCCTCACTTGATTGTAAAGAATGTATGGGCTTCCAAATACTGAAGAATTTTGAGGATGCAGATTGTTGGGGAGCAGTATGCTGACTTTGTAAACTGCTTATGGAGGGTTGGAAAGGATTATGAAGCAGTATATAAGTCTAAGTGCAATTGCTATTTAACATTACTTACTACCTGCACATTTTAAGCCTATGTCACACTGCAAAAACAGATGCAAAGAGGAAGCAAAACGGAAAAAAAAATCTTGCCATTCGTTCTAAAACGCGATGTACTCACTGCCTGCGTTTGACTTCCTCTCAATACGTCCAGCATCCGTTTATTGACGTTTCATCCGCTCCAAAAGTTTTAGGCTGCCTAAAACTTTTGCGTGGAAAATGTATCCAATTCGTCCGTTCTGCATCTGTTCTGCATCCGCTACGCATCCGTTCTGCATCGGTTACGCATCTGCTATATCCGCTAGGCATCTGCTGCGCGGAACGGATGCAGAAAGGATGCATAACGGAAACAAAGCATTTAAAACGGAAAAAACATTCTCAGAGGGGACCTATCTCGGATATTAAGGATGCCTAGAGGATGCCTAGAGGATGCCTAGAGGATGCCTAGAGGATGCC
>BLBF01005626.1:0-10987 GCA_015471245.1 Laticauda colubrina
ATAATAGAGCATTAGTATTATATCTATGAAGGGTTTTTAGGATTGATTTGTTATGACTATATGATTTGTTATAGAATAAACTGTTTGAAGTATTGTTATCTCACAAAGCATGAATGATTAAAAGTATAGTCAGAAAAAGACTTTATTTTAATTTTTTTTTGGTAATATTAGGATATGGATTGACAATATGAGTGGTTATGTAATATAACTGTAATTGAGACTATAAAATGAATGCACAAAACTGATGAACCAACCGACACACCGGAAGTATATATGAGAGTAGATGTTTTTAATGTTTTGTATGTTATGTCTGTTTGTAGAAAATTAATAAAATTCTTAAAAAAAAAAAAAAAGATGGAACATAGAAAGAAATGATATGTGGTTGCCACTTTGAAAAGATAGGACTTTTTTTTTCTTATCTTCAGAAGCTTTACAATAAAAATCCTCTCTGGTCATTGCTTTCTTGCTTTCTACTTCAACAGATGAAGATATTTCTCCTTGCTAGTTTGTGAATTGGTGGATACAGAAAAGCTGCATCAGATTTGTGAGGTTGGCCAGAGCAATGAAATTATGAAAACAGTAGCGAAGAACAGGAAGAGGTTTTCATAGTTTCTGTGCCTTAGACCAACAGAGAAACACTGACATTGCAACCTGTTAAAGGTACCATTGTCTGCCTCAGATGACTTTGTTAACTATGTGCCAAACAGTGTCATTATTATCACTCTACTGTGACTTTGTCACTAATTATATAATCTTCTTTAATTGGTATTGGGGATGGGATTTTGTTCTTTGTAATGTTATCCTTTAATTAAATCTGCTTTTCTGTTGACCAGAAAATACTTTGGGTCCTCCTTTCACCCTACATATCTAGTCAAGTTTACACAAAAGGAAATTGTATATTGAAATTGTCCATAATTTCAGTCAAGTGCATCAAGAACACAAAAGGCTGGCACTACTTTGTGCAGTTAACTTCCCACTGGTGATTTCAGGATGACAGAATGCAGTAGGATAGAGGTGATGTGAAAAGGTGTCACTGGGACTATAATGTAATATACTGTGTTTTAATTTCATTTGCTGATTGAAAGATTTGGCATGTGCCTTCTTTCAGAAAATGGTTTGCCGATAACCTCTTCTGTTACTTTCAGATTATGGATGATGTTTTGTACTTGTCATTTTGAGACTGGACTGTTCAACTGATAACTGTTCAGAAAAAAGGGTTTTATTTTATAGGACAGGAGTTAGAAGAGCAGCAAAGGAAAAAGTTTTCTTTCTTGCAGTAAGACACTTCTTTAGACCTAGTTCACTTAAAACTTAGTTTAGGGTAGATTATGAATTGCATCTGAAATGAGTACATTTAAAAAAAAATCTATATAGAATATCAAATATTTATTTCCTAGAATGAATTCCTTATTTTTCCCAGGACAAATATTCATTTCAAATTTAATGTACATTCTGCTCAGCAGTGGTGTTTGCTGCTTATGGAGGGTCCTATGATCTATTCATTACTGAATAGCTGTATAAGGATTTTGCTCAAGAATCCAAATACATACACATATTGAAAACATACACATATTGAAAATGCTGTGGAATTTTTTTTCTTTTTAAAGAAAATGCAATCTATAGGAAAGAAATCATGATTAAGGTTTAGGCCTGTGCTATGTGACATGGATTTGCCTCAATGAAGCACATTTGGCAGTATTCCTGTGAACATTATGAACCACATCTAGTTTACAGATGTGCTAAAAGTGGTACATAGTGGTTGGAAGGAAGCAAAAAGTGGTACATAGTGGTTGGGAGGAACCACTCTTTTCTGGAGCAGTGGCTAAAATGTTTAGTGAATAGTCCATACATAGTTCAGGCTGGACAGCTTCAGCTAGTGCTGTGGTACTATCATAGTGATATCAAAGCTGATCAGTCTGAATGTACAGGTAGAAGTCTCCTTTCAGACTTCAACAAAGATGATAAGGAGACTGGAGGCTAAAAATATGAAGAATGGTTGCATGAACTGAGTATGTCTAGTTTAATGAAAAGAAGGACTAGGGAGATATGATAGCAGTGTTCCAATATCTCAGGGGCTGCCACAAAGAAGGAGTCAAACTATTCTCCAAAATCACCTGAGGGCAGAACAAGAAGAAACAATGGGTGGAAACTAATCAAGGAGAGAAGCAACTTAGAACTAAGGAGAAATGTCCTGACAGAACAATTAATCAGTGGGACAACTTGCCTCTAGAAGCTGTGAATGCTCCAACACTGGAAGTTTTTAAGAAGAGGTTGGACAACCATTTGTCTGAACTGGTGTAGGGTTTCCTGCCTAAGCAGGGGATTGGACTAGAAGACCTCCAAGGTCCCTCTCTTCAGTTCTATTCTATTCTGTTACAATGCAAACTCTGTGGGGAAAACTCTGAAGGGGCTTCTAGAGCAATGTAAGGTGAAACAACATGATTGTTTGCTCTGTAAGGCTTCAAAAGTGGTCTTCATTTGAAACTTCATCAAGTAGGATACTTCTCTGCATAGCTCTAGAAGCAGAATTGGACCCAATACATCAGAAGATTTCAGTTTCTATAGCTGCTATGTAGAATCATCTACTCTATTTATGTAGTCTTTCCTCTCCTTTCTGCTCCATTTCAATTTGCCCATTCTAATTTGACCCTTTGTGCATAAATCAAATAGCAAATATCAAAGGTGTTTCTGAGATCAGGTGTTCAGCCACATCTTAAACTTAGAGTGTGATGGAAGTGATTCTTGAGTAAACTTTACAGTTCATCATTCCTTTGTATGGCTTTCCAATCTTATGATTATTTGCAGGCAGAAAGGATGAACTATGTGGTCTAATCTTTATAGGACCCTAAGGTTTTCCATAGGTGGATCCTTGCCTGCCTCTTTGGAACTTCTTTTAATTACTTATGGAAATAGTTTTTATAGTGTGACTCAACAAATGGGAATCTTCAAGATCCTGCTATTTTTCATTGAATAATATCACACTTTGCTACTGTTCTAATATACTTCAAGAATGCTTAAACCATATGTTATTCATAATATACAGTAAATGCTTGGGATAGGTAAGCATTCATGAATTTTCATGATGAGAACATTGTAAAGCTACAGGAAAGCCTGTAGTCATAGCTTATGACTGTATACATTGTTAAGACACTTAAATATTTTAATTTGTATTATTCTCTTTGGTGTATTTCTAATCAAGGACAAAACCAACCTAGAACCAAGGATAAATTTCCTGATGGAACAATTAATCATTGGAATTACTTGCTTCTAGAAATGGATGGTGCTCTCATGCTGGAGGTTTTTAAGAAGAAATTTGTCTGAAATTGTATAGGGTTTCCTGCCTGAACAGAGGATTAGACTAGAAGAACTACAAGTTCCCTTCTAACTCTGTTATTTTGTTATTCAATTTGAGATGTGCTAATTAATCTGTACTTTATAGGAGAACTACCTCCTCAAATATCTTGCACAATCACATTTCATCTCAATGTATAATTTCTGTTTAAAAAGTAGAAAATGCATATTTCATTTTGTCTGGTTGTGAAGTAGCCACTGTGCTTACTTTAGCTAATGTGACACAATAAAGTAAGACGCCTGCTTTATCCATTTTTTCAATCATCCTCCAGAGATTTTGACACAAGCTTTTGATTAGAAACCAGATGCTGTCTATCATTTTCTACCAGAACCATTATCAGTGTTGAAATGTTTTTTATGTCTTTCTTTAATTATTTGCTCAATCCTGGCTTTAAGGTATAATTTGACATGCTAGATTGTTCTAATCAAAAGCATCACCACTCACTGCCAAAATGAAAGGAGAAAAGGGGTAAAAGATTATAAGTGTAGAGAAAAAACACTCATTTGGAACTCCTAACACTTATAGATTGTAGACATAACAATCAGCTGTTAAAGTGAAGGAGAAACAAACATTGTTTCAATGGAAATGGAAAAGTATGTGATTAACATGGCATTCTACCCACAAAAGAGAGAGAGATAGAGGCATACATGACTACAATGACATATAGGACATTCTATAATTTATCCTGTTCTTCCCAAAAAGGAGAAAAAAGAATATATATTAATATAACAGTTTCCTTTGTGTCAATTAAGATGGAGTATTGTTTGATTTTTCACTTCCTTTGAAAATCATTTAATGGGCATTAAGCTGAGAAAAGTATTTAGTTAGCACATGATTGCACTTTATTGAACTTGGCTGATATAAAAAAACTTAAAAACTGAACAAAACAATAGAAAATTCCTGGATGGACTGGGAAATTGAAAAGGTATTTGTGTGCCTATAACAAAGACAAATCAGTCCTGTATCTTTGTCTTTGAGATTCATCTGGAATGCTTTTAATAACAGGAATAGCTTTAATAGTAAAATAGTAACAGTGGGATTTGAAAGTAAGATCTATATATTTGCTTCAATGTAAGTAGGCAGTTGTGAAGAGGATAAAATCTATTTTATCACAATGAGAATGACACAGAAGAATGTAACTTACATTGAGGGCAGAGCTGACATCATGGCGGTTGGACAGGTGATCTTGATCCTCCAAGATCACAGTTGATATCTCAGCTGCTAGTCAGTCCCCATGGACCTAAACCATCCCGTAGAGACAGTGATTGACAAGGGCATGTCCTGTTGATCCCAAGGACATCACAAAGTCCCTTTGAGCCAGAGAAAGCCCTTTCTGCCAGCGGCAGAGAGGCAGCCTTCCAAGCTGCTGAAGCTGGGACAGCTCCAGAATGGAAGAGATTGAAATAAAGTATGTCAGTTTGGTGAGATGAGATACTTATTATTTCTTAGAGAGAACACTCTGAAAAAATTAAAGTGGACTAAAAGTGAAGAGGAAAGAGTTTAAGCAGTGTGACTACTTGTCAAAGTGAAAGTTTTTTTTTCTTTTTTTCCCTTTTTATTGGAATTTTGAACTTTGCAAAGCTGTTTAAATTTAAGCTGGACTGGTACTTTTTAATCTTTTTATTTCTGTTTGTATTTCTTTCTCCTTTTTAAAATAATCCTGTTGAAAATTATTTTTTGATTAAGGCTTTGCTTGACTTAAGATTTATTTTTCTCCCTTTTAAAAAAAAGGGGAGGGGAGATTTTACTTTTTTTCCCTTTCATTTCCTGGCTGTAGATTGAGGAGAGGGAAGTGAAAGTGAAGGAAAGTAAGTAGCACTGCGGCCTAGAGGCTTGGATACATTGTTTCTTTTTTCTTTTACTAGTTTGTGTTACAGTCAAGGACTCTGAGCTGTGTATTGGAAAAGATAGAGATGAGCATGGCAGTTTGTTTATTCAGGTGCTCATTTGTGAACAGATAGCTGGAGTCTGGAGTTGAAGTTGAAAGAAAGAAGACTGAAGTGAGCTTGAAAAACTCTGAGCTGATTTATCAAAGAGCCTTGGATATTTGGTGTCAGAGGCTTGTTTTATATAAGAATTGCTTTTTACCTTTTGCCTCCCTTTCTACCCCATCCCCTGCTAGTTGAGTTTTTCCCCCCCTCTTTAATGGGATTTTGATTTTTTAAACCAGGAACCAGAATATAAATCTTTTATTTTGTTTTATTTTTGTTTATTAAGAGGAATATATAGAATATTTATCTTTTTCTTTTTTCCCTTTTTTATTGTTGATTTTGTACTTTTTACATTTACCATTGTAACTAATTGGATTAAGGTATACAAGTGCCTGAAGATTTTCTTTTTCGTTTTTTACTTTGGAGTGGCAACTGTTTGCCTTCTTCTTTTTTTTCCTTTTTAAATTTTTATCTCTTTTTTCTCTTTTTCTCTCTCTCTTTCTTTACAGATAAGCATTATAAGATGAGTAGAAAGACAACAGCTCCAGCTTCTTTGATACCAACCCCCTCACCATCCAGAGGACAATGATCTATGCAGACAATATTACAACAGGAAAAAGAGAAAGAGAAGAAAGTGACATTACAGATGATCATGCAAGGAACTCAGAAAATTGAGCAAAAAATTGAAAAGACAGATGAAAAAAGTGGAAAATATTCAACAGATGATGATGAAATATGAAGACAGATTCAAAAAAATTGAAGAAGATATATACAAAGAGATAAGAAAATTGGAGATACTGATACTCATTTGAGCAATATCAAAAAGGACAGGAGTGAATCATTATGATGGGAAATAGACAAATCAGAATTTTACTTAAGATTTCAAAATATAGAAGGGAAAGGTGAAAACCTTGCTGAAATAATGGCATAAATATTGGCAGAAGCACTGGAAATAACTAAAGAAAAGATGATGGATGCGATGGTTGAAGTGTTTCGTGTCTACACAAGATATGTAATGAGGAATAGACACCAAGAGAAGTTCACATCAGATTTACTAAGAAGATTATAAAGAACAGATACTCCAGGTGGCGATAGAGAAAGCACTAAAATATGAAAATAAAGAAATTGTGGTGCTGAAACAGATACCAAGAAGAGTAAGAGAAATGAAAAGAGAATGTTTATTCTTGACCAAAGAGCTACTTAAAAGAGGAGTAAACTACAGATGGTTGATGCCAGAAGGCCTTTTGTTCACTTGGCAGGAATAAAGACACAGAATTAACACAGTTGGAAAAGCTGAGCTATTCTACTTAGAATACTTTAGAGAAAAGGAGGAAGAAGAAAGAAAGGAAGAGTCACTAATTGAATTCCAAGAGGAGTGTATAGCAGTAATTGAAAAAGAAAAAGAAGAAGGTGCAGTTGGTGGTAAACCCAAAGAACAATGAGAATTGAGATCTACTAGAGCAATAAAACCCTCTTATAAAGTTAATATGGATGAAAGAAAACTGATTACAATTAACATAAATGGACTGAATTTGGCTATTAAAAGAAAGGAAACAAATTAGATAAATTAAAATTTGATATAATCTGCTTCCAATAGGTACATATTTTTAAAAAAACATTAATATATACTAAAACAAGGAAAATTAGGGAAATGATTTACATCTCTGGCACAATCAAAAAAAGAGGTATGGTATTATATTTTAAAGAAACAATTTTGGCAGAATGAATTTATACAGATGATGATGGAAGGATTTTGATGGTGGAGATAATGGATAACAGCATTAAAACACTTTTAATTGCAATTTATACCCTGAATGACAAACAAGAAGAATTCTATAGGAAATTATATACAAAAATAATTGATTTGGACTATATTAATATCTTTATGATGGGTGATTTTAATGAAATAATTAATGACCAGTTGGATATAAAACACAGAAAACAACAAAGAAAGTTAGAAAGATACTTCCAAAATCCTTCCTTCGAACAACAGAAGAATTTAATTAAAAAGATGCATGGAGAGAGAGAAATGTGGAAAGTAAGCAGTATACTTTCTATTCAAATAGAAACACATCCTGGTCCAGAATAGATATGATATGGATGTTAGCAGAATTATTGACTAATGTACGACAGATTGAAATAGAAACAAGCACATGGGCAGATCATAATCCAGTATCAGTTGTTTGGAAAGGATACAAGAGGACATCTCGATGGACTCCAAATAATATGATTCTGAAAGAAAAAGACTTTAAACAGAAAATAGAGAAAGAACTTGTTTTCTTCTTCAAAGAAAATAGAAAAGAGGATACAACTGTACAGAATCTCTGGGACACGATGAAGGCCTACACAAGAGGCTTGATAATAGATTATACTAGGAGAAGAAACAGAAAACAGAAAAAGACATTGAAGACATTAGAGGATGACTATAAAAGATTGAAAAAAGACTTACAGAAGTCCCCACAAAAAAAAGACATTAAAAATGAAATGGATATAATTAAACATAAAATGGGATGAATGGAAAAAGAGGAATTAGCACAAAAATTAAAAGTGTGAAACAGAATTACTTTGAAGATGCAAATAAATCAGGCAGATGGTTAGCTTATAAATTGAGAAAGGAAAGAGAAGCAAAAAGAATTAGCCAATTGATAAATAAAGAAGGACAGGTTTGTTATGGAAATGAGGAAAAGAAAAAAATTATACAAGACTACCATAGAAAACTATACTTTCAAGAGAATATTCAATAAGAAAAAATCAAGCAGAAAGCAAACTTACCTCAGATACCCAAAAATATTGAAACAATGTTAGAAGGAAGTATAACAATGATGGAACTAACAGAAGCCTTAAAAAAACAGAATGCTGGGAAAGCTCCAGGGCCAGATGGGTTGCCAACAGAATTCTATGAGATCTTTCAGGAAATATTGAATTTTCATCTTCTAGAAGTTATGGATGAAGTTATGTTAAAGAAAAGAATACCAAAAACATACTCAGAAGTGTACATTACACTTATACCGAAGGAAGGTACAGACCTGCAGCAAGTTAAAAATTATAATCCTATATCTTTATTGAACTCAGACTATAAAATCTTTGCTTCAATTTTGGAAGAAAGACTAAAAAGATACTTAAATAATTTTATTCATACTGATCAAAATGGATTTCTGCCAAAGGGACAAATCAAAGACAATGTGAGAATCATTTTGGATACTCTGGAATATTATGAAGGACACCCTGAGAAGCAAATGGTCTTGATGTTTCTAGATGCTCAAAAAGCCTTTGACAATGTGACTTGGTGATTTATTTTACTGCAACTGAAACAAATAGGCTTTGGTAAGAAATTTATCCAAGCCATTGAAACAATATATCATGAACAAACTGCAAAGGTGATGGTGAATGGAGAATTAACAGAATCCACAGATATAAGAAAAGGGACAAGGCAAGGCTGTCCATTATTGCCTCTGCTGTTTGTATTAACATGGGAAGTGTTGAACAAGAATATCAGAGAAGAAAAAGAAATAAAAGGAATGAAAATTAAAAAGGAGGACTATAAATTGCAAGCTTTTGCAGATGACCTGGTATTTCTATTAGAAGACCCAATGGAAACAACACCCAAATTAATAGAAAAAAATAGAAGAAGATGGAAAAGTAGCAGGTTTGAGAATAAATAAAAACAAAACAAATATATTAATAAAGAATATGTTAACAAGACAAAAGAAAGAGTTGGAAGAAACTTTAAAAATACAGGTCATGAACAAGGTTAAATACTTAGGGATTTATATTATACCAAGATGCAGTACCCTGAAGGAAGATAACTATGTTAAACTCAAGCAGCAGATTGCGACAGACTTGATGAAATGGGAAAAATTGCAACTATCATTGATTGGGAGAATATCCACAGTTAAGATGAATATATTGCCTAGAGTTTTATATTTATTCCAGACAATTCCTATTCGATTAGGGAAAGAGTTTTTTGAAGATTTCAGTGGAATTGTGTTGAAATATATTTAGGAGGGTAAAAAAGCAAGAATAAAATTAAAGCTTTTACAAGATGCAAGAATAAGAGGAGGATTTGCCTTGCGCAATTGTGAGCTGTATTACCAGGTGACAAGTTTGATGTGGGTAAAGGAATGGGTAACACTAAGGAACAGTAGATTATTGACTTTAGAAGGTCATGGCTTGCTGCTGGGATGGCATGCCTTTCTCTGGTATAAGGGAACTAAAACACTGGGGTATTTTAGAAGACATTATATTCATGAAGCACTGTTTTTGAGTTGGAAGAAGATTAAAAGACAATATTACTTAAAAATTCCAACATGGATATCAACTATTGAAGCTTTTTCTTATCTAATAATATATAAAAAGGAACAAACAGTGAGATATAGTGAGAGATTGAATGAAAAGGGTGAACTTAAATCTATGCAAGCATTGGAAGGACAAGGTGTAAAAATGAATTGGTTTTCATATTTGCAAATACAATCTAGGTTTGATAAAGACTCTAAACCAGAAGGAATTTATGATAAATTGACTGATTTAGATAAACTTTTGATAGGTACTGATGAAAAGGTAATTAAAAACTTTATGGACATCTGTAAGAATTTAAACTGGAGGAGGAACAAGTTAAAGAAACTATGATTGCTTGGGGGGAAAATTTTGGATATGGGATTGATTTAGAAAAATGGCAAAAATTGTGATCTCAAAATTATAAAATGATAATATCAACTGCATATAAAGAAAATTTATAAGATGTTTAACAGGTGGCACCTACCCTCAACGAGACTTGCGAGAATGTTTAAGAATAAATCAGATAAATGCTGGAAATGTCATCAGATCCCTGGTTCATATTACCAGATGTGGTGGACATGTTCGGACGCGAAGAAATATTGGACTAAAATCCACACATGGTTGGAAAAAATGATAAAACAACATACAGACTTTAAACCAGAAATCTTTTTATTGGGAGTCATACCGGTCAAATACAATAAAGAATTGAAATATTTGATTGTAAAAGTTTTAACAGTGGCTAGAATTGTATTTTCAAAAAACTGGAAAAATGACAAAATAACGATGCAGGAAGAAGTTATTAAAAAAATATGGACTGTGCTGAAAGGAGTAAACTGACATTTGAAATTAGAGAACAAGAAGACAAGCAATTTTATATGATATGGGATTTGTTTTATCAATGGTGGGATAAAAAGACATGGTAAGGAAACAGAATAATTTTGTTATAGAAGTTTAATACACTGATACAAAATATAATATAGATATATATAACCACTGGATGATAGCATAATATAATATTAATGGAATAAATAGCAGGATAATTAATAATTGATAAATAGATAAGCATATATTAGTTTGACAATGTGAGATTGATATAAATTGTGAATAATGATTATGAAAGGTTCACACAAAAGATTCTGAACCAACTGACACACTCTATGTACAAAATGGAAGATGGTTTTATGTTTTTTTTAATGTATTGTCTGTGTATGTTTGTTTTTCTATGTATGTATGTATGTATGTATGTATGTATGTATGTATGTATGCTGTTCAGCTTCCTTCAGGTATTATCCCACGTCATTGTAGTTGTGCTTTTAAAGTTGTACCAACATTTCGGCAGAATCTCATCTGCCATCATCAGGCTTCTGTATTGAGTTTGTATTGAGTATGTTGTATTGAGTTTGTATTGAGTTTGTTGCTACAACTTTAA
>BLBF01005666.1:0-10652 GCA_015471245.1 Laticauda colubrina
TCTGTGTGCCTATCTGACTAACGCTGCACATTCTGTTTAGCTTGTCTCCCTAACCCTGGTTGGGGAACCCAGGCTTAACAGAGTCCATGTATTGATTTATTTGCTAATAGTTTTCATTTTTAGCTCCAAATATATGTGCAGTATTCTTATTGTTATATTGTTAGTTGTTGCTCTATGTTGTTGCCAGTTGTGATGGTCTTATAATCAGGGGTGGGATTCAACTGACTTTACCACTGGTTTGGTGAATACATTTTGTGTACAGTAACTTTGGCTGTGTCACCCAGACAGCTGAAAAGCGCTGCACACAGGTGCATAGCATTAGAAAAGCCACTTTTCCCTTGCTTTTTAAACCTCAGCTGTGCCATGCAAAGCAGCTGAGGTTGAAAAAGCAGGAAATAAAGGACAGGTCAGAGCCCAGGCAGGCGGGTGGCCTAAACATCAGCAGACACAGAACCGGTTCGGGAGCAGGGCAGAACCGGCAGCATCCCACCCCTGCTTATAATGCAGTACTATAGCTAACTCACTACTCACTCCAGGCGTTCGAACCTGACAGGCTCAAGGTTGACTCAGCCTTCTATCCTTCTAGGTTGGTAAAATGAGGACCCAGATTGTGGGGAGCAATCTGCTGAATCTGTAGATTCTGTACAGATCTGAGCAATCTGTAAACTGCTTAGAGAGGGCTGTAAAGCACTGTGAAGCAGCATATAACTCTAAGTGCTATTGCTATTTCTCTATGGCAGGGCTGTCAAACTCATGGCCCACTGGCCAGATGCGTCATGTGCTGGCTCTGCCCCATCCCAATTTAGTGAAGGGGAAAAAAGTCCCAATACGTCACATGACGCCACCATGCTGATACGAGTTTGACACCCCACTCTATGGTTTTTGAACTGCTGTTAGCCACCTAGAGTCATGAATATGAAATGGGTGGCCATATATAATATATAAATAGTGTTCATTTTATTTAGCAGGGATGAACAATTTATCTCTATTTTGTGCATATACTACAAGCGTATCCTGAATGTATTATTGTGAACTTTTTAATAGAACTTCCTATCTTCCTCACAAAGTCAGTGTTCCCAGACTTCCTGAAAAAGAGGCAACTATTGTTGAGTCAGTTGAAGTCAATAGTGCATATATACACTAGGGCAGGGCTGTTAAACTCCCAGCCTGCGGGCAAGATGCGTCACGAGCTGGCCATGCCCATGCCTGGTTTAGCAAAGGGGTAAAAAAGTCCCGATACATCACATGATGCTGCCATGACAATGTGAGTTTGATACCCTGCACTAGGGAGATCTAAATGTCACATGTCATGTGTTCATAGATATCTACCATCTAATTGGCTAAACTTAGAGAAGGGAGTCTAGAAGAAGTGCAGTCTTTTGTACTTCAATCTCCCTTATTTTTTGCTGTTGCTCATGATGAGTGACAGGAAGAAGTTACTTATCCCTAATTCAATCTGTATCCCTATAGCTTCTTCACGTAAGATTGCGGATCAGAGGAAGAAGACTTAGCTATGCTGCTGGTTGCTTAGCTTTCCCCAGGTTCTCTGAACTTGAGCCTAGACTTTCACATACACCTCCATCTGAGGAACAATGCCATTTGAAATGTTCGACAGTGCAGAGAATATAATCAGCACAGCAGGTTTTAGAATTGCTGACTCTTTGAGCAAGAAGGGCAAATCAGAGATTGAGCTTCATAAGACTGGTCCACCAAAGTTTTCTTAGTGCCAGACTGGTGTTGTTTGCAGTGCTTCAACTGAAAGTTAGTTGTCAGAGATACACTTTTCAGGGTGGAGGACTTTATTTCCATAACTGGGTGGGATCAGGACAAACTAAGCAGCATTAGAATCAGAGTAGGATAAGCACAGCTAAATTATTTCAGTAGAATTATCTGATTGGTTTTCATGTGCTTCATATATTTTTCTCCCCTCCTGTCATTAAAATACATTATTCATCAAATTAACATGGCTGTCATCTAATGGAAAAGTGACATTAAAAAAATAATATTGAAGGCAGTAAGAGGGGTTCACTCAAGTTTCTTTTGAGGGGCCACAGCAAACATCTCTGGATCATGTACATAGTGCTAGCTATACAGCTACATGGACAAATGGCCTGACTGAATATAATATGATGGTTTGTGTTCATTGTGAGAATGGTAACAATACCTCTCTTCCTCCTCTCCCTACCCTGCAGATTTGGGTATACTGCAAACATCATTTGTTTTCTAACCTCTTTAACAAACTCTGAGCAGCCCACATAAAAATAAAAATATATTAGTCTCAAAACTCTTAATTTTGTTTATGCTTTATGCATGTAAAAACCAGGATTTTTCATGTCTGTTAAGGAAATAAAATGCGTAACTGATAACCAATATTATGAAAACATTTTTTCCACCCAAGATCATAAGCTGCTAGAAAATATATGCAGTGAAAGAAGTGAGGCAGCACAAGCACAGATGTCATAAAGAATAATGCCTTAACAGGCTCTTAGGCAGCTAATATTCTCACAATGTTTTACTGTGTGTTAGCATTGGTACAGAACCATGTAGGGGAATATGTATGTTTTCAGGTCCATTAAACCTTTTATTTTTTCCAATAGATCACAATTAGAGGAACACCTGGGCTAAACAATAAAACATTGCTCTACTTAAAGTCAACTGCATCCTGAATAGTTTTTTTTAAAGGAATATTTAATTTCTTATTTGTAGAAGGAAGTATTGTGTAATTTGTAATTCACCCAGGTACCAGTTTACCAGAATGGTAGAATCAGTGAATAATATTGTAGGAAATGGCTACTGCTTTTGCATTTTTAATACAAGAACATATATTTTAATTCACTGCATTTAAGATTTCAGACATGCAAAGATACCTATGGTAGGAGAGAACCCAAAGGAGGGTGCAACCAGATTGGGACAATCTTAATTGGGAATTTTAGGACCCAAGTAGTGCAGTGGTTAGAATGCATATTGCAGGTTGGCTCTGTGCACTGCCAGGAGTTCAATCCTGGCCAGCTGGCCAATTGACTCAGCCTTCCATTCTTCTGAGATTGGTAAAACGAGGATCCAGATTATTGGAGGCAATCAGCAAATAATGTTTCTATACTGTAAACCATCTGAAGAGTGCTGTAAAGTGCCATGGGATGGTATATAAGCCTAAATGCTATTACTATTGCTATAAATACTTTCATAGAAAACATGAAGGATCTGTTGGTTAAATGATAGCAATAATTAATGCTTACGTAGTCTGAACATCTTTCTACAGAACATGCTTCAGTTATACAACTAAATTTCATGACAATGTGTTAGAAATCAGTTGCATGACTTTGTTCCTTTGAAAAATAGCCCTTCCCCCAAACTCCTGTTGGAAGAAATATCCTTGTGGGTTCAGTTCCAAGTGGGGAAAAAGACACTGGATTCATGGAAGTTGCTTGGAAAGAAGGTTTAATGGTGGATAGGACCACATGCCTTGGAGCTCCTGGGCAAAAAGGGAAGAGATGCTGAGAATCCCTTGGTTTTACACCCTCTGTTAGGCCCCACCATAGTGTTTCCTGTTTCTGTGTAAGAAATGTATCCCATTGGCTGTCAGACTCCCAGGACGGGGTCTTAGCTAACTTTGTAGGCTTTGTCTGGACCATATGGTTTCAGCTGAGTGCTGGCTGATGTAATTTTCCCAGGCCATGAGATGGGTAGAGGGCTTTATTATGTAGAATACCCTGCCCAGGCCTTAATTGCCTGCCCATTAACAAAGGTGGGGGTGAGGTTCTGCTTCTGTGGTGAATTGCTGCTTCTGAGTTTCTACTTCTCTTTTTAGGGGAAATAGTCTGCCTTTTTAATATTTCCTAGGATATTTCATTTTTCTAGGAGAGGAGTGGGTTTTAACTTCCAACCTCCTAAAGTCCCATAGGAGTGCAATCTCTAGGACTTATGAATTGGGCATAAGAAACTATAAATTTCTTTTTAGAGATATGGATGATCATGAAATATATTACATAAAAGAACATGTATATCCTGTCACTGGGATTTCTTGAAGTCTTCCTTTCTGCCTTCTTGGTATTGCCACATTTAATGGAAATGAGAATTAGTCAACCTACCAATCAAAACCCCTCCCCTCTTTCTTGGTAGATTGATAGCATTGGTCTTGCAGAATCCTCAAAAGTCTTCCAGAGTTCCCATTAAAGGGCAACTAGATCCTGCAAGATGGGGCTCTCAGACACCAGGTATGGAGGAGCCCACTTGGCAATGAGACCAGTCAGCAAACATGCCACAAACCCTACCTTTTGAGCTTCTAAAGGCAAAGCTGATATATGCAGACAAAAATATAAATTACCTTGAGCAAGGAAAGTAGGAATGAACATCAGAATGAACATCAAACTTCTCAGGTATATGTATGAAACGGCAACACTGAGTTCATCCAGGTGTGACTGAAAATTGGCCACTGCTATAACCAATTGCTCCACCTGATCACAAAGTGTCTGGTTTTTTTTTTATGGATTCCCTCCAACTCTATGCCCAATTGCACAACATTTGTGAAAAGGGATCTAGACTGGAAGCAAGTTTTCATATCCTGGCTTAGCAAAGGGGGAAAACTCCCATGCATCCGGCAAGCAAAGCCTGGATGTGATGATTTGGGGATAAGCAGTGGTGGGATTCAAATAATTTAACAACCAGTTCTCTGCCCTAATGATTTCTTCCAACAACCAGTTCACCAAACTGCTCAGAATCTTAACAACCAGTTCTCCCAAAGTGGTGCGAACTGGCTGAATCCCACCACTGGGAATAAGGCTTAAAGTGATGGTTGGGGACTACACACACTCTGTGGAAGAAGTAGAACCTATAGGGGCAATACACTTGCAGTGAGGTTTGTAAAATCATCAGGAAGACTAGTCTAGATATATAGTAGCAGATAGGGAAGGGAAGCAATGGAGAAGTTGGGGAAAACAGAGAAAGAGTGTGCCTGTGCACAACAGCTTACTAGAAGCTGAGGAGAAGGTGAAATCTAAGCCAGACAATCTGTAAATCAATTCTATACAATAGGTTGAGAAAGTACCAAGGGATGAGCCAGATACTTGGTCAGGGACACTCTGAGGTCAAAATGAAGCAGGAGTCAAAAGCAGGAATTCAGGAATCATAAAACCAATGCTAAAGTTGCTTCCAACAATGGAAGGCAGTCTCTGCACAGCTGAAATCCTCACCTTGCTGGGCATGCACAGATGAGCCTTTCCCTGCTCAGCCTGGCTCTCCGGCCATGACCAGCCCATTCTTCCTTCCTTCCTTCCTTCCTTCCTTCCTTCCTTCCTTCCTTCCTTCCCTTCCCTTCCCTTCCCTTCCCTTCCTTCCCTTCCCCACATTATTCTATTGACTGCTGCAGCTACAAATCTCAGCTTGTAACTGAAGTAGAAAACAATTTTATAGCCAATTCAACTTTCTCTCCCCCTTTGTACTCCCTCATACTGCCCTAGGCCCAAAGCAGAAGCACTAGCAAAGTAATGACCCTGTAATGTTTTGATGGTTACACCATTATTTGGAAATAGCCTTACATTATCTCAGCTTGCTGATCCGATACTTCAGCACATTTTAAAAGACTGAGCTGTTTGCCTCAGACCACCACTGTAGAAATTGCTGCATTTCCCATTATTACTACATAAACTGTGGCCTGATTTCTCCAGAACACTTCTATTCATCAAGGGCCACTTTGAGAAAAATGCATTACACCCAGGAAAGCAACTGATTAGTGGGTGGAAATAAACACTTGCTTAACCTTCTGTTTTCGAGTTATTTTGGGTTACCTTTTGCTGTGGTAACATTTCCTTTACAATCACTTTGGAGACTGCAATGTTTAATGTCTGCACTGAAAACTATTAGACATTCATTTTTACCAGCTTTGATTACAGTATTTGTTTCTTTGATTTCTATCCCACCTTGTATTCAGGAGCTCAAGCTAGTAGCTATAACATTCTTCCCTCTTATGGTCCTTACAACAGAACCCTGGGAGGTACAGTAAGTCAGGCTGAGAAACCGTGACTTGCCCCAAATCACCCAGTTAGCTTTTGTGGCTGAGGGTGGACTGTGACTTCCAGTTCACCACTACACACACTTTCTCTTACAATAATAGTAATAGCACAGACTTATATACCACTTCATAGTGCTTTGAGCAGTTTACAGTATCAGCGTATTGCCCCCAACAATCTGGATCCTCATTTTACCAACCTCAGAAGGATGGAAGACTGAGTCAACCTTGAGCTTGTCAGGATCGAACTCCTCGCTGTGGACAGAATTAGTTTTTAATACTGCATTCTAACCACTGTGCCACCAGGGTTCTTATAAATGGGATTTCTTAGATGGGACATTGTTTGAGAGCAAATTCAGCCAGTTTGTTGCAAAATCAGACCTCGATCTAAATATTATTACACACATTAGAGTGGATCAAGACTGTACAGTTAGTATTCCAGACAGTAAAAAGCAGATTTCCAGTGGCTTACCAGGCAGGTGCTTATAATGCTGTCCATGGATGATTGTGAAATTGCTGCCCACCGTTCTATATGTCAGGTGGGCTCTGTTTATGAACTTATTCATAACTTCTGTGCTCAGGAACTCAGGATACATTATAACATTCAGCAAATCATAGTCACCTGTAAGTACAGATTTACTTCTTTACTTTTTATATACTATGTTTTTATGTATGCCAGAAGTCTTGTTATCACATGTACAAACAGCCTTTGATTTCTTTACCCCAGGCTGAGGTATATTTAACTGACTTAAAATAAAGGTCTGAAATTATTCTATTGACAAGTATTATAAGTGAGGTGGCACAAAGAAACATGGAAGTATCACCCACTTTCATAATCACTCACTGATGCACTCAAGCCATTTAAAGTCAAAATCATGGAGTGATTAAATACTCATGTGAAATAGCCCTGAGGATTGTTGAAATACATTCCACTGTGTGAATTAGTACCAATGTGCACACAATACTAAATAATTACAATTTGGGAAACTTTACTGCTGGCCATCTATAGTCAGAACTGAGAGAGGTAGCATTGTGATAAATTACTTTCTCTGCCCAATTTCTAGTATCATTCAATTTTCTTTTAAAACACCAAAAGAAAAATGAAAAACAAAACAAAACAAAACATGAAAATTTGTTTGATTTTCATGGACTCCTCATTGATCACCATTCCATCCCACCATGGGACATGTGTGAAATTAGTGCCTAGAATAAGCTGAATCTCCTATGCAATCATTACATCCTTGCTAATCAGATGAGGTAAAATATGTATTGTTTTTGAATCCCAGATAATTGAGCAAGATTTGCCTACTTAAATAGTTTGTCAGCTGGAGGCTTAACGTATGAAATCCAAACAAACCTCCCTTTGTGACTGCCCTTTTTGCCTTTTTTGTAAGCGATAATGAGAGGCCCACTGAGAACATGCCTTTATCACCAAAAAAGGGCATTTTAAAATATCAAATATGACAATTTGTCAGTTGACATGTCATACAAACCCAGATCCTTAGCATGAATGTCAAAAAGCTCTATGGTGAAAAAGAGAGCAGTCTTTACAATATCAACAGCATAACATAGTGGAGGAAATGTATTTTGATACAACACAAAGCCTGTGGTGAACTTCCAGCATTTGTAACACAACTGGTCAGTTTCAAAAGGTCATTGAATAAATGGAATGGACTACAGCCTTAATCACACAGTATTAAGAATTTTCTTAAAATATGTCAATTTTATCAGGACTTAAAAGCCATTAGTACGCTTTGATGTGGTAGATAAGATATCAGAGCAAAAGTGTTGCTATAAACAAGGTATACACAGTTTGAGACTTCACGGGACACAGTCAGTGGTGGGATTCAAATTTAACAGCTGGTTCTCTGCCCTAATGACCAGCTGGGTAGGTGTGGCTAGATGGTCATGTGATTGAGTGGGTGTGGCCAACTCGACATTACTCACATTGAGGTCTTTACCTTGCCTGGCCTCTCATGACCATGGAGATGCTGCAACAGTCATAAGTGTGAAAAGTGGTCATAAGTCACTTTTTTCAGTGCTATTGTAGCTTTGAATGGTCACTAAATGAACTGTTGTAAGTCAAGGATCACCTGTACAAAAATACAAAAAGTTTCTTTGCTTGCAAAAAGCTGCCCTAAATACCAATCATTAGATTAGAAATGTGGGAATACATACTAACGATCAATAATAGCCACAGCCATCATGGAAACCTAAACCATTCAGCAATACCTGCAACTTGGAATTAGAAATCAGGCAGGGTGCCAGAGCACCTTGAGTAATTAAAATAGTTAAAATGCAATGATAACTATCAGCAGGTAACTCTTGCTCATAAAGTGAAATCCTTAGCAGAGAGGTCATTTAAGCTCTCCAGAAAGTGGGTGGGCATATTTGGGTTACAAAATGCTGAGCTTAAGAGACAAATTAACAAATTATATAGGGGACCCAAGTTCAAGCCTCCCAAGCTTGTGAGGATCACAATAAAATTAGTACATGTCATAGATATCTGAATAAACTTCAAGCTTGGTGCCATGTTACAAAGCTTATTATCATGAGAGAAGACTAAAACAAATTGAAGGATCCACATGCCTACCTCCTATTTTTTTGTAAATCTTACGATCAGTGAGCAATCAATGCAAAAGCACCAAAGGTGCTTTTTCAAGAGGCAACTGGACTTTCTGGAAACCAAGAAAATCCAGATGCATCTTTAAAAAAGCAACTTTGGGACAACCATGACCTGGATGACTGAAGAATCCCTATGGACAAGAGACTCCTGTGCTCAGTGAACTGACTGAAGGGTGGCCCCCTCCCCAGATAGAGGAAGAAGACATGAGACATTAATACAAATAATTAAATCATAAACCATTTAAATCCTTTTTAACTAAAACACAAGGGAAGAAAAAAAAAAATTCTGTCTGGCTCATTGCCAGAGGTTACAGCAGCTGCCCTTGTTAAACCAATTACCAGAACAAATAGATACAGGAACTAGCCAGATTTTTCAACTGTGCTTCTTTTCAGAGATTTAAGGCCCGGTTCCACTGGCCGACGGACACAAAATGTATGCATAAAGGACACAGTGGACGAGCAAAATTTTGGGGGTGGCTCCATCCATTGTCATCAGCTCCAAAAAGTGGTGTAAAATTTGCATAAACAGAACAGAAAAGAACAGACGTGGGTAGTATGTAGTGGGGATGTTAAACGGATGTTCATAAGAAGCCTAGCGGATGAAAGCGGATGGAAGAGGATGACACCTTCGAAGGGGTTCTGGTGGAGAATTTTGAAGTGGACGCATAGCAGAAGGGGCGGATGCATAGCGGATGAAGCGGATGTATCACGGACGCTTATAGGAAACAAAGGGGATGCCGCGTGGATGTATATTGAATGCAAAGCATTTACTGCACATGCGGGAAGTATGAATTGCATCAGCTCCGTGGATATAAAAGGATGCAGCACGCACGCAGTCAGCATACAGGGGAAAGATGTGCTGCCAGATACATCTTGCAGGAACACCATGGTTCGTCATTCAGGTAAGAAGAGGAAGCCTGTGCCTACTCGTTCAAGCCCTGGCAAGGTGAAGAAGGGCAGAACCAGCATCCCACCCCCTGGCACTGAGTCTGAAGCTGCTGCTGCTGCTGCTGCTGCTGCTGCTGCTGCTGCTGTGGTGGACCAGCCCCAAGTCCCTCAAGTCCCTCACAGTTTTGCTGCTGAAGGTCCTGCTGCTCAAGCCCCTGAAGGCCCTGCTGAAGCCCTTGCCAGAGGGAGGAAGAGGCAAGGGAAGGAGAAGGGAGAGAGGAAACAGTACACCATTTCCGAGGAGCACAAGGATGAAGTGCTGGAATGGCTGAGGGAGAACGAGTACCTCTGGAGAAAGGGCCACAGACTGTATCAGGACACCAAGAAGAAGAAGGCAGCTTGGAGAGAAAAGGCAGAGAGCCTGGAGTACACTGCAGAAGTACTCCTGGGATGGTGGAAGCACATGCACACCTGGTATGGCAAGTTACACCTAAAGAAATCTGGGCAGGCCACTGTCAAGCTCACTGATCAGGAGATGTATGTCATGGCCAAGTGCAGTTTGCTGAAGGGTGAGATCCGTCACCGAGGAGCAGCCCCTCTGAGACCCCTCTCCCTCAGACAGCCCACAGACAGCCAGTCCTCTTCCAGCCAGGAGCCAGCTACCCCGTCCAGACAGGTGTCTTCAGAGGGCCCCACGGCAGAGACCCCCCCCGACAGCTGCACTCCCCATGCCAGCGGACTTGGAGGATCCTGTGGAGGATGACACCCTGCTGTCACAAATGGAGGAAGAAGCAGCAGCCACCAGAGGCCAACCCACCCCCCACCCCCAGCTCCAGAGGATGCGAAGCCAAGTTGCACTGAAAGCCTCCAATACAGGAACAGAGTGTTGCCAGCCAATCAAAGCCCCAAAACAGACAGAAGAAACCAGAAACACCAATCAAACAAACTCCAAGTCCAATAAACACAGACCAAGACTCCCAACCAATCAGGATGTAGAAAAAAACATCCTGGCACAATAATAGGCTAGCCTCAAATTTAAAACCAACGGCTGTGATAGCCTGACCCACATACAAACTCCATACAGAAGCCTGATGATGGCAGATGAGATTCTGCTGAAATGTTGCTACAACTTTAA
>BLBF01005691.1:0-10503 GCA_015471245.1 Laticauda colubrina
AGTATTTCACCTAAAACAGTTAGGGTGAACAATGTTATCCCTAACAATGTGAAATTCATTGCATTATATGATATAGCTACTCATTTAGACAGCTTTAAAAGGCACCTGGATTAGCTCATGGAGAAAGGATCTGTGAAGTGCAATTAGTCCTGAGAAGTCATTGCAAACTTCATGTTGGCATCTGTTTGGCAACTGGTTACTCGAAGAAGCAAAATGCCTTGACCTGATCCAGCAGAATTATTTTGCAGTCCAGATGTCTGTGCAGTTTTAGGGATTTGGGGATAAAAAGATGCAACTTCTTACTCTACTGTTTCTAGATATTCAGCTGCCCTGTAATCCCAGGAAAAGGTAAAGCTACATTGAATAATTTATTTTTTCATAAAATGTCTATGCCACCCATCTTCCCTACAAGGCAATACTGGAATTGCAGAGAGATGATCTGCTTATGCCTTGTCTCTTTTAAAGCACCTTTTTGCTCCTTTTGCAACCAAGTTCAGGGGATTCCATATCTTTTTGAATCTGAATCCAAAGCAGTGTACAGTAATATTCTTGTTTTTATTAATTGAAATCCATTGCTTAACTTAACTTAGAAGAGGCACAGTTGTGTACATTCCACCAACTATATTATGTGCTTTTCTGTTTCAAAAGAATATACTGCAAGGAATTTTTCAGTTCCTGGTTGCTTCTCGAGTTACTTCATTGTACTTCATGCTAGAAGTACATAATGAAAATAAAACAGAATTAAAGGACACTGACACTACACACAGTTCTTAGAACTGTTTCTATTGCAGCCCCAAAAAACTGCACGTTCCAGCTGTAATGATTACTTTTGTGAACCCTCCAGTAGCTAAGAATTACTTGTAGTCAAGGGAGGGAAGAAGCTTGTTTTTCCAACATTTTGCTCCTTAATGTTGTTAAAGGAGTTATCAAGAATCTTTCTATAATGGAGCAGCATGGGCACATTAACCATTACACTTATGTGCTAGGGCTGAGGGCAGGAGTTCTATTAAAATATGTTATCAGCAATATTTTTCAAGGTCTGTAGCGGCACATTCAAGAGTTCAAATATTTAGAGCATTCTCCATCTATGAGTTACAGAGTCTAAACTGCTCAAATAACTCTGTATTTTGCAAAGACTCATAACTTTAGTGAAAATAACTTCAGGAAGGAGATGGCTTCCAGTTGAGCAAAGACTCTGATAATTCTGGTATTTATAAAAAAGGAAATGTACACCCGGGGTCTGAATCTTGTGGTCAGTGGTCTGTGTATGACCTTCCAAATCATTTTTGTTGCCCATAGTAACAAATGATAGATGTTGACAATGATACCCAGAAAAGCCAGGGCACTGAATGCTGCTGAGAAGTCTAGCCATGGAAAGTGCTCCACAAGCAAAAGAGTTCTAGTGATGGTTGTTTTTCAGTTAAAGCCCCTGTCACACTGCACCAACGGATGGAAAGAGGATGTAAAACGAAGAAAAACACTTGCCATCCGTTGGTTAACGCGATGCTTCCATTCTGTACTCACTATCTCCGTTTTGCTTTCTCTCTATCCATCCAGCATCCGTCTATTGACATTTCATCCACTCAGAGGGTTTTGAGCTGCTCAAAACTTTTGAGCGGAAAATGTATCCAATGCATCCAATCTGCATCCCCTAGGCATACGGGGGACATCCGTTCTGCATCCATTATGCATCTGCTATATCCGCTAGGCAACCGCTGCACATCCACACAACTCAAATCCGTTCCAGCAGTAAACGGATGCAGGGAGGAAGCGGAACGGACGCGCAGCATTACTAGCACAGACGGAGAAAGGATGAAAGTGGATGCAGCACGCAAAGAAGGCATTTAAAAAGGAAAAAACGTTCACAGAGGGGACCTATCTCGGATATTAAGGATGTTTAGAGGATGCCTAGAGGATGAAAAGGGACACATAGGGGAAAACCTGTATTGCCTATAAAAAGGGGGAGCAACTCACCTGGATCTCACTTTCAGACCAGCAGCCCTGCTGTGCAGATGTCTGCAGCCTTCATCTGCCTCTTCCTCTTCCACAGCATCCAGTCATCTCCACCATGGATTGTAACAAACTCCTTTTGGTAGCCACCATCCTTCTGCAACATTTTGAAGCCATCTACAGGCTCTGTGAACTCTACTATGGGAAGAAAAAGAGGCGGCCAAGAAGCGTCTGGGTCTGAAGATGGATCAGGAAAAGAGCAGAGTATGGACTGTACAACAAGTTGATGGTGGAGCTCAGGAAGGAATACACTCGTGCATTCCAGAACTTTATGAGGATGCCTCCAGCCATGGTTGATGAAGTTGTGCAGCGGCTGATACCCAGGTTGACCAAGCAAAGCACCAAATTCCACCCCAGCCTGGACCCTGGGCTCAAGGTGGCACTCACTCTGCACCACCTGGCCTCATGGGCCACCTACAGGAGCATGCAGTATGGCTGGAGGGTGCCACCCAACACCATCAGCATTGTGGTCAGAGAAGTGGTGCAGGCCATCATCGAAGAATACCTGGAGGAGCTCCTCCAGTGCCCATCCACTGAAGAAGGATGGAAGAAAGTTGCAGAGCAGTGGTATCAGAAGTGGAACTTCCCCCACACCATTGGAGCCATCGATGGCAAGCACGTGGCCTGCAAAGCTCTAGTCAAGTCGGGGTCCACTTATTTCAACTACAAGGGCTTCTTCAGCATCGTCCTCTTTGCCATGGTCGATGCTCACTACAAGTTCATCTACATTGATGCTTCAGGCAACGGGTCATGTTCAGATGCCCAGGTATAAAATGCCAGTGACCTCAAGGAGGGGCTGGAACGCAACCTCATCATGGGCTTCCTAGATACAGACCCCCTGCCCAACGACACGCAAGATGTGCCTTACTTCATCATGGGGGATGATGCCTTCTCCCTCAGAACCTACCTCATGAAGCCATACACTTCCAGACTCCTCACCCATGAAGAGAGGATCTTCAACTACAGGCTGTCCAGGGCAAGGCGGGTGGTGGAGAACGCCTTTGGCATCCTGGCCAACAGGTTCCAGGTACTTCTCACCACCATGCAGCAGCGCCCAGAGACCATGAGGAGGATCGTGGAAGCTTGCTGCATCCTGCACAATCTCATGCACACCCGCAACCCAGTCTTGCAGAACATGCTCGTGGACCTCCAGCAAGGCAATGGGGACATGGAGCCTGGGGAATGGAGGCAAGGGAGAAACATGATAGACACTGAGGATGTGCAAGGCCCCAACAGAGCCTCACATGAAGGGAAAAAGCAGCGCAACCTCCTGAAACACTGGTGCAACTCCTCAGCTGGAGCAGTGGAGTGGCAAGACAGGATGGTAGATGATTAATGGATGCTTCCTTCAGCCTTTCTCATCACACGAATGAGATTGGGCCATGTATGTTGGGTGGGCCTACAATGAACAGGGCATTTAATAAAGAGTTGTGTTTATGTTCAAATGTGTGGATCAATGCTTACATTAGTATTGATAATGAAGGGCCATAGGTGTGGCACCTGGGAGGGTGGACCATACAGTCCCACTATGCTTGCACTGGAGGTTTATCTATCCCACAGCTATCTTAACCCATCCCACAGGTATCTTAACCCATCCAAAAGGTATCCCTGCCCATCCCACAGCTATTACCCATCCCACAGGTATCCCTGCCCATCCCACTGCTATCTTAACACATCCCACAAGCATGCAAAGGCTTAAACCATTTTTAAAAGTTTCCACCAAGACTTTATTGACATAAATAAATGAAGCAAATGTGTGAAGCAAAGATAAACTTTATTAATCACAAGCTGTAAAAGAAAAATGACCCAAGTGAAGCGTACAAATAAAGACTACAGGTAGCCACCCAGTCTCTGGCACTCTTCTTGGTCACTCGGAGGTGTGCCCAGTCTCAGGGGTGAAGGGTCCAGGTGCTGTAGAGGTGGCTGGTGCTGGAGTGCTGGTCTGAAGCCACACTGGGGTGCCTGGCCCCAAGAGGACAACAGGTGACGGTATGTTGAGGAAGCTCTCGGACAGCTGGCTCAGCCCCGTGATGTTGAGAGCTCCTTCCTCCATGCCATGTGGTGTCAGCCCCAGTACCGAGGACAGATGTACTGAGGCCAGGCTTGGCTGTGGGGTGGAGGAAGGAGCAGTGTAGTGGGGCTGTCTGGTCTGCAGCTGGATGAGGACTGGCATTGGTGGCATCTGTGGTGTGGGTGGCATCGGTGTCGTCGGTGGCATCATTGGTGTGGGTGGCATCAGTGGCATCAGTGGAACTGGTGGCAACAGTGTCGTCCGATGACTCTGTGCCTGGACTGGGAGGGGCTGCTGCCTGTGCTGCTGGACCTCTTGGTAGCCATAGCCCTATGGCTACGTAGGTGAGGGCCTGTGGAAAGCCTTGGAATGGGAGGGACATCACCTGGCGTGGAGGAGCAGACCTGGACTGGGTGGGAGCAGGTTCATCTGGATCTGAAGGGTTGTGAAGCAGATCGGTGATCCGGTCCTTCACCACCTGGTACTGGGGTTCCGCCATGTCCGTGAGGGTTTGGTTGACATAGGTGAGGAAGGGCTTGTGGTTGGAGGATGAGGAGTCAGTGTGGACCAGCTAAGAGAGGAGATCTATGCTGCTCCGGATGGTGTCCCTGATCTCCAGCAGGACAGTGTGGCTCTGCCCCTCCTGTCTGGCTCTCTGCCTTTCTTTGGAGGTGGAGCTGTGGGTGGATGCGGGTAGGGCTGTGGTGGAAGTGCCGTCTCCTTTCTCCCACTTCACCAGGGAGTCCTCCATGCACTCCACCATGGTTAAAACACCTGTCCGTGGGTTCTCCGTCATGGCATGCTCCACAGAAACCTGCCTGGAGACAGGAGCTGACTCTCGGCCGGAAGAGGACTGGCTCTCAGCAGGCTGCCGGAGAGAGGGTCGTGAGAGGGGCTGCTGCTGTTCCTTGGTGGTGGATCTCACCCTCCAGGAAGCTGCACCTGGCCATGACATAGGTCTCTCTGTCCGTCAGCTTAACCGTAGCCTGGCCAGATTTCTTGAGGTGTAGCTTCCCGTACCAGGTGTGCATGTGCTTCCACCAGCCGAGGAGCACATCCGATGTGTAGCCCAGACTCTCCGCCTTCTCTCTCCAAGCAGCCTGCTCCCTTTTGGTGTCCCTGTAGAGCTGGTGTCCCTTCTGCCACAGATAGTCATTCTCTCTCAGCCACTCCAGCACCTCATCCTCATGTTCCTCCTCAATGGAGTATTGCCTCCTCTCCCATTCCCACATATGCCTCTTCCTCCCTTTGGCAGGACCAGATGGGCCCTCATCAGAGGGGCTTCGAGGTTGTAGGGGCTGCTCCTCCACACCACCAGCAGCAACAGCAGCTGCAGGATCATCATCATCAGCAGCAGCAGCAGCAGCAGCAGCAGGATAATAATAATAATAATAATAATCATCATCATCATCATCATCAGCAGCAGCAGCAGCAACACGAGCGGGACCAGGAGCACGAGCAGGACCAGGAGCATGAGCAGGACCAGGAGCACGAGCAGGACTAGGAGCACGAGCAGGACCAGCAGGATGAGCAGGACGAGCAAGACCAGGAGCACGAGCAGGACGAGCAGGACGAGCAAGTCCAAGAGCATGAGCAGGACCAGCAGGACCAGCAGGACGAGGAGCAACTTCAGCAGAGTAAGCACCAGCAGAAGCACCACCGCCAGGAGCAGCCTCAGCAGAGTAAGCACGAGCAGAAGCACCACCACCAGAGGCAGCATCATCAGCTCCTCCAGAAGCAGAAGCAGCAGAAGCCCCAGCTGCAGAAAAGCGAGCCCGTGCTACAGAAGCCCCAGCAGAAGCAGAGTGAGGGACAGGGGGCGGGAGGGTGGCCCTGTCCCTCTTGCCAGGGCTGGCAGCAGATGGCTGAGACTTCCTCTTTTTCCCCATGGTTGTTGGGTTGCTGGCTGGCAGGGAGGCCGGCAGGAAGGCTTGCAGGCAGGCAGGCACCAAGGCAGGCAGGCAGCAAGGCTGGCAGGCAGCAAGGCTGGCAGGGAGGCAGGCACCAAGGCTGGCAGGATGGCAGGCAGCAAGGCAGGCAGCAAGGCTGGCAGGATGGCAGGCAGCAAGGCAGGCAGGCAAGGCACTCAATGCGTCTGGCAGCAGGTCTTTCCTCTGAATGGTGACCTGCTTCCGAGCTGCTTCCCTTTATGTCCGCGGGGCTGACTGCTCTGGTTATGCAAATTTTTGCCCCTTTTGAGAGCGGATAACAACGGATGGAACATTTTTCTATTCCGCTGTGTCCTTTTTACAAATGTTTTGCATCCATTGGCATTGTGACAGGGCCTTAACCTCCATCCAACTGAATAACACCACTGACACTAGTAGCTCTTAATTGGGCAGGATGTCCAGTTAGGTGTCCTAGGTCTCTCACAATGAGCAATATTACAATTCAGGACTCCAATCATTGGCTTTGTAATAGACACTGCTTCTGAAATAATGCCAAGATCTCCTGGCAAGAACAGCAAGGAGACAATGCTTGGCTAAGAAAGGCAGGCTAGAAGGAATGGATGGAATGAAGAAGTACCTGTGGAACAGGACCAAGTTCTGGCTGTTCTACTTCAAGAATCTCTCTGTAAACAAGGAATTAAGGAAAACAGAGAGAAGAAAAACTCCAGGATGGATTTTCTAAATTAAACTGTCCCTGATATGATACTGAAAAAAATATTGATTATTAAATACTTTATTTGGTGAAGTGTGGTTAGGCAAATAAGGAATTTGTCCCTGGTACAGAATCAATTATTAATGAAATCAGACATTGGCATTCTGGTTTATGAAAAATGCTGCTGACTGAATAGCCAAAATAAAATAAGTATTTTCACAGTAAAGTCTTTAAAATAAATTTTGATACTGTTCATCATTGTCTTTGATGTTGATTTGCTAGACTTCATACAGTATATGTAAAAGTTTAAATAGTGATCTAAATGAATTCATTCTCAAGTGGTAATCATTTTGATTTGAATTTGCCAAATTTGCCCTAAAATAGTGTACTATATAGGTAATGTATACTAAGATCTAGTTTTTCCTTCCCATTCCCCAAATAACTTTCTCTGTCCCCACTTCAGACTGATTCATTTTCAATAACAATACCTTCATTCTCAGAATTATTACTGTTGATGTTAAATATCTAACTATTCTAATTTCCCATAGAAAAATAGGCAATTGACCAGGCTAATTTCCTACCAACTCAACATGTCAAACACATAATCTAGACTGATTCTTTGGAAAACCACTTCTTTATCAAATTAATATAATCTGCATTTATAGGTTTTGGAAGTGTCATTTCATCTCCAGAGGAAGTTATTTCTGAATGGAATATTCCTCAGAAAATCGTCTGACTAGCCAATCATCAACTGGAAAAGCAACACAAGTGTGTCCTGTTTCCTAAAAGATACTTGGGGATATTTCTTTATATAATACATATCATTAAATTTTGCTTCAACCAAAAGATAATAAAATATTGAGCAATTTGAAAGTTTGAAAATGAACAAGTTTTCTCAGGGCCATTTTATATTAATATATAGCCAACTCCATCTTTTTCTTTTATCTCCAAATCTTCATTCTTCAGGAAACATACTTTTATAGTGTTGGAAGGAAAATCCATCTGGTTAAGTTCCAATCAGGGAGAAAGGCACTGGAAACAAAATGGAGGCTGGCGACTGATTGGAAAGAAAGGTTCTCTTTATTGATGAAGCAGAACCACCAACCACATGTGATTCTGGGCAGCTGACAAAATGGAGTTGAAAATGGGTGGTTTTTATACCTTCTTTGGGCATTGTATTTGAGCTTCCTGTTCCTGTGCAAGAACATGTCCTTTAATATTCTATTGGCTATTGTCAGATCCCTATGGCATCATATAGGTGTTTTGTAGGGGTCATAGCTGGCTCTATAGGCAAAAGAGGAAATGCAAATCCTAGGTGTTTGTCTGAGCTAATTTTGTCAACCTTTTGTTTGTTGCTTATCTGTTGCTTGACCCAGTCTTTTAGAATGGATTGCCAAATCTGCATTTCTAAAAGTTAGTCTCCTCAGTTTCTGCTTGGGGCAGGGAAACTGTGGCTGGCTTCTGCCTCCCTTAAGATTTTTTTATTTCTCCTTTAGGGAAAATATTTTATCCTACTTTTCAAATATTTCTCAAAATATTTCATTCTTCCGGGAGATTTTTTTCCATAATAGGAAACCTATAATAGGAAATCATCTTATTCCTCTGTGCTATACTAGCTAAAAGACAACATTTCTTGCTTATTATTCCTCCATTCTCCTGCCCTCCTCCAAAAAAGAAGAATGAAAAGGCTGGTTTGTGGTCATACCTGTTATTTTTTCTTCTTGGACTTACAACACTTACAGAAAAAATACAGCCTTTTTTAACCAGGCATCCTTTTGGTTAAAGAAACATGGCCAAGGAAAAGCTTTTTACAAATGAAGAGCACTTTAAAAAAAAAATCCACAATTACAAAGTTCCTGTTCAGTAGTTTGAAATATAGACTCTGTGATGTGTTAAATTTGTACTAAAATCGAAATAGTTTCAACTGGGGGCGGGAAAGGAAAGACACATAACTCTATAAATGGAGCTCCAATCATTGTAAGTGGCAGCAAAGAATAATTACAAAAGACAAATGAAGTACTTTTACAGTATATTTAGAGAAATCTTTACTGCTGATGAGCCCCTTCCGTCTGTTAAACTGCTAAGCTGCAACCTTTATACTTTCTTCCTGTAAAGTATTTAGAGCAAGAAACATGGTCTCCCCCTCCCCTCTTTTCTTTTAATGTTGACACTGTTGTAAATACAATGGTCCATAAGGAGAAGTTGGAATCTTGTAAAAGTTATTCTTCTGGTGCAGGTTTGAGCATTTGCTATATTAATAACTTTACTTACGCTTATGACATTCTTTTCCAATTTTATGGAAATTTGCATGTAGTGTATTGGGCTCTGTAAGATGTAATAATGGTGGCAGTTAAATAATCACAGTAAAACACCTTTAGTAGCTGCTATTCTGTCTTCCTTAAAATGTTTTTGATGTTATGTTGTTCCAGAGAAAACTGCAGGACATTTGGGAAAAGACATAGCAGTTGTAACTGCAACAAAAGGATGTGGAAAGTACCTTCTTCCAATTATTTGCAGTCATTGTAGAGACTGAATGAACACAAACTGTATTTCTAAATTTTAAGAGGTTAACAAAGAACCCAATAACTCCCACCCATCCTGAAATGACCAAAATACATTTCATGCCTACCATGAAGATTTGGTTCATCTTAAATGCAATGACCTAACCATGCATCAGAGAACTAATGAAGCTGGTGCTTCTCTTTTCCAGATATCACCACCAGTCTTCATAATAAACAATATTTGCCAGACAGGATATTAATGGACTCACAGAAAGAACCTATGTACAATGGAAAATTAAACTAGATACTAGATTAAACTAGATACAGTTGATCATTTTTTAAAATCTCTTCCAGGTTTTGAGTCAGAATATTTTTCTCCTAACCTATTTTAAGAATAAGGAAACTGAAATGTAATTAGCTCCTTTCTCAGATGTTAAAAATAAGCCCTGTGCAGTATAGAGAGAGCTGAAAATGGAAACACAGCACTGCTTCTAGAGCTGGTCATGATTAGATTTCATTATGTTTTTTATTGAGGAAAAGGATTCCAATATTTATTATCTTCTTGTTATATTGTTTTGAGTATAATGTTGGAAAAGGCCATCAAAACTTCAAGAGAAAACTACTACTTAACTATATTTGTCCTGATAGCCTTGTCATTGCAGAGTAAAAATTCTGCAATATACCTCTAATTACCAAAAAAGCTTTTTAGTATAAATAAATACAGTTTCAGAAAAGCTAAATGATTTTTGGGAATGCCTCTTGTTCGCTTTTTCTTCTTTTTTACATAGTTTTTGCATTCCATAATCAATTGTGTTCAATTTGTTGGGAACAGAGTTGTACAATTGCATGCTTTGTTTCCTTGACTACAAAATAGCACACTTACCTGCATGCTTAAGAAATATTTTTCCTGAGATAAACAACATAAAGTCTTTTTCCATCCTTGCCTCTCTAAATCATATATGTGTGTGTGTGTGTGTGTATGTGTGTATATGCTGTTCAGCTTCCTTCAGGTATTATCCCGCGTCATTGTAGTGCTTTTAAAGTTGTAGCAACGCTTCAGCAGAATCTCATCTGCCATCATCAGGCTTCTGTATAGAGTTTGTATGTGGGTCAGGGTCTCACAGCCGTTGGTTTTAAATTTGAGGCTAGCCTATGGCAGGATGTTTTTTTTTCTACATCCTGATTGGTTGGGAGTCTTGGTCTTTGTTTATTGGACATGGAGTTTGTTTGAATGTGAGACCCTGACCCACATACAAACTCTATACAGAAGCCTGATGATGGCAGATGAGATTCTGCTGAAACGTTGCTACAGCTATAAAAGCACTACAATGACGTGGGATAATACCCGAAGGAAGCTGAACAGCACACATGTAAGTACCC
>BLBF01005715.1:0-11662 GCA_015471245.1 Laticauda colubrina
TTTGTTGTTGGAACCCGGTCTACCTCGTGTGTTTTCCGAACAAAACAGTATGCAATTGTTACTCCTCTTAAATAGGCTTTTGTTGTGTCCCACAAATTCTGTAAAGAGGTATGTTCTTTTGTATTTACTTCAAAAAACATGTATAATTCTTTTTTAATTTTTGCTAAATATTCTTTATCTTTCAGAATTTGTGGGTTCAACATTCATCTCCCACTTTGTTTTGACTGGCCTTTCCATTTAACTATTAAGGGATTATGATCTGCCCATATATTTGGTGCTATTTCTATTTGGACTATGCCTTTCATTAGAGTTTTACTTATCCATGCCATATCAATTCTGGACCATGATTTGTGGGGAATAGAGTAAAAGGTGAACTGTTTTTCTTTTGAGTTATATATTCTCCATATATCTATTAAGTTTTGTTCTTCTAACATATTAAAGAATGTTTTTGGAAGGATGTTCTTTTTTTTCTTTTTTTTACTGGTACTTTGATAAACTTTTTTAATGTCCGCGACTGCATACTAATTTTTTATCAGTACCTCTAACTTTTAAAATTATTATCCCATCTTTATTATACATTTTGTATAGTCAAGTACACAAATTCATCCATTCACTTTAATACAAGGTATTTTGGAATTTCAAAGTTGGTAACAAATTTGGTAAAAATTGTATAAATATATCATTAATATTTAGATTCATGCTTGATCTTCATTTTTTCAATGTAGGTAAAAAGTGATTTAGTGAGCAAATTTAGAAATTAAAATGTTGATTAATAGGTTGTCCCGTGACCAGGTTGACAACTGACTTGCACATACAGTGGTTACAGAGTCCTGAAATAATGTAATCGTGAGTTGTGATATTCTCTTCAACTTCCCTCAAGAAAAATCAATGAGAAAAGCAATAGGGAAGATTTCAAGTACTCTCATCTATGCAACTTCCTGGCCATTCATGCACACTCATTGCCATCCACATACTTTTTCCAAGCTGCATTTATTCTGTACGTTCCCCACTACTTGCACATCCTTACGTGCCTTCCCCACATACCAACATGTCACCCCAAGCCCCATCATGTTCATGTCTCTTTAACACCCTTACACCTATCAATGGCTTCCCATGCATCTCTGCATCTCCAGCCACTCTTTCATATTCAAATGCCCATCAGCACTTGGCACAGGTATCCCAAGTCCCACCACAGTAGTTCCCAGACACCCCTTGGTCTCTCTTCATCCAGAAGCAGTCACTTACCTGCATGCCTCCTGGGACTTACAACCTTCCCTACTGATTTGGACTATTGGATGCTGGCAGAAAGTTACAAGTAAATCCTTGCCTAATGATCCATATCTTTACTTAACAACTGCAATAGGAATTATAGGGTTTGCTGTTGCTAAGCAACACAGTTATAGAATATATCTCTTCGTGGCAGAAATTCTGGTTCCAATTCCTGTCATAACTTAAGTGACTGTGGCCTTCTATATTGCAGCAATGTCTGTAGAAGCAATTGTTTTTAGGTAATTGTTTACAGTCATACTTGGTACAATGGGTCCTAATAAAGATTCTGCACAGAGATTATGATCTAAAGAACACTGCAGTGTATATGTTATATACGTTGCGGGCAAAATTACTTTTACAGCATAGCCATGTGAGCAAAATTAAGGAAGTATATCTATTTTCACACTTAACAATAAAAAAACAAGGTTAGTAAGTAAGACCTGAAGAGACACATTTCAGGCAATTTATATGCCTGAAATCAATTGTGCAATCAATGTAAAGGAAATCGAGGGATTGAGGGATTGGTTGTAATTAGTGTAAATGATTCTACTAAAAAAATTGATAGTACTTTATTTTATTATGATCTTCCTCTACAAGCCATTGCTGTATTTAAAACTTGGAAAAAAAGAATAATGCAGCATTGTCAGGAACTGATTAACAAGGCTGGATGTTTGTGTCATTTATTAAAAATGCGAACACAAGATAAAAAAGGGGGAAAAATCTTAATTTGGAAGTGATTGCTGAGAGCAAATTTCTGACATTACATATTTAAATTCCAGTCTTGAATCATGAGTTAGATTTTCAAATATGCAAGGAATTTTAACTTAACTTTTTCTTCTTTAATTATGTGATGGCATCCAATTATTTAGCAGCCTGTTTTTAGGCCAATTCTGTCTCTTTTGTCTGTAGACCGTGTCTTATTGTTCATAAAGCATTAAGAAACTGATGAACAAAAGGTTCTGCTCAATTTACCTTTATTACTAAACACATCAGCAAGAGATTCAGTGGACATCATTCAACGGACTCCATAAAATCCTAACACATTATGCCCTCCTCGCCATTCAAACTCCCTTAAACTATTAGAAGTATGCATGGAAATGCCAATCCTATTTTTAAGGAAATATCCCTGTACTTTTAAGGCAAGTGTAACTGAAACCTTTGAAGCATTTGTGAGCACACATTCATGCATTCCCTATTAGAGATTTACTATTTGAATAGTAAGGTTTATACAGCAAAATTATATATTTCTTTTCCTTTAGTAGTATTTGTGCATATATATGCCTGCATTTATTCAATGTTTAGACTACCCCCTTAAGCAGCAAAAAGACAATCAATAAAAATACCGTAGTTCTGTAATGCCAAATATAAAAAAAGCAAAAAAAAAAAGAAGTGAAAAGTCCCAAGCTGTTAAAAAGGTGATATATGGTGCAATGAAGTAAATTACTTGCAATTTGTTTGCAAAATGATTTTGAATAAACTCACATCTCTTGTTATGCTAGCACAGAAAAGGATCAGTCATACAAGTTGGCAGACTTTAATTCTTACTTTGCCACTTGTCTCTAGAAGCAACAAAATAGCCTTCCATTTCAGAGAATATATGAAATGATTTTCCAGAATGTGTGTGATAGTTTTCAGGAAATATTTCTTATTATCAATAGCTGCCACACTGCCACAGTCAATGGAAGGTTCTGCTCCAGAGACTGGATGGTCATCTGTCAGAGATGGACCAGTGGATTCAGTGGATCCAGGAGGGGTTTGTATGTGATACCTTCTAAGGCCCTTTTCAAATATATGATTCTATGATTCTAACACAAAGCTTTATCCCTTCACAATCTGATTTTTCTCTTATACAGCATTGAGAAGATAAACTGACATCTGATATGAACCTGTGAGTTGCCGATTTGTGTTCTGAACTGGGCTTTTTTGATAGAAAAGCTAGGTAGAGGAATTTTTGAATGGTTTCAAACTGCCTTTTCTATTACATACATTCAAAATATTTAACATTTCAAAGTTTATATGTTAAATGGTTTTCTCAAAATTAATTTTGAATATTTTAAAAAATATTTTAAATATTTATACTATTTTTAATTAATTATTTTTTCTCATATTGTTATTGCTATTGCTATTTCATACTATAAAATAAAACACATAAACAGAAACAGATTATCTGACAGTTTTTGATGGTCTGGATTAGAATTATGGGAAATATTATTCCAACATAACTATCACATTTTGGATATGTGAAGATACTAATCCTTTGACACATTTATAATGCTGGAAAAGGTAGAAGGGAGGGGAATAAAAAGGACAACCAGCAGCAAGAATGATTGACTGAATTATAGTGGTGATTGGTGTACTATATGAAGGGTCAGGATGATAATATATTATCCTGAAGGAGGATTGTACTGGAGAAAATCTATTTATATAGTTGAGACCAAGTTGATATCATATATTAACATCCCAACACACTTAGAATATGCCAAGTTGGTGAAGGCATCTAAAAAATTAGTGTGGAGTATCAATCTTCTTCATCCACTGGACATATATGGATTTTTGACAATACATCATGCATATTGTGTTGTTTTATTCCATCTAGGCTCCTGAGATGCTGTCTACCATCTTAATGTACCTTCAGCACAAATGATGAGGGACATATTTCAAAACAAAGCACTGGCTGTAATTATCTATTTAGAATCCAGATACGTTCTTGGAAATAAAATGATGCTTGCATGTGACTCAATTATATTGTTTTAAATTTTAAATTATCATTTTCAAATAAATTGATATCTTAGCAAAAAGAATTAGTATATTTGTAGACTCTTGCATATTAAAGGCATCACTGGGTAGATTGGTACCTACATGAATTATGTTACTGATCCAACTATTGATCTACTATTAATCTGACACATCAGGTTCTCGGTCAGAATTCTGGTCCTTTTAAATAATGAATTTTCAAGGCATGCAGCTTTTATTTCTTGAATTGGAGATTTTCCCACTAGTACTGAATAGTGTCCAGACATAAATGGAGGCATGCATATATAATCTGAAAAAAATATGTAAGTACATTTGATTCCCAAATATAATATGGGAATATGCCACATTTTTCAATGCCAATTTTCTCAAGGCTTTCTATAAATGAAAGCTTCAATGATTAAAAATAATGTGGAATGAGTTTTCATAAACATTGATGATCTATCAAATCAGAATATAGCCAACAAAAGGTCATTCCGATATAAACATGTTAGCCTTTAACTCTGCTATTTTAACTATTACAGAAAAACAGGTTTTTTTTCATACTGTTTTTCCTTTTACTTGCAGTCACACAGAAAAACATCCATGAATTCATTTTCAATCTGAATATTGGACACAGCACATCACTGTCAATTATGCTATCTCCTGAGCAAATTACTCAGTTCTTGCTAAAGAGGTTGGTCAAAATAAATTTCAAATGCCAACAAAAATCAATGCATATAATTTCATTTCCAAAGTATTGCCTGAATATATCACTGGGTGCTATTAACTAGCATTCTGACTTTATTAAGACACCAGATGACTCCTGTATTAACAAACCAGGGAAATGGTTTAATCTTTCCTAAATCCGTGAGAATTTTCAAATCAAACTAATTTGGTAATTTCCTATCCAATCCACTGGTCTAGTAGTTAAAATAGAAAGTCTAGAAAGCAGGAGACTTTGAGTTCAAGTCCTGCCTTAGACATGAAAGCCAGGTAGCTCTCTCAACCCAAGTCACCTCAAAGGGCTGTTGTGGGGAAAATAGAGGAGGAAACATATTGCAAAAATAATAAAGATGGGATGCAAATAAATAAATAAATAAACCACATGCCATGAACCATTAAAAAAAGTACAGAATTATCAGATAATCAGACCTTCAGAACTCATTAAGCAGTGCAGAGAACCAAATGAGGCAGCGAAAAATTTATTCATCCCTCCTTTTCTCCATTCTTCATCCATCCAAATATCAGAATAACATAATAACAGTTGGAAGAAACCTTGGAAGTCTTATAATCCAACTCACTGCTCAAGCAGGAAAACCTTATACCATTCCAGATGTGGCAATTTATATGGCTGCCTATCTGTCAAAGAAATCTAGAGCAGTAAACAAACTAAAAAGATCAAAAAAATCAAGGACACTTAACAAAATCTCAGTTCCTACTTATAATACAGTAAGGTCTCCCAATTCTTACTGGACTTTTGGAAGACTGTGGAGACCTAATTCTTCCTCCATTCATTATACCAGCACTCCAAGAACAGACATTCCTGTCCCAGTGATTGGCAAGAATCCCCAAAGAATTAACAGTCAAAGGGAGAAATTTGGAAGGATCTGACATAATTGTCAGGAAGTTAAAATGATGGTGGGAACCTGTACCTTCAGACTTGCAAGATTTATATCATCCCTCCTGTTCCGTCCGGAAAAACGCGAGGTAGACCGGGTTCCAACAACAAAGTCTTTATTTTATATCACAGTTGAAAAACGGAACATTGGTTCAAGCTGCGGCAGCCTTTTATAAGTTTTTCTCTGCCGGCTTGTAGCCAATGACAGGTATTTAATATTTGCCGCCTTTGAGCAGCTATGTGGATTGGTTCCTTTTGAACCAATCCCCATTCAAGTTCTTTAGCCAATCAGAAACCTGTATTTAGGAGTCTACTATTCTTTATACAGAACACCCTTCCCCTCTTGGCTTAGTCCTATGTGGTGATGTAGTCGCGCAGGTAGGTGGGGCTTCTTTTGACTCGACTGGACTTGCGCGGTTCATTCCTGTTGAAGACTTCGACTGGTTCGGATGGGGTTGCTGTTTCTCTTGTTCTTTCCCATGGAACCACCTGGAAGGGTGAGTCAGCCATTTTACTGCCGCCTAGATTTCTTAGGCCGGTCGTGTTGCCGCTCCCTCCTGGTCTCTCCGGGCAGGTCGAGCTGGCCTGGCTGGCCCCTTCGTCTGGACCTTCCCCATGATTGTCTTCTAACTGTAAGTCTCTTTTATGCTCTTTTTGATTGCTATTGTATTCTGTATTTAATTTTAACGGTTCTTTAATATTTTCTCGTATTTACCCCCCCCCTTTGGTTTGGTTTTCATCGTTTTTTAATATTTGTGGTTTTGTGTTTGGACTTCTTTCGATGTTTTGGGAACGAAGCTGGTCTATGTGCCGCTTCCATTCCCTGCCGTCGTCTATGGTTAGTCGGTAGGACCGGGGGGCTGTAATTTGCATAATTGTTCCTGGTAGCCATAATGGGTCCCCGGTAAATTTTTTTGCATAGACTAGGTCGCCTATTTCAAATGTCCTGAAATGGGTGGAGGAGTCAGGAGGGTTTTCTGGTGTATAATTTGGGTGCAATCTGTCTAGTTGCGACCTTAGTTTTCTCCCCATTAGTAGTTCCGCCAGACTTTTTTTTGTTATGGTACTGGGTGTGATATGCTGGTGAGCAGGTGATTTATTTTATCTTGGACATCCCCAGTGTCCATTCTTTCTAACCCTTCTTTTGTAAATCTAACCATTCTCTCTGCCGTGCCGTTCGCAGCCAGATGGGCCGGCGCAGTTAGGACATGTCTGATACCTAGGGAGGCTAGGTATTGTTTGAATTGAATGCTCGTTAACTGTGGCCCGTTATCGGACACTAGGACGTCCGGCAGGCCATGGGTCACAAAGAGTTTGTCCAGTTGTTTAATAAGGGTTTCAGTTGTCGTAGATGGCATAATTTTAACCTCTAGCCAATTTGAGCATGCATCTACGACAATGAGGAAAGTATTTCCCTTGGTCGGACACGCAAAGTCGATGTGGATTCGTGGATTCGTGACCAGGGGCCTCGTGGGGTTTCCCAGTCCCTTATGGGTGCTTGTGGCAGGGAAGGCCTATTTCTTTGGCATTTGTTACACGAATTTACCCAGTATTCGATGTCCCTATCTATACCCGGCCACCAGACATAGCTTCTAGCAAGGCTTTTCATTTTAACAATTCCAGGGTGGCCTTCGTGAAGCATATTGAGTACCCTTGTTTGTAATTTGGAGGGGATAACAACCCGATCACCCCATAACAAACAACCCTTTTGAATTGAAAGTTCAGTTTGTCTGGTCCGGAAAGGCTTAAAGTTCTCAGTTTTTTGGTTTTCCGTCCAGCCTTTACCTACCCAGTTCAGTACACGGGCAGTCAGTGGGTGGCTCTGGCGACATCATTTGCAGATATGGGCAGATTTTGGCATGTCTCTATCTGCAAGGTGGTTATCGTTGGTGCCGGGTCTTCCTCTATAATTGGTAGCGGAGTTCTGCTCAAAGTGTCTGCATGGGAGATTTGTTTCCCAGGGTGATGTGTTAGAGTATACGAGTAGGCTGCTAGGAATTCTGACTATCTAGTCATTTGCAGGGATAAAATGTTCAGTGTTGGTTTGTTTCCCACTAAAATTCCAAGTAGCGGTTTATGGTCCGTTACTATCACAAATGTTCTTCCATATAGATATTCGTGGAAGCATTTTACTCCGGCGACGATTGCCAGGGCTTCCCTGTCCAATTGACTATAATTTTGCTCGGCTTTAGACAGAGTCTTTTAATAGTATGTGACGGGTGCCTCTCTTCCATCTGGCAATTGGTGACTCAGGATGGCACCGACTCCAAATGGTGAGGCGTCGCAGGTTACCGTCAATGGCAGTGTGTTGCTAAACTGGATGAGAACGGTGTTTGATGTTAATAAGTTTTTTATTCTTTGGAAAGCTTTCTTTTCTCTATACCCCCAAGTCCAAATTGTTTTCTTAACCAGTAATTGGTGTAATGGTTCCGCTATTGTTGTTTTGTGGGGTAGGAACACGTTATAAAAATTTATTAGTCCCAAAAATGCCTGCAGTTCAGTTTTATTCCTTGGTTCTGGTGCGTCTTTAATAGCTCTGACTTTTCTTTTGTTAGGGTGTATGCCCTCTGCATCTTTCAAATATCCCAAAAATTCAACACGATCAGTCATTAGACACCATTTTTCTTTCTTTACTTTAAGGCCAGATTCTCTGAATTTATTTAGGACATCTTTAAGTCTTTTCTTAAGCTGGGTTGCATCTTTGGCCGAAATTAGGACGTTGTCGAAGTATGGTACGATCCCTTTTATATCATTTAACAGGCGTTCCATGAGACTCTGGAAAACACCTGGGGCTACGCTTACTCCAAATTGGAGTCTGTTGCATTTGAATGCCCCTTTGTGAGTCACTATTGTTTGTGCTCAGCCATTAAGGGGTCTACTGGGAGCTGTTGGTAAGCTTGTGCTAGGTCTAGTTTAGCAAAAACTTTTCCTCCCCCAAGAGAGTGTAATAGGTGTTGCACGACTGGCACCGGGTATGCGCTTTGTTGCAGCGCGTGGTTCAGGATAGCCTTGTAGTTGCCCCAGATTCGAACTGACCCGTCTGGTTTAATCGGCGTTACAATTGGTGTTTCCCATTTAGCATGGTCGACCGGTTCTAAAACCCCTTGATCTAATATATTTATTTAGTTGTTCCTCTATTTTTGCTTTTAGAGCAAAAGGAACTTGTCTGGCCTTTAGCCTTTTAGGGGCTACCTGGGGGTCTAGACTAAAAGAAATTGGGGTCCCCCGATACCTGCCTAGGGAGCCATCGAAAACGTCCTGGAATTCTTGGATCAGGTCTTCTTCCCAGTCGGTTGCGGCCACCTGGTCTACTCCGGTCATCCCGATGCCCAATGGTGTGAACCATTCAATGCCCAGGAGGCTTGGTCAATCTCAGTCGACTATCGTTAATAGTAGTACTGCGACATGTTGTCTGTAGACGACTCAGAAATGTCCTAAGCCTACTACAGGAATTCGGTTTCCTTGATAGTCCTTGAGGGTTAGTTTTTGCCTCTGGAGTTCCTTGATCTTGATGTCTGGGACCAGTTTTTTGATGGTGTCCCAAGACACCATTGATAGGAAAGATCCAGAGTCAATCTCCATTTCGCAGGGGTTGTCTTCAATTTTTACAATTATTTTTACCTTCTTCCCGCTTTCCGTCTGAGCGCTTCCGATAGTGAAAGTCTGGTATGCTTTCTCTCGGTTAGTGGCTTGCTTGTTTCGCTGCCACTTTCTCTTGGATAGTTTTGGCTCAGTCTTTGCTGGGGAGTTGCTGCGTCTTTTTGGGCTGTAATTCTTTTTGTTCCTGCAGACTCTCTCGATATGCCCCCTTTTCTTGCATGCTCTGCAAATGGCATCGAGGAATCTGCAATCGGCTCGAGGATGGTTTCCCCCGCATCCAGCGCATTCCTGCTGATTTCTGTTTTCACGTCCTTTCTTGTTGGCGTATAGGCGGTGGATTTCATCGTCTTCCTCCCCGGATTCTGACATCTCGTCAAATTCTTCATAATGAGTGGTGGTGGGAGATTGTTTTTTATCTCTGGCCGGGCTTGTTTCGTCGTTGTTCGCATTCATTTGTTTCATTTTATCTGCCGATTTTTTCATGGCTTCAGCGGCCAAGGCTTCCGCGATAGCTTCGGCTACTGATATGTTGGGTTTATTCAGTAGCTTGCTCTGTATATTAGAGTCTCTTAACCACAATATTACTCGATCCCGCATCGCTTCATCTAAGTTCAGAAACTCGCACGCTCCCCCTATTTGTCGGAGGGCTGCCACAAAATCAGCGATGGTTTTGCCTTCTTTCTGGTTTCTCCGATAAAACTCGTGCCACTTTATTAAATTTGACACCACCGGTGCATAGTGGGCGTTTAATGTTCTTTGGAGCTCTGTCCAAGTCAACTGTTTTACATCTCAGGGCTTCGCCAAATCCTTGGCCATTTTGAAGGTTGCAGGCCCACAGTGTGTCAAGAAAACAGCTCTCTTGCGCTGGTCTGAGATTTCCTCCATCTCATTGCTCTCCAGGTACATCTGGAAACGGTCTACGTAGGATTCCCAATCCTCTTCATTGGGATTGAAGGGTGCGGGTGGTGCGTTGTTTCCAGCCATTGTTCTTCGTTTGGTTTTATCTGTCACCGAATGCTCAGTCTCGCGTTTAGGACGATCCCACCTTCGTCGCCAGTGTTCTGTCCAGAAAAACACAAGGTAGAATGGGTTCCAACAACAAAGTCTTTATTTTATATCACAGTTGAAAAACGGAACATTGGTTCAAGCTGCGGCAGCCTTTTATAGGTTTTTCTCTGCCGGCTTGTCGCCAATGACAGGTATTTAATATTTGCCGCCTTTGAGCAGCTATGTGGATTGGTTCCTTTTGAACCAATCCCCATTCAAGTTCTTTAGCCAATCAGAAACCTGTATTTAGGAGTCTACTATTCTTTATACAGAACACCTCCAAAGCAAACCAGATAGGAAACATGTGGCTTGATAAGTTACATTAACTGAATTTTATCAGACTCAACATGTCCTTCCTAAGTTTCTTCCTCTGACTGATAAATCCATTGCAGCCTCCTGCATCTCTTGTCTCATTACTTCCTTGGCAGTATCTCTTTCCCTCATCCCCCAAAGTTATTCTTACATTCCATTGCAAATTCAAGCTATCTTGTTTATATAATTGAATGTTTAATCATTTGTATCTTTTTATGATATTTCTTATTTGTTTGTAATTTTTTATTAGCAATTTTATTATTTAAAAACAGAAATTGTAAAAATATGATTAAATAACAATTAAGATAGACATTAAGTTTAACCTTATAAGAATGTCATTTAATTTTGATCTAAACTAAAAGTGAGTATGGAAACTCAAGATTATCTGCAACCACAAACTGTCACACATTAGAAATAGAATTTGATATTATGAGTTATCCATCTTGAGTTTTGGGTACTCAGTTAAGGCTGTAAATATATTTTATGGTCCATTGTTGGATTTTTCTCAGTTAAATCAGTTTGACATACACAGAAGTACTTCTTTAGAACAAAAGCCAAATTATTTCTATTCAGCAGAGGTATAAATTATCAAAATATTCCAAAACAAGGTTTTCATATTCTATCATTAAATTATCTAGGGTACATATTTTTCTAACACTGTAGAAATTCATGATTCTTTTAAAGTGCTCTGGGCATCAATTATAATATTCTACCCACCGGAAATTTCTAACTATATGAGTAAGGCTCATATAGTTCTTTGAAGTAAAAAAAAAATATTTTCCTCTATATTCACCTTAAGGTTAGATTCAGGCAAAAGAAAACAAGTTGGTTTTATCGAACAGTCTACAACAGAAAATGTCATGGCTGCTTAAAAGCAAAGCACAGACTCCTTCAACCATTATAATAGCCTGATGACCACAGCTCTTAAATAAAAAGCTGCTATTCATACATGACTCAAGCCATAGATAAGAATTAGATTTACAGAAGAAAAAAGCAATTTACTTGAAACACCTTTAATAGTTTTATTTAAATATATATTGTTAAACTTTTTTTTATTTAAATGTATGTTGTTAAACTTTTTTT
>BLBF01005735.1:0-10553 GCA_015471245.1 Laticauda colubrina
ATATGTATGTATGTATGTATATATGTATATATGTATATATGTATATATGTATATGTGTGTGTGTGTGTGTGTGTGTGTGTGTGTGTGTGTGTGTAGGGTGGTTCAGTGGTTCAGGGTAGGGTGGTTCAGGCTAAGACACTGAGCTTGTTAATCAGAAAGGTTGGCAGTTCGGCGGTTTGAATCCTGAGGACCACGTAACATTGTGAGCTCCTGTTACTTGTCCCAGCTTTTACCAACCTAGCAGTTTGGAAGCATGTAAAACTGCAAGCAGAAAAATAGGGGGACCACTTTGGTGGGAAGATAACAGCATTCCATGCATCTTTGGCATTTAGTCATGCTGGCCACATGGCCACAGAGACATCTTCAGACAGCACTGGCTCTTCAGCTTTGTAACGGAGATGAGCACCTCCCCCTAGAGCTGCAAACGACTATATATATTTTATATACACACTGTCACAATGGTGACTCATTGGGATAGCTATTCTCAAATATATAAAAGATTTCAAATAATAATAGAATCAAATTTTTTCATTATAAATTTCCACAGACACATGATACTCTATAAAAAATATAGTGAACATACTCCAGATAATGTTATAAATTACCAACTTGTTGGGCAACATGGGAAAATAAAGAGATCATCAGAGTATACCCACAGTTTAAATACAGTAATGATTCTAACAAAGTGAGCAGGATGATATATATTAGCCAACTCATTTAAAAATACACATTTAAGCAGGACTTATTTTTTAGGACTGAACCATATCAAAGTTCTTTTGTTCAGATGGCCTTTTATAAAATGAAATTGAGCAGGATAGATGGTTGAAATTAATAATATCATCTCTTGTCTCTATGCCAGGGTCATTGTTCATATATCTGTGATTGTAAGAAAACTGTCCATTAAGCTTGCACCATTGTCAAAGACAATCATGCTTCAGTCATTGGTATTCAGATTTCAATTAAAAAGACTAGAAGAAAAAATATTTCAAAAAGCTAATAATTACAATTCTAGCAAAACCCACAATATAATATATGTCTTATATCATTCAATTGGATAAACATCCTGATCAGGAATTTTCCTTGCTTTTATTGAATGATAGTTATTATTTAATAAAAGGACAACTAAATAGTTTGTGCAAAAACGCAGGAAAAATTATATTAAAAATTGATGAGTTTCTTCCTCTGATTTATTGAATCAGAATTACTATATCTTTTCCTCGAGCTGTCTTAACATTAGATACAATATTAACACTGTTGAAGCTGTTTCTGATGATAGGCTAATCGTCTACAAGATCTTTCACCTTTATCCCAACATTTGTGCTTTACACGTTTCAATGATTTTTCATTTGCAAGAAAATTAAGTTCCTGTAAAATTTCCAAAATCTTTCCTCCCCTCCAGTGTATTTTTCATTTTTCTATAAAATATAAGCAGTCATACTTCTTTGTATATCTCCTTAAAGCTGCTTAAACAATCAATAAATTTGTGGAATATGTAATTATAAGAAAAAGACTTCAGTCATGGCTGCATTTGTTTTAGAAAAAGTAAGTTCTTTAATGAAGAGATATTTAACTACAGCCTGGAAAAAAAAACTAGTTGTTGTAGTGACTGATAAAATTACTGGGGTGTGTTCTGATGTAAATGTAGTACCAGTATCACTTTTGTTAATCCTCTCAGCTAAGGATCAATATATTTTTAACACCTTTGAGAAAGTCTTGAAACCTGCTGACTACCTAAACTAGCCTTTGCAGTTTTCCTGGAACATTTTCAGAAGTGGTTTGCCCTTGCCTTCTTTTAAATATGAGCCAGAGTGTGCTGCAGCTGCCAAAAAAGCCAGCAGAGTTCTAGGCTGCATCAACAAAGGGATACAATAAAGATCACATGAAGTGTTAATACCATTTTATAATGAGGCCACACTTGGAATAGTGCATCCAATTTTGGTTGCCATGATTAAAAAAAGATATTGAGACTCTAGAAAAAATTCAGAGAAGAGCAACAAAGATGGTTAGGAGACTGGAGGCTAAAACATTTAAAGAATGGTTGCTGGAATTGGGTATGTCTAGTTTGATGAAAAGGAGGATGAGGGGTGACACAACAGCAGTGTTCCAATACCTCAGGGGCTGCCACAAAGAAGAAGGAGTCAAACTATTTTCCAAAGCACCTAAAGGCAGGACAAGAAGCAATGGGTGGAAACTAATCAAGGAGAGAAGCAATCTATTTTAAAAAAAAACAGATCCCATAAAAGAGGAGGTGGAGTTGCACTGTATGTAAAGGACCACTATATTGCTACAGAAATGCATGAAACCAAAGATAAAAACCTCCTAGAATACATATGGATCAATATAAAAGAAAAAAGAATGATGGCTATAGGTGTATATTATAGGCCACCCAATCAAGCAGAAAAAAATAGATGTCCATTTTGCCAGCCAACTAACAAACATATGCATGAAACACACAACAATAGTAATGGGAGACTTCAATTATCCTGATATCAATTGGAAAACTAATTCTGCACCAAGTGAGAAATCAAATAAATTCCTAACCAACCTCACTGACAACTTTGTTGTCCAAAAGGTAGATGGTGAAACTAGAGGGACAGCCATACTGGACTTAATTCTAACAAACAGAGAAAAAGTGATAGAGGGAGTTGAAACTGCAGGAACCTTGGGCGAGAGTGACCATGTCATACTGGAATTTAACATAACACAAACACAAGCAACAGAACATAATGACACCAGAGTCTTCGATTTTAAAGAGATGATTTCAATAAATTCAGAGAGAACTTGGGTCCACAGTCGGTCCACTAAAGAGAGAAGATGGCAAGGAAGTAACAGGCAACAGAGAGAAAGCAGAACTGCTTAACTCATTCTTTGAATCAGTCTTCATGCAAAAAGAAATGATAGATCAACCCACCAAAAACATAACTGTAAAAGACAGACCAAAAATAAAAGTTAATATAAGCAAAAAAATAGCAAGAGAACAATGTCTGATCTTGATGAAAAGAAATCACTGGGGCCTGATAGATTACATCCCAGAGTTTTAAAGGAGCTGGCAGAGGTCAACTCAGAACCACTGCACCATATCTTTCAAAAATCCTGGAGCACCAGGGAACTACCAGAGGACTGGAAAAGAGCTGATGCAGTTCCCGTCTTCAAAAAAGGAAAAAAAAAAACAGACCCAGGAAACTACAGACCAATCAGCCTAATATCAATACCCGGGAAGATACTGGAAAAGATAATAAAAAAAACCCAGATCTGCCAGCATCTAGAAACAAGTAAAGTAATAACTAGCAGTCAGCACGGGTTTGTTAAAAACAGATCATGCCAAACCAATCTTATTTCATTCTTACCACAGTGACTAAATTAGTAGACCAGCAAAATACTGTGGACATAATATATTTAGATTTCAGCAAGGCATTCGACAAAGTAGACCACAACCTACTCTTTAGTAAGCTAGAAAAAAGTGGAATAGATATCACCAACACTAGATGGACTTGCAACTGGCTGGCAAACTGCTCTCAATGACTAGTCCTGAATAGATCTAAGTCTACATGGAGGGAAGTAAGCAGTGGGGTGACACAAGGCTCTGTCTTAGGCCCAGTACTCTTCAATATCTTCATTAATGACTTAGATGAGGGAATAGAAGGGGAACTTATCAAATTTGCAGATGATATTAAGCTGGCAGGAATAGCTAACACCCTAGAAGATAGGCTCAAGATCTAGATGGATTTTGACAGACTAGAACACTGGGCCATATCTAATAAAATGAAATTCAATGTAAAGAAAAGTAAAGTCTTGCACTTAAGCAGAAAAACCAAAAGTACACATATAGACAGGATGAAACCAGGCTAAATAGCAGTGACTGTGAGAGGAATCTTGGAGTCTTCGTGGACAACCAGCTAAATACGAGCCAGCAGTGTGCAGCAGCAACCAAAAAAGCTAATGCAATCTTAAATTGTATTAACAGAGGGATACGATCAAGATCAAGGGAGGTACTAATACCACTCTATAAAGCCTTAGTAAGACAACACATAGAGTACTGCATCCAGTTTTGTTCATCGCATCATAAAAAAGATGTTGAGATTCTAGAAAAAGTACAGAGAAGAGCAACCAGGATGATTAGGGGACTGGAGGCTAAAACATACAATGAAGGGTTGCAGGAACTGGGCATGGCTAGTCTAGTGAAGAGAAGGACCAGGGGAGACATGATAGTGGTCTTCCAATATTTCAGGCTGCCACAGAGAGGAAGGGGTCAAGCTATTTTCGACAGTGCCTGTAGGCCAGACAAGGAATAATGGATGGAAGGAGAGATTTAACCTGGAAATAAGGAGAAACTTTCTGACAGTGAGAACAGTCAACCAATGGAACAGCTTGCCCTCAGAAGTTGTGGGAACGCCATCACTTGAGACTTTCAAGGAGAGATTGGACTGCCATTTGTCAGAAGTGGTGTAGGGTCTCCCGCTTGGGTGGGGGGTTGGACTAGATGACCTGCAAGGTTCTTCCAGCTCTGATTATCTGTTAAATCTGTTACAACTAAGGAGAAATTTCCTGACAGTTAGAAGAATTAATCAGAGGAACAACTTGCCTCTAGAAGTTGTAAATGCTCGAATACTGGAAGTTTTAAAGAAGAGATTGGATAATCATTTGTCTGAAATTCTGCAGGGTTTGCTGCCTAAGTTGGGAGTTGGACTAGAAGACCTCCAAGGTCCCTTCCAACTCTTCTCTTCTCTCTTCTCTTCTCTTCTCTTCTCTTCTCTTCTCTTCTCTTCTCTTCTCTTCTCTTCTCTTCTCTTCTCTTCTTCCTGTGCTGTGATTCATCCCAAGGTCATCCAGCTGGCTTTATCTTTAAGTGGGACTTGAACAGTCTCTTGCTTTCTAGCCCAGTGCCTAAATGTATTTGGGGACCACAGAGGACAGTTAGTGTTAGGAATATAAGTCACCGAACAGGTATTTGGGTTAGAAATATATAAACCAGGATAGACATTTTAATACTGTCTCTTTAAGAGCATGCCAAAAACTGCAATTGGGTGTGGTTACTCAAACGGCCATAAGATGGAGCCAGAAACCTGGGTTGTTTTAGTCTTAGTCTCAGAAGAGAGTGTGAGTGAATCTCTGTTTCCTTCTGTTGGAGAGTATTGCCATTTTTCCTAATTGACTGATATTCCTGGATTTGATGTAAGTCTGATACTGAACTGTTTTTGATATTAGACTTTGATATTTGAATTATCCCTGGACTGAAAACTGACTGATTTAACTTGTGAATGACTTTGGACTGCTTGTTTTGAACTTTGCTTAAACCTTTCTGGAAGTAAAAACCTACATTTACTGTACAATTAATCTGTATGCTATGTGTGTATTCAAATACTTCTCTCAAATACATCTCACTGTATGTGCTCATTCTCCTAATGGGGAATTACCTCAACACTGGTTATGGGCCCAGGCCATTCCAGGCTCAGATAACTGAGAATTAATATGCATATACAGTACTGTATACAGACAGCTGTTTATTGTTTAATTGTGGGTTACTATCCTGGTAAAGATGGCACAAGTCACTTCAACAAGTCTATCACTGATAACCCGGTTGGATGGAACAAACTATGTTTCCTGGTCTATGAAGTGCAGTCTACTTCTGCATAGAGAAGGTTTATGGAATGTAGTTCAAGACCCACCAGATGTAAATGCTTGGGATCCAGATAATGAGGACGATGCTAAGGAGCTTGCTGACTTTAAACAGAACAACGAACAAGCTCATTGTATAATTGGACTAATACTGAGTGACCAGAAGCTAGTCCATATTCATGGAGAAGAGTCTGCTGCTAAGTGTTGGCAGAATTTGAAGAGGATTTATGTTCGTAACAGTGTAGGTGCACATAAACATCTTACACATAAACTGTTCAGAGCACGTCTTTTTAAAGGTTAGCTCATTTAAACTTCATGAGAAGAACTTTTCAAGAGCTACATGAAAAAGAACTAATATTTTCAGAGCTGCATCAAGTTTACATCATTCTTTCCTCATTGGATGAAAGTTATGATGACTATGTATCCTCACTGGAAGTACTGCCCAGAGATAAACTGACATTAACTGACATAACCGGAAGATTGCTAGAAGAAGCAAGAAGACAACTTGATAGGGACCAGCTGAGGGAGGAACAACCACAAGAAGAGGATTTGTCTTCAACTGCCTATACTGTTAGGAAATGTTTTTCTTGTGGGGCTAGGGGACATATAGCTAAATTCTGCAAGAAGGGAAAACAACAGAATACTGGCAAACACCAGAAGTCTAAGAAGAATGTTAGTTTAGCTATGTCTAGCAATTCAACTGTAAATCATGATTTGTGGGTTGTTGATGGTGGAGCATCACAATGCATTACTAAAGATAGAAAAAGGTTTGTAAAGATGTCCACGAGTAAACAACATGTTTCATTGGCAAGTGGATGGAAGATGAAAGCATCAGGGGAAGGTACTGCATATTGTTCTTGTATAAACGAACATTTAACAATGTTAAATGTACCTAAACTGAAATTTAATTTGTTATCAGTAAGGGCTTTAGTTAATCTTGGTTATTTAGTAACCTTTAGGGGAGATAACTGTATAATAGAGAAAGAGGGTAAAAGTGTTACTGCTACTTTAAAGAATGATTTATATGTAATACATGGTGATCAGCTGAAGATGGCTAACTCAGTTTATAAAAATGTTAAGCCACATGATGAATGTATACATTTACTACAAAGATATCTAGGGCACATTAATTTCAAAATGCTCAAACAAACTGTTGAATTGTCAGAGGGAGTAAAATTGAAACCCTGTAGCAAGTATTTACATTGTAATGCTTGTAGTCAAGAAAAGAGTAAGGTTACTCCAGCAAGCAGACTAAATGAGTTTAAGACCAAAGAACCTTTAGAGGTTGTTTTTGCTGACATAATTGGTCCTAAGAAACCAAATTTAGGAGGTGCCTGTTATATTTTGAGTATTATGGACCATTACTCACAATATGGTTTCTGCTATCTTATGAAAAACAAAACAGAAACATTCTAACATTTCTTTAACTGGCTAAGATTTGCTGAGAGAAAAATGAAAAGTAAGGTAATTATTTTAGAAACTGATAATGGGACTGAATTTGTTAACAAAAGATTCCAAACAATGTTGAAATTGGCTGGTGTTGAGCATAAACGTTCTGCACCTTACAGACCACAACATAAGTTGTTGAAAGAAAGAAGAGGGCAAACATTAAAAGCCATGGCTCGCATTATGTTATCTGATTCAGCTTTACCTGAAACACTGTGGGGTGAAGCCATAATGTGTAGTAACCATGTTTTGAACAATATAGTTAATACAGCAACTGGAGAATTGCCATTCACTCGTTGGCATGGCAGAAAACCAAATTTAGGTTACCTACACACATTTGGAGCTCCAGCATGGGTGCATATTCCCTCACAAATAAGACTGAAAGGACAACATAGAGCTAAGAAGTTATTTTTTTGTGGATTATGAGGCCAACCATAGATCATTTATATTTTGGGATCAAGGCACAGCTCATGTTTATTGTAGTGCTAGTGCAAAATTTCTTGAGCACATTGGGTGGGATAAACTGGAACAGGAATCCAGCAATGATATTATTATTGACACCCAAATAGTCCCTAAAGATAAAATCAGTAAACCACAAATAGCCATGAAAGAGGAAGAACTGGAGGAAGTAGTAGAACAGGCACAGGAAGAAATAGAAGAACAGGAACAGGTGGCACAGGAAACTCCACCAGTTAGCCCTGTATTACCAAGACATTCAACCCGAGTAACACGGCCAACTGATAGATATCATGCTAGTGTTGTATGCCAAGTAAATACAATTCCTAGTAACTATTTTGGACTGAAACTGTATCCTGATAAGGATAAGGCTGCTTGGCAGAAAGCAATGGATAAGGAACTGGAATCATTAAAAAAACTGGAAGTATATGAAAATGTTAAGTTACCATCAGGGAAACATACCATAGGATGTAAATGGATATTTAAGCTAAAAGCAGGTGTAGATGAGACTGTTACCTATAAAGCCAGGTTAGTAGCACAAGGATTCAATCAGACAACAAATGACTATGATGAGGTATTTGCACCTAGTCTGAAGGCTACTACATTAAGGGCAGCATTAGTGTGGGCAGATAAGGAGAAATACGTTATAAATCATTTGGATGTAGAGACAGCTTATCTGCATGCACGTTGCAACACACAATATATTTAAAGAAACCTTTAGGTACCAAAACTGATCAAACAACTGATTGCTGGAGATTGAAAAAGAGTCTTTTGGCTTAAAGCAATCATGATATGAGTGGAACCAATGTATAGTTAAAGAATTAACTAAAATAGGCTTTGTAGCTGGCATGGCTGATTCATGTTTGTTTAAAAGAGAAAATAATGGTGTAATTTCATTATTGTTATTATTTACTGATGACATAGCATTAATCACCAAAACTGAACAAGAAGCTACTGAGATAATTTCACTATTGGAACAGAAATTTAAGATTAAACAGTTAGGAGAAAGCAAACATTATCTTGGTTTAAAGATAGATAAAACTAGGGGAGGATACAAGATCTCACAGGCAGATAAAATTAACCAATTACTAAAAAGTTATAAAATGGAACTTTGTTAACCGGCTAAAACACCAATGAGCCAGAAATTTAGCCATAATGATGTTCAAAGTCCTATTTTTGATAAGAACATTTATCAGTCCTTGATTGGTAGTTTATCTTATTTCAGTAATTGGTCAAGGCCAGATATTGCATACTGTGTTAATCAATTAGCGAGATTTTATACTGAGTCAACTGAAAGGCACTGGCAAGCTGCTCAATGTGTGAAGATATCTGAAACAAACAATGCATTATGCATTGTATTTGGTGCCAAAAGATGAACCAAATTTAACTGCATATGCTGATGCAAGTTTTGCTACAGACATAAATAAATAAAAATCTACATTGGGTACTGTAGTATTATTGGGAAAGGCATTGATTGGATGGAGGTCTATTAGACAGAAACATCTACGTTTGTCAACAATGGAAGCTGAATTCTCATGTTTGTCTTTATCATGTGAATGACTTTATTATTTATTATGTGAATGACTTTGGACTGCTTGTTTTGAAATTTGCTTAAAACTTTCTGGAAGTAAAAACCTACATTTACTGTACAGTGTGTCTGTGTGCTGTGTGTGTATTATTCAAACACTTCTCTCAAATATGTCTCCCTGTATGTGCTCATTCTCCTAATGGGGAATTACCTCAACAGTTAGCATTATCTAAAAGATAAAATGATCACCCCCCAAAAAAGACAAAACCATCTAAAATCTACCTTTCCCTCTTTAGATCCTCAGTGTGGCCCACCTCAATAGCAAATTCTGCTGTTTTTGGTGGAGGTGACATTTTGTGGAGTAAATTGTAATTGAAGCTCAGATTTCTTATATTTTAGGGTTAGGGTAAGATTTCTACTCTGTTTGATCAATTGGGTGTCAGTGATATATAATTAATAAATACAAAGTAAATAAAATAAACAGGAAAGCAGTGATTTATAGTTATATGCCAACAAGTTGGTATTTATTCATAGAAACATCATAGATAGACCTCCTGTGGAATGTCTGGTTTGGCACAGCAACCAAATAAGACAGGTACAGATTTCAACAGATAGTTAAGATTGCAGAAAGAACAATTGCAACCAGCCTGCCTTCTATAGAAGACCAGGACATTGCTCAGGTCATAAGGAGGGCCAAGACGATATATGCAGACCCTTCAGATCTGGGACATAAACTGTTTTAGTTCTTTCTCTCGGAACAGAACTGTAGGGCATTGCATGCCAAAACAACTAGACATGGGACAGTTTTTTTTCACCTGTGCCATCACTCTGCTGAACACTTAATTCTCTTAGTGCTGCCTCATATCTGTTAACTGATGGTTATCATGTATCTTGCTTATTATGTTCTTTACTCCTTTTATTGGTATGATTATTATTGTTGCTGTTGTACACAAAAATGACAGTATACACAGCAGACATATGCTGGGTTTCATATCACAAATCACGAGTCGGCGGATTATGAGAACAGATCCCAGTAAGGTGGCTTTCTGCAGCTGACCAATAGTGATCTTGTCAGCACCAATTGTTTTTAAGTGCTTACCTAGGTCTTTAGGCACAGCAGCCAGTGTGCCAATTACCACTGGAACCACCTGCACTGGTTTATGCCACAGTCTCTGTAGTTCAATTTTGAAGTCTTCATATCTAGTAATTTTTTCAAGTTGTTTCTCATCGATTCTGCTATCACCAGGTATGGTGATTGTTAGGGATAACATTGTTCACCCTAACTGGTTTAGGTGAAATAATAACTATGAATCATAGTTAGTGTATGTTAGAGTGTATACAGCTTTAACTGGGAAATAGCAATTAAAGGAGTGGTTAAGAAAACAATATAAAAGTAGCAAGACTACGGCTTGATCTCTCTCTCTCTCTGGCTTTGATGATCCCTGATTACTGCTTGGAAACAAGACTGCATTGCTCGAACGGGAGAGACAACAAAGGACTGATTTGT
>BLBF01005757.1:0-11203 GCA_015471245.1 Laticauda colubrina
TTTGTTGTTGGAACCCGGTCTACCTCGTGTGTTTTCCGAACAAAACAGGGACAGAGAGAGGCTAAGTCCCCACTCAATCCTGTTTCCCTAACTGGTGATATGCTGCAGGAAGAAAATGAATAGGAGTATAAATATTTTCTAAAAACATAGCTGTTTGGGGGTATTAATGATTGTTACAATATGAGGGAAAAGCTTAATCATTTTTTTCTACCTGACATAAGGACCCCTAAGTAATTATCATAACATAATATACAGGCCTGATCAAAAATATCATATTTTTCATTAGGCATCTTTCAAGTCTTTTTTTGTGTGTGATTTTGCAATCATTTAATTGCTTACCATTTTGAAATGAGAGTTTCATATTGTTTTTGACTTCCAGTTTTACTATACCCATTACCATGTATTTTCCCTTTTTGCTGTAAGTTATTCTTTACTTCCTAGAAAAGACCATGTATTTTAATCTCTTAGGAGAAACAGCTAAGAGAATGTTTAACATGGTTCTGTGAAGCCATTGGCACTTCAAGAATGTTACTCCAAATAAGACAAGTATTTCATAGGAATATGGTCTTGCTTTCTTATCTTCCTCCTCTGCTTATGCTAAACTTTAGTTGGTAAATGGGATGTGGATCTATAAACCATACTGTACTTTCTAAATGTCCAATACAATTATGATCTGTACGCTAAATATGGCAGGAATCTCTTTAAATCCACTAGTTATACCTCAAAAGGAAAAGGCCCTATCCTACACTGTTGTTTGAAAATAATGAAGGATACAGATCATTGCTGTATGGAAGCACTTTTGAAGAGCTCTGTTCTGGGAATTGATGGTCTAACCAGGCAGTCGTCTTTCTTTTATTTATTTCTACTAGAGAAATTAGGCTTTAAAGTCCTCACTCATATTAACCATGGATGTTTTGAAATCTATTCTTTCATTATGGGAGCTTGTTTAGGAATTGTGTCTGAACATGTACATAAATGAAGAATGTATGTTTGGCTCCCGTCGAATGAATCAGAAGCTGCAAAACTGCACTATCATGGCTCTATTCATTTGGTTGTTCCTCCTGTGAACCTCCAAATCTTCCAATTATCAACAAACAGCTCCTGCTGTGCATTCAACTTGATGACACTTTAGAAATACTATATTTACTAAATAATATTTACAGAATCCAATATTGTTCATTAATAAGAACACTAGAAATTAGCTTTTTCCTTCTTTCCCTATTAATCCTCTGTGCATCACAGTGTTAAGTAGGCCATATTGAGATATCAATATGATATCAAAATCACCTTGATATAATATGATATAATATGATATCAAAATCACCTTGCAGGGATTCCAGGAATATGGGTATTGTAATAAGGTATAATAGAATTTTGAAACCCTGTCCAAAGTTTTCTCTTTTCCCTTTTCCACCAACAAAATAAAGACAGAGTTATTCTGATACTAATAAAGGAGAATATTTGTAGCTCAGTGTTGACATGAGGGATCCTTAGCGCTTGCTGAGCTTGCTTGTTTTCTTGCAGACATTTCATTCAGAGGTGATATTCAGCAGGTTCTGGAGAACCAGTAGTGGAAATTTTGAGTAGTTCAGAGAACCAGCAAATGCCACTTCTATCTGGCCCCACCCCCATTTCTTCTCTGCCTCCTGAGTCCCAGCTAATCGGCTGGGTCTTCTTTTGTTGTCCTGCACAGGAGAAGGGAGCTGAAAAGCAGGTTAGTGGAGTGGGGAAGGAATAGGATTTTGCAATATCCTTCCCCTGTAGTGGGGTGGAATGGAGATTTTACAGTATCTTTCCCCTACCATGCCCACCAAGCCATGCCCACAGAACCGGTGGTAAAAATGTTTGATTTCACAGAACCACTGTAACCATTTCATTACCTAAACTAGGTAACATCACTAGTGCACGAAGGACCCCTGAGAGTTATTCTGAGTTTCTTTCTCACACTTGGTTTAGCCTCTGGATTATGTAAATACTCCCAAGTTCCCTTTTATGGTAATTTCCAAATTCCTTTAAAATGACCCTGATCTGTAAGGTGGGACTAGAGAAACAATTTTTTTGTGAGCTGGAGACAAGTCTGGAATAGGACTGCAAGAAAAAAATATTACTTTCCAAGTGAACATTTGTTCACATGACATTAGATATAATTTACTATTCATATCAGCATTATTTACATAATTCAGCTTCCTTCAACCTAGTGTCTCAGACATTGGAACTACAAAATCTCAAAATCTACCCAGGAATATCTAACTCTAGCCATAGCCAATGTAGAAGGCACCATTTTATAAAGTTTTATAGTTTCATGCCATGTCTATAAACACAGCTCAGACATATGAAGAAGTTGGGAAATTGTTGTCTCACGTGGCACACAACAAGTATGTGCCAGAATTTCTTGCAACTGCTTTAATGTTGCTCTTGGCAAGTTTTCTTCTTGTTTTTTCATCAATTTTGGAATGATGTTCAGTTCTTGGTAATGTCTCTATTATGCCATATTTCTCCATGTTGATAACGGTCTTCACTGTGTCCCATTATATATCCAATTCTTTGTAATTTTTTTGTTTCCTTCTCCTGACTGTTTTCCAACAGCGTGACCACTTTGATGTTGTGTAAATTCTCTGCAGATGATGGCTTTTGCTAAGAGGTAACTGCGTATATATCAGAAAAATCCTACCAGATCAGCTAAACGTTATAACGGTTTGATCAGAGTTACATTAATTGATGGCAGGTGTGTACTGATTACTATTTACCATCAGTTTTGAATGTGGTTGATTAATTCTGAACACATCCACATTCCTAAGGGTGTGAACATTTATGCATCCACATTATTCTAGTTTTATATTGTAATTTTCCCCCAAAGAGATTTCAGTTTGTTTGTCAATTGTATTGTACAACTTATGTTATATTAAAGATGGAAAAAAATTCTGAAGTGGTTTATCTTAGTCTGATTTTACATCAAAAACCTGACTTTTTAAAAGGGGTGTGTAGAACTTTTTATATCCACTGTAGATATATAATCTAACTATTATCTACCCCTTCCTGAAATCCTAGTCTTAATGTGATATTTCTTTATTACTGAAAAGTGAAGTATCTTACAAAGAATGATCAGGGCAGTACATTTATTTCTGTTTCTATGAGCAACCATTTAGGTTTTCCAGTGAATGGTCGCCTTTATATGACAAGAACATGTTAATATTTCATCTAGCAAGAGAGACAATGATATGGCAGATCTATTTCAATATTATTCCTGGAACTCTTCCATATACTAACACTTGCTACCTCATTACAAAATAAGTATCACAGTTTTGAAACATTCATAATTCTTCTCTGTATTAAAAGAATGTCAATGTGCAACGTAATGTACTGTTCAAAAAATACTGGTCCCTAAATGTATGCTCAACGTCATCATAAGAAACCCTGTATTTTTATGACATTTTGATTAATTTTAATGCACACTGTTGCAATGCTGATTTTCTAACTTGTCATCCAGAGCTGTCAGTTGTTATATATATAATTATGATGTTTTTAGATATTTGCTTCTGTAGTCAGTCTTGTAAAAATGATATAAAATATTAGAAGCTCATTGGTCTGTAAGAAAATAAAGTAAATCCCACTTAAGCAATTAAAATTGGAGTCTTGCAGAACTCTTCATTGGGTTAGGTCAGTGTTCCTCAAACTTTGTAACTTCGATGCCATGGTTGCTGGGGAATTCTGGAATTGGTTCATTCATCTCAAAATTGTTAAGATTGAGGAACACTGGGACAGGTGGTGTAAATGGTGAAAATGGAAAGGAAAATATTTAGGACAGATCTAAGTCTTCCCCTTCTTCTCTTTTTCTTAATAAATTTGACTTGAATCCTTTTCTATGGCCCTTAGTCGATTCCAATAAGTAAATATCTCAAATAAAACAAGGACTACCTTTCCTTTCTTTAACAATTCAATATTGCAAAGTATGTGATATAAGCTAACTTACAGTAAAAACTTCTTGAACTATTGCCACTTTCCATGAGTTCTGCTTTGAGATGTTACAAAAACAAGCCTTGAAAGATGGAAGAGGCTAATATTTGGAATAGACTCTCCTGCTCAAGCATGGGTTGGACTAGAGAACCTCCAAGGTCCCTTCCAACTCTGTTACTGTATGATTCTATGAGCTTCATCCATCTTTGGTCCCCCTCCCATTTACTTATGAATGTAACTTTATAAATAAATCAGTAATAAATTAGTGATATAAATAAATATTAAATATAAATAAACAGTAATAAGTTTTTCTTATGAATTTTGAGATGAAACTGAAAAGCAAGTGTAATAATACTGAGGCTTTTCTGTTCAGTCCATTCTTGAATTAACTTTTATAGGATAAACTATGTAGAACAGATCCGGACAGCTGGTTTAATGGCCTTTCCTCTAATCCTTAAAGTGGCACAAAATTGTGCTAGTACAGTTTGTTCTGTCCATGTAGCTGGTCTTTAGTCTGTTCCATGAAAGACAGTGAATGATATTTTCCCATTTATTGCAAATGAAAACAAGAGTCTGTATCAAGAAGTATATCTTGAAATGATATTTTCATATTCAAGTTTCATGAAATATTAAAATGAAATTAAAAACCAAAACACACAATATGAACATTTCAAGGATTTAATATTTCAAATTAAAATATTCAGTTTAAATAAATGTTAATATTTAATTAATATTTAAAATTAAATATTAATTTCCAAAGAACTTTTTTTTCTTCACTTACATTTTCAAATGATCAAGGTTTGACACAAAAGATAGGTTTCTAGGAACACCTGAAATATCCTGTTGCTGACATTCCCAAATAGCAAGAGGACACCATTCTCAAGTGTGATTGTCCTTTCCAAGTAACCAGCTGATTATAACGAACACAATCTGCAAATTTTCTTCTGATCATTTAAATAAACATTTAGATCTGTCATGGATCTGAAATGCAGAACTGGGTAATCGGGACTAAAGTTATTTACAGCTCGATACATTTACGTTAATATTTGAACTTTGATTCAAAAATTAAAGAATGAATTAATTGCGTTGAATACATAATGTTTGCATGAACATCTCTCTGATTTAAGATTCTGCTATGTTCTGCCTCATTTGTAGTTTGACTAATGGCCCTTTCCCGAAGGCGGTCAGAAATGGCCACCTCAAAGAAGAACCCAACCGGACAAGATTGTGCAGGAGGAAGATAAGAAGAGAAAGTTTTGACTGACTGGATTGAACTGAAAAAGCATAAGGTACACTGGAATTTGAACTATAAAGAATAACTTGTTCTCAAAGAAGATTTTTGAAGCAGCGAAGGAGAGAGGGAAGGGGAAAGATTTGGTCTTTTGTTCTTTCCTTTTCCATATTGACAGTAAAGAGACTTAAGTAAGAAACTGATAAAAATTCATTTTGAGATGAATAGGTATTTAAGCTGAAAATAAAATGTCAAAGGGATAATAAAGATTTTTGGATATTTGAAAACTTTTAAAAGAAGGAGAGAAAAGGAAAAATAAAAGGGTGGGATCTGGAAAAATGGAAGAGACCACTGGGAAGTAAAAGGAATTAACAGTAAAACTTTAACAAGATTCCTAAAAGATACATTCTAACTGAAACTTTTTAACAAGATAAATAGAACACCAGGAAGAGAAAGTGGAAAAAAGAAGCAAGGAGAAACAGCTTTGAATTATTTGGATTATTTGGTGATTTTTGATTATTAGATTTAAATGATTAAAATCAATCATGTGGTTGCTTAAAAGTGTTTAAAATGGTATCACTCTGGAAATAACTGAAAATGGAACTTAAAAAACAGAAAGAAGATGCACAAGAAGAAAGAGGGTTTTTTGGCTTCATATTTCAATTCTTAGAAATGGAGATCTTGAGAAACAACAAGAAATGCTTTCAGAACAAGAAGGGTGGGACAAAGAAGCCATCTTTAATGACCAAGTAATTCTATGTGGGGAAAAAAAGGAAAGGAGGGAAAGAGAGTGAAAAATTTAAGATCTAAAAAAACAATCCCAAAAAAAGAATAGTTTGAAAAGCAATTACAATATTAGGAAGAAACAGAAGAGAGGATTACAGAAGAGAGAATTAGAATTAGAGAAATAAGGCCTCAAAAAGGGGAGGGAGAAGAAGAGGGTGAAGAAGGAAAGGAAAAAAAGTTATAAAGGACAGAAACAGGATGTAGAGATACAGGGAAAATGTTCAAGGATTAAAGGAATAAGCTTATTTAGAAGACATAGAGACAATGGCTGAAAATTTAATTGAAAGAGAGGATTCTGCAAGGGGACATAAGATAGCATTGTTACATTAGAAATAGAAATGAATTTAGAAAATATGAAAGAAGTGTGATTAAAGTGATAGATAAAATACTTATTGTAATGTAATGGAATGTTTGTTAATAAATAAATGAAATAAAGAGAATGAGAGAATGAAATTAGGAAAGAATGGGAACATTTTAATTATTATTAATGATATATAAATATTTAAGTGAAGAGAAACATGAAAGAAATATAAAAAATATGGAAATATGAAAAGTGTTCCAAAGGAAGTATATTTAATTAAAAAGAAATGTTGAAGAGGCTAATAAATATTTATGGAAGACTGTAATTAACAAAATTGTTAATGGAAGATTGTAATGAATTGGAATAAAATAAATGTTTTATGTATTATTGCTATATATATACATATACATATATACATATACATATACATATACATATACATATACATATACATATACATATACATATACATATACATATACATATACATATACATATACATATACATACATACATACATACATACATACATACATATATATATATATATGTTTTCTTAAGTTTTCGTGGGTACTTACATGTTTGCTGTTCAGCTTCCTTCGGGTATTATCCCACATCATTGGAGTGCTTTTAAAATTGTAGCAACATTTCAGCAGAATCCAATCTGCCATCATCAGGCTTCTGTATTGAGTTTGTATGTGGGTCAGGTCACCACAGCTGTTGGTTTTAAATTTGAGGCTAGCCTACTGCTATGCCAGGATGTGCCAACAACAACTGGGGTTTTCTATAGTGGTTAGGGTTTTGGTGCCATTGAAGTTGATGTTATGACCTGTGGCTTTTATGTGTTGGACTAGTGAGAAGGTGAGTTCAAGCTTTTTTACTGAATTTTTTGTGTTCATCCAGGTGGGTACTTATTCTTCTATTGGTCTGTCCTATGTATGTGGCCGGGCATGGGGCACAGGGAACTTTGTGTATGCCTTGGTTTCAATTTTGTCTTTGGAGTTTTTAAGGATGGCTGCTATTTTTTTGTCTGTTTTGAAGGCAGTCTTGATGTGATGCCTGTGTAGTATCTTACTGATTTTGTCTGTAGTACCTCTTATATAGGGCAGGACAGCTGTTCCATAGGTCTGTTGATCTTCTAGGTCTCTATTATGTCTTAGTGTGTTTTTGTGGATCAAGCTAGTGATTTTGTTTTTGTGGAAGCCGTTGGCTGTCAGTACTTTAGTCAGGGTGCATAGTTCAGTCTTTATATGTGTCTTGTCTGCCAGGAATTTGGTTCTGGTGATTAGTGTTTTGGCCATGGAATTTATCTGTGCTGTGTGGTGGTGGGATTGGGCGTTGAGGTAGCAGTTGGTGTGTGTTTTCTTCTCGTATACGGTGTGTCCTCGTGTGCCATCTGTTCTTTTGTAGATTAGTACATCCAGGAATGGCAGTTGTTTGTTTATTTCTGTTTCCATGGTGAACTTGATTTTGGGGTGTGTGCTGTTTAGATGTGTTAGGAAATTGTTTAGGTTTTCTTTTCCATGGGGCCAAATCACAAATGTGTCATCGATGTATCTTAGCCATAGTTTGGGTTTGTGGGTGGCATTAGCCAGGGCTCTGGATTCGAATTCTTCCATGAACAGGTTTGCAATGACGGGTGACAGTGGTGATCCCATAGGGGCTCCTTCAATTTGCTTGTATCTTTGTCCTTTGTATATGAAATATGTGTTGGTTAAGCAGTGTTCTGTTAGTTCCATGAGGTGTTTAGCTGATTGGTATTTATTTTTGATGATGCCTTTTATTTTTGCCTTCAAAACAGACAAAAAAAAAGGAGCCATTCTTAAAAACCCCAAAGACAAAATTGACCTGGAAAACCAAGGCATATACGAAATTCCCTGTGCATCATGCCCGGCCACATACATTGGACAGACCAATAGAAGAATAAGTACCCGCCTGGTTGAACACAAAAATGCAGTAAAAAAGTAAGTACCCGCGATAACTTAAAAAAACAAATATCTGACCTCTACTGGGAGGAAATAAACAGCCAGATCAAAAGCTATGAGAAGCTGGAAGTTAAAAGATCAGGAATATTATGTGACCTGAAATTCCTATGCAGCTGCAGAGACAGCAATGCAACACCAACCTGCTTCAAATTAACATTTCATCACAGCACAGCAGCTACCAAATGTATCCTGAAAAGAACAGAGATGGCTTTACTCAGGAACAAAATTCACAGTAAAAGATTCCAATTGGATCAGTTAAACAAAGATTTGCTTGCACTACACCTGGAATTGAGCAGCAAAATCCACCCTCTACTTTGGGATAAGATAAAACAACTTACAACTTGGAGAGCTGAAACTGAAACCACTTACAAAAATGAAAATCTTTTAAAGAAACTAAAGAAATTAGAACATGACAAGAAAACCCCCAACAACTCACAACAACACCTGAAACAATTAGTATATAACGTTTCCAACAGAGAACTCAACAAAACAGAAACAGATGTCCTAACCAAAGGATTCAATTATGCCATAGCACCCAAAAAGATCCCCACAGAATCCATCATATGTGCAGTAGAATCCAGCCTAATCAAATTAAATACAGATGAAGCTGACAGAATAAGACACCAGGTTACTCACATCTTATGCACAACGAAACCACCAAAAAATAACTTGCAAAAAGATGAATTCAGAGCACTACAAACCCTGAAAAATGATAACAGCATAATAATACTCCCAGCAGACAAAGGGAATGCCACAGTAGTCATGGATAGAAAAGACTATAAAACAAAATTGACAGACCTACTCCAAGACTCCACATACAAACCTATAAACACAGACCCAACCACATATCTGGAAAAATTAACTAAGAAGAAAATTATAACCAGCCACATAAGCAAAGAAATCCAACAGACAATCATCCCAAGAGAAAAATCTTCTCGATGCCCCAAATTATACGGCCTCCCAAAAATACACAAAGAAGGCATACCTCTCAGACCCATAGTCAGCTCCATAGGAGCACCATTACAAAACCTAGCTAAATACTTAGCAAAACAACTACAGCCCCATGCTGAAACCGCAGCTTCATATGTATAAAACTCATACCACTTCTTAGAAATGATCAAAGATCTACACGTGGAACAAGAAGATCTGCTTGTAAGTTTCGACGTGGTTTCACTATTCACTCAAGTCCCGATAAAAGAAACTCTTGAAATCATCAAAAATAAATAACAACCAGCTAAAGACCTCATGGAACTAACAGAACACTGCCTAACCAACACTTATTTCATATACAAAGGACAAAGATACAAGCAAATCGAAGGAGCTCCTATGGGATCACCACTGTCACCCGTCATCGCAAACCTGTTCATGGAAGAATTCAAATCCAGAGCCCTGGCTAATGCCACCCACAAACCCAAACTATGGCTAAGATACATCGATGACACATTTGTGATTTGGCCCCATGGAAAAGAAAACCTAAACAATTTCCTAACACACCTAAACAACACACACCCCAAAATTAAGTTCACCATGGAAATGGAAATAAACAAACAACTACCATTCCTGGATGTACTAATCTACAAAAGAACAGATGGCACACTGGGACACACTGTATACCAGAAGAAAACACACACCAACCGCTACCTCAACGCCCAATCCCACCACCACCCAGCACAGATTAATTCCGTGGCTAAAACACTAATTACCAGAACCAAACGCCTGGCAGACAAGACACATATAAAGACTGAACTATGCACCCTGACTGAAGTATTGACAGCCAATGGCTTCCACAAAAACAAAATCACCAGCTTGATCCACAAAACCACACCAAGACATAACAGAGACCTAGAAGATCAACAGACCTATGGAACAGCTGTCCTGCCCTACATAAGAGGTACTACAGATAAAATCAGTAAGATACTACACAGGCATCACATCAAGACTGCCTTCAAAACAGACAAAAAAAATAGCAGCCATCCTTGAAAATCCCAAAGACAAAATTGACCTGGAAAACCAAGGCATATACGAAGTTCCCTGTGCATCATGCCCGGCCACATACATTGGACAGACCAATAGAAGAATAAGTACCCGCCTGGTTGAACACAAAAATGCAGTAAAAAAGCTGGAACACACCTCCTCACTAGTCCAACACATGAAAACCACAGGTCACAACATCAACTTCAATGGCACCAAAACCCTAGCCACTATAGAAAACCTCAGCCACAGAATCATCAGAGAAGCCATAGAGATTGAAAAAAGACCTGAAAGCATGAATGGAAGAGATGAATCCGCCGGACTGTCAATCATTTGGAAGCCTGCACTCTCAAATAGAAAGATCTCCACACTACAAGCCAGGCAAACACCTGAGCACAAACAGACTCCCTCTGATACCTCCAGCTCAAACACACCCCAGCCAAGCACCCAGATGAAACCTGGCTTCCTAATAGATAACAGCCGTCCTTTCACACGAAGCCAAGCTGCACTGAAAGCCTCCAACACAGGAATAGAGTGTTGCCAGCCAATCAAAGCCAAAAAACAGACAGAAGAAACCAGAAACACCAATCAAACAAACTCCAAGTCCAATAAAAATAGACCAAGACTCCCAACCAATCAGGATAGGCTAGCCTCAAATTTAAAACCAACGGCTGTGAGACCCTGACCCACATACAAACTTAATACAGAAGCCTGATGATGGCAGATGAGATTCTGCTGAAACGTTACTACAACTTTAAAAGCACGACAATGACGTGGGATAATACCCGAAGGAAGCTGAATAGCACACACACACACACACACACACAGAGAGAGATACATATACATATACATATACATATACATATACATATACATATACATATACATATACATATACATATACATATACATATACATATACATATACATATATATGTTTTCTTTGGCTTTCGCGGGTACTTACATGTGTGCTGT
>BLBF01005766.1:0-11250 GCA_015471245.1 Laticauda colubrina
GATACATTCATTAAGAATCAAAAATCATAACGTACAACACTTAATGATAGTCATAGGGTACAATCAAATAATCAAATCATACTAGGAAACAGTCAATATAAATCGTAAGGATACAAGTGACAAAGTTATAGTCCTACAATCACAAGTGGGAGGGGATGGGTGATAAGGAGTGATGAGAAGATTAACAGTAAGAGTAGTGCAGACTTTGTAATAGTTGAACAATGTTGAGGGAATTATTTATTGAATTATTTGTTAGAATGCAGTACTTGTCTTCAATTTGGCAGTTTGAATCTCACCAGGCTCAAGATTGACTCAACCTTCCAATCTTCCAAGGACTGTAAAATGAGGACCCAGACTCTTGGGAGCAATATGCTGACTCTGTAAACCACTTAGAGCAGTGGTTGCCAACCAGTGGGCTGGGGACCACTGGTGGTCTGTGAGAAAATTTTGGTGGTCGGCAGAGAAATGTCAACCCCAAAGCCTCAAAAGCAATTAATCCAGGCTTCACAGGAACACAAGGCTCGCATCACTTGCTTTGCTTTGAGATAGTGAGTGGGGGGAGAGGGCAGAGGGAGAATTTGCCCCACTCACCCCACATGCCTGGCCTGGTCACCAGACTGCTTCTTTCAGCTTCTTCTGCTTTTGGCTGCACTGAAGGAAAGCAGAAAATCTTTATTTTTCTTTCCCAATTTCCACCAGAAATGAGTCTTTGGGACCCTGTAAGGCATCCTGCTCCAAGAGGCTGTGCTGGTGCACAAGTCTCACAAAGACTCATTTTTGGCAGAGTTTGGGGGAGAGAAAGAAGGACCTCTGCTGCTTCTGCTGCTTTCCTTGCATGAAGCCAAAAGTCTCTCTCTCACAGACTCCCCCTCAAAATGGAGCTACAGATGGTATCCTATGATCCCAAATAAAGAATGATCAATTGGTAGGAAAATGGGGTGAGGAATTTTCCTGCAGAGTTTTTTTTGGATTTTCCCAGGGTCTCTGATCCATGGAATTTAAAATTATGAGTTTGGGGGTTCCTGAGGTCCAAAAGGTTGGTGACTCCTGACTTAGAGAGGCCTGTAAAGTGCTGTGAAGCATTATATAAATCAAAGAGCTATTACTGTTGGGATAAGTCCTAAGAGATGGCTGAAAGATTGGGTAAATTGGTGGAATAGAAGAATCCTATTTCTAGAAGGGCACGACTTACAGAGGGGGTGGCACACATTTTTATGGGACACTGGAAAAATCAAACAGAATTATTTCCACAGATATATAATTAGAGACTCCTTATTGGCTAATTGGAATAAAACAAAGTAAAAAAAATATTATTTAAAAGTCCCAATCTGGATCTCAACGATGGAGGCGATGATACATCCAAATAATCTAGATCTTAACCAAATGATAAAATACAAAGACCTTCTTGATGCGCAAGTAACTTTAAAATCATGGCAAGATCTCCAAGAACAAGGGTTACAAGTAGACTGGTAGGCTTACCTGCAAATTCAAAATAGATACAGTCAGGATAAGAAAAATTTTGGAATTTATTCTAAGCCACAACAATTAGATAAAATCCTATTAGGCCCAGATAAAAAAAATATAACTAAATTTTATAATTATTTATTAGAGATAGAATTAGAAGAGGAAGTAGTCAAAGGCAACATGATAGCTTGGAGTAGAAACATAGGACATAAAATTACATTATTAGAATGGGAAAAGATCTGGACAAAGAATAATAAAATTACAAAATCATCAGCATATAAAGAAAATACCTATAAAATGTTTTATAGATGGCATCTCTCACCTTCGAGAATAGCGAAAATGTCTCCTAACATGAATCCGAATTTCTGGAAATGTAAAAAGAAACACGGAACATTCTTTCACATGTGGTGGTCCTGCACTGAAGCCCAAAGATACTAGCACAGAATAAAAAAAATGGTTCGAGAAAATAAAGGCGGAGCAAATTGAATTAAAACCAGAATTCTTCTTACTGGGGATATTTAATGGACAAATTTCTGAAAAAAATCAAATATGTAATAGTGCACATTCTTACTGCAGCTGGAATAACCTTTGCACGGTGTTGGAAACAAGCAGACATTCCAACAGAGGAAATGGTTATTCAGAAAATAACAGCCTGTGCAGAGATGGATAACTTAACTTGAGCACTTAAGGAAAAAGAAACAGAATATTATAGAAGCTGAAAAATTTGGTATGGCTAGATAGAACAAAAATAGAAAGCATGTTAGTAAATACTGTAAAATGTAAAAGAGGTAGTAATTATATACTCACAATAAGATGTATTTGTAAATATATGTCACCAATATTGATAACAAACAAGGAACCATGGACTGTTGATAATAGAATTGCTAGTTTTCAATTGTTTTTTTTCTTTTTCTTTCTTTCTGTGTGTTGTGTATGTGTTTGTTTGACATTTTAGTTCTATAATCAATAAAGTCTTTTTTTTAAAAAAAATAACAAGAAAAAAAATCAAGGAAAAAGTAGATCCACATAAGAGAAAATATAGCAAGGAAGTAACAGGCAGCAGAGAGAAACAGAGGTGCTTAACTAACTCATTCTATGCATCAATCTTCATGCAAAAATTTTTATTGACTTATTTATTTTTGTCAATTGCTTACAAGATAATAGGTATAAGTAAAAAAAAATAGTTATGAATACATGGATACATACAAGAAAAATAAAAGAAACAATAGGACAGGGATGGTAGGCACCTTGGTGAGCTTATGCATGCCCCCTACAGACCTCTTAGGAAAGGGGTGAGATCAATAGTAGACAGCCTAAAATTAAAGTTTTTGGGGTTTGGGAAAGAAACCACAGTCAGATAGAGTATTCCAGATATTGACCACTCTGTTGCTGAAGTCATATTTCCTGCAATCAAGTTTGGTGTGATTAACCTTGAGTTTGTATTTATTGTGTGCTCTTGTATTGTTTTGGTTGAAGCTGAAGTATTCATCAACAGGTAGGACATTGCAATGTATGATTTTATATACTATACTTAGATCAGACCAAAGGTGGAGTAGTTCTAGGTTTTCTCAGTCTAGCATTTCGAGTCTGGTGGCATAAGGTATTCTGCAATGAGTAGAGGAGTAGAGAACTGTTCTTGTGAAATATTTCTGCACTTTCCCAATCGTGTTAATATCAGATACGTAATGTGGGTTCCTGACTGATGAGCTGTATTTGAGTATTGGTCTAGCAAATGTTTTGTATGCTCTCATTATTAGTGTAATATTATCAGAGAAAAAGCTACATAAGATTAGGTTAACAACTCTTAATGCCTTTTTGGCTATGTAGTTACAGTGGAGTCTAGTACTTAGATACTTAGAGATGAGTACTTCAAGATGCTTGACAGAGTTTGAATCATCAACAAGGTCTTCACTATTCAGCAGATATGTTATTTTTGATTTTTTTGCCAATATGTAAGACAGAGCATTTATTTGTTGAGATTTGAAGTTGCCATTTGTTTGACCATTCTGATACATAGTCGAGGTCTTTTTGAAGAGTAGCAGTATTGTTTGTGGTGTTGAATAGCTTTACATCGTCAGCGAAGAGAACGCAGTTGCTCTTAATATGATCACAGAGGTTATTTATGTAGACTATGAAGAGAGTTTGTCCTAGAACACTGCCTTGGGGGATACCACTGTTGACAGGTACAGAAGTTGATAGGACACTCCCAATTTTGACCATTTGTTGTCTGTTTGACAGGAATGCTTCTATCCAGTTATTCAGGTGTCCAGAGATGCCATAAGATTTTAGTTTTAGGAGTAGTTTGTCATGTACCACTGAATCAAAAGCTTTACAGAAGTCTATGTAGATTGTGTCTATTGCTTTGCCCTGATCAAGTTGTGTTATCCATATGTTTTTGCAGTGTAAGAGTTGCAGATTACATGATAGTTTTTTTCTGAAACCAAATTGTTTATTAGAGAGTCGGTTGTTTGTCTCTAAGAGGAGGATAATGGATTGGTTAATAATTGATTCCATGACTTTACAGGTGACGCAGCATAAAGAGATTAGTCTGTAATTTTCAACTAGGCTGGGGTCTCCCTTTTTGAAGATGGAGATGACTGTGGCTTGTGACCATAGATATGGTCCTGAAAGATTTTTTGAAGATTATGTTTAGAGGTTCGGCTATGGCAGTGAATAGCTTTTTTTAGTAGTAGGTACATATTCCGTCTGGTCCAATAGACAGAAATGGTTTTAGATTTCCTAGTGGTTTGTCTACTGTGAAATTAATATGTATTAGACCATTGTAGTTGTCTGTGGTTTGACTAGGAAATACTGGGTATGATCCATTGCTATTTACAAATACTGAGCCAAAGAATGTGTAAAACAGGTTGGCTTTAATAGTGTCATGGTTGCAGTCTTTACCATTAGGTCCTTTCAGGGGTGGGATGGACCTTGAGAAAAGCATGGGTGGAATTGGTACGTAGAAGTTATTCTTCTTGTTTAATGTGATAATTGGTGCATTCAGTCTTTATTTGGTGGCATAAATTTTTGTATTGGCTTTTGAAGTTGGCAACATGGCCAGATTTGTTTTTCCACCAAAGTGATTTCTTTTTGGATTATGGCTTCCTTATCATTATGGGTAATTTGTTTTTTCTGGTTTTGAGAGTTGTTAATGGTATATATAGTTTGATGTCTCTTTTGACTTCAAGTAAAAATATTTTGTACAGTATTGCATCCAGGGAATAGAAATTGCCAATCAAGGGATGAGAGATCATTGTTTATAAGATCAAAGTTAACTTTTTTGAAGTTATAATTGGGGACTCCCTCATTGTGATTATTTTTATGTGGACATATGTTGAGACAAAAGTCAATCATGCTGTGGTCACTGTTGGAAAAGGGTTCTTTAATTTGTATTCTGTAAATTGAATTCAAACTATTGCAGAAGATGAGATTGAGGCAGTTGTTGAGTCTAGTGTTGTTGGTTACTAGTTGTTCTAGACCCAGATTTGTTAAAGCATTGTAAAAGGTTGCATGTGTGGGTTCAGTTGTACATTCATTAAGGGTCCAGTTAATGTGCGGTAGATTGAAGTCACCCAGAAAAATAAAAGCGTGTGGGCAGGATGTTGCCCATGTTAGTAGTGTATTTAGCTTGTTCGATGTCATAATCAAGGGCTCTGTAACATAGTAAGAACCAAAATGTGATATTTAAGGACAGTTCATAGATGATGGTCTCAGAAATAGCAAGCTCCTGGGTAACTTGGAAGTTTTTAAGATGTAGGGACTTTTTACAGAGGATAGCAACACCACCTCCTCTACAGATAAATATAAACCATATAAATAAACTTTATAAATAAACTATAACTCAATCCATTGTGCCTAAGATGAAATCCTGTGGCAGGTCAACTTATTTATCAAAGCACTTGTAGGAAACAACAAGAAACAACAGATAGAAACTAATCAAGGAGAGAAGAAACCTGGAACTAAGGAGAAAATTCCTAACAGTGAGGACAATTAACCACTGGAACAGACTGCTGTCAGAAGTTGTAGGTGCTTCAACTGTGGAGATTTAAAAAAAAAAAAAAAAGACTGGACAGCCACCTAACTGAAATGGTATAGGATCTTCTGCTTGAACAGGGGATTGGACTGGAAGACATCCAATGTCCCTTCCAGCTCTATTCTGAATCTAATATTTATGAAAATTAAGCCCATTTATATTTATTATACAATTGCTACATTTATTATATTCCTTTGCTTACCCAATTGGTCAGCTATCTTCCCTTCTCGACACAGTTTACAGTTATAGCAACAGGATAATTTTCCTTCCACTTTTATCCTGCTATGGTCAAGAGGACATTTCTTGTTACAGATGGAAAGAGGTAATGCCTGCTCATAAATAAAATCAGAATTTACAGGTTTGTGAAGTGGTATGTAAACCAAAGTTCTATTGCTAATGATACATGTAAGCTGAGGTTGTCCTCAATTTACAACTACAATTTGAGCCCAAAATTTCTGCTGCTAAGTTTATTAAGTCAGTTTTGCTCAATTTTAATACCTTTTCCACCACAGTTGTTAAGTGAACCACTGCAGTTGTTAAAGCCCCTGTAACACTGCACCAACAGATGCAAAGAGGATGTAAAATGGACAAAAAAGCTTGCCATCTGTTACAAAACACGATGTACTCACTGCCTCCATTTAGCTTCCTCTCTATCCATCCAGCAACCGTTTATTGACATTTCATCTGCTCAGAAAGTTTTGGGCTGCTCAAAACTTTTGTGTGGAAAATGTATCCAATGCGTCCGTTCTGCATCTGCTACGCATCCGCTACGCATCCGTTCTGCATCCGTTACACATCCGCTATATCTGCAAGGCATCCGCTGTGCATCCACGCAACTCGCATCCGCTCGGACGCAGGGAGGAAGCGGAACGGACGCAGAATGGATGCAGAACGGATGCAGAATGGATGCCTAGTGGAAACAAAGCGTTTAAAACGGAAAAAACGTCAGCAGAGGGGACCTATCTCGGATATTAAGGATGTCTACAGGATGCCTAGAGGATGCCTAGAGGATGCAAAGGGACAACTATACTGCCTATGAAAAGGGGGAGCAACTCACTTTCATCTCACTCTCAGACCATCAGCCTAGCTGTGCAGACCTCTGCAGCCTTCATCTGACTCTTGCCCTTCCACAGCATCCAGTCATGTCCACCATGGATCGTAACACAGTCCTTTTGGCAGCCACCATCCTTCTGCAACAGTGCAAAGCCATCTACAGGCTCTGTGAACTCTACTACGGGAAGAAAAAGAGCCTGCCAAGAAGCGTCTTGGTCCGAAGATGGATCGGGAGAAGAGCAGAGTACGGACTGTACAACAAACTGATGGTGGAGGTCAGGAATGAAGACACTCAAGCATTCCAGAACTTCATGAGGATGCCTCCAGCCATGTTTGACGAAGTTGTGCTGCGCCTGACACCCAGGTGGACCAAGGCAAAAACCAACTTCCGGCCAGCCTGGAACCTGGGCTCAAGGTGGCACTCACTCTGCGCCACCTGGCCTCAGGGACCACCTACAGGAGCATGCAGGGTGCATGGAGGGTGCAACACAACACCATCAGCATTGTGGTCAGAGAAGTGGTGCAGGCCATCATCGAAGAATAACTGCAGGAGCTCCTCCAGTGCCCCTCCACTGATGAAGGATGGAAGAAAGTTGCAGAGCAGTGGAATCAGAGGTGGAACTTCCCACACACCGTTGGAGCCATAGATGGCAAGCACGTGGCCTGCAAAGCACCACCCAAGTCGGGCTCCACTTATTTCAACTCCAATGGCTTCTTCAGCATCGTCTTCTTTGCCATTTTCGATGCTGACTAAAAGTTCATGTACATCGATGCTTCAGGCAGCGGCTCATGTTCAGATGCCCAGGGATACAACGCCACTGATCTCAAGGAGGGGCTGGAAGGCAACCTCATCATGGGCTTTCCAGATCCAGACCCCCTGCCCAACGACACGCAAGATGTGCCCTACTTCATCATGGGGGATGACGCCTTCTCCCTCAGAACCTACCTCATGAAGCCCTACACTTTCAGACTCCTCTCCCGTGAAGAGAGGATCTTCAACTACAGGCTGTCCAGGGCATGGCGGGTGGTGGAGAACGCCTTTGGCATCCTGGCCAACAGGTTCCAGGTACTTCTCACCACCATGCAGCATCGCCCAGAGACCGTGAGGAGGATTGTGGAAGCTTGCTGCATCCTGCACAATCTCATGCGCACCGCTACCCAGTCTTGCAGAACAGGCTTGTGGAACTTCAGCAAGGCAATGGGGACATGGAGACTGAGGAATGGAGGCAAGGGCGAAACCTGATAGACACTCAGGATGTGCAAGGCCACAACAGAGCCTCACGTGAAGCGAAGAAGCAGCGCAACCTCCTGAGACACTGGTGCAACTCCCCAGCTGGACTGGTGGAGTGGCAACCCAGGATGATAGATGATTAATGGGTGCTTCCTTCAGCCTGCATCACACGGATGAGATTGGGCCATGTATGTTTGGTGGGCCTACAATGAACAGGGCATTTAATAAAGAGTTGTGTTCATGTTGAAATGTGTGAATCAATGATTACATTATTATTGATAATAAAGGGCCAAAGGTGTGGCACCTGGGAGGGCTGACCATACAGTCCCACTATGCTTGCACTGGAGGCTTATCTATCCCACTGCTATCCTTACCCATCCCACATCTATTACCCATCTCACAGGTATCCCTGCCCATCCCACTGCTATCTTAACCCATCCCACAAGCATGCAAAGGCTTAAACCAATTCTAAAAGTTTCCACCAAGACTTTATTACAAAGAAAAAGAAATGAAGCAAGTGTGTGAATCAAAGTTAAACTTTATTGAACAACAAGCTGTACAAAAAAATGACCCAAGTCAAGTGTCCAAATAAAGTCCACAGGTAGCCAGCTACCCAGGCTCTGGCACTCTTATTGGTTACTCGGAGGTGTGCCCAGTCTCAGGGGTGAAGGGTCCAGGTGCTGTGGAGGTGGGTGGTGCTGGAATGCTGATCTGTATCGTCTTTGGGGTGCCTGGCCCCGAGAGGACAACAGGGGACGGTGTGTTGAGGAAGGTCTCAGACAGCTGGCTCAGACCCGCGATGCTGAGAGGTCCTTCCTCCATGCCATGGGGTGTCAGCCCCAGTACTGATGGGAGATGTACTGAGGCCAGACTTGGCTGTGGGGTGGAGGAAGGAGTAGTGTAATGGGGCTGTCTGGTCTGCAGCTGGGTGAGGACTGGCATGGGTGGCATCGCTGTCGTCGGTGGCATCATTGTCGTGGGTGGCATCAGTGGCATCAGTGAAACCGGTGGAAATGGTGTTGTCCAATGACTCTGTGCCTGGACTGGGAAGGGCTGCTGCCTGTGCTGCTGGACCTCCTGGTAGCCGTAGCCCTGGTAGGTGAGGGGCTGTGGGAAGCCTTGGAATGGGACGGACATCACCTGGGGTGGAGGTGGAGGAGCAGACCTGGACTGGGTGGGAGCAGGTTCCTCTGGATCAGGAGGGTTGTGGAGCAGATTGGTGATCCGGTCCTTCAGCACCTGGTACTGGGGTTCCTCCATGTTCTTGAGGGTCTGGTTGACATAGGTGAGGAAGGGCTTGCGGTTGGAGGATGAGGAGTCGGTGTGGACCAGCTGAGAGAGAAGATCTATGCTGGTGCGGATGGTGTCCCTTATCTCCAGCAGGACAGTGTGGCTCTGCCCATCCTGCTTTCTGGCTCTCTGCCTTTCTGTGGAGGTGGAGCTTGGGGGGGTGGATGCGGGTACGGCTGTGGTGGACATGCAGTTTCCTTTCTCCCAGCACACAAGGGAGTCCTCCACACGCTCCACCACGGTTACAACACCTGTCGGCGGGTTCTCCGCCGTGGCACGCTCCACAGAAACCTGCCTGGAGACAGGGACTGACTCTCGGCCGGAAGAGGACTGGGTCTCAGCAGGCTGCCGGAGAGAAAGGGTAGTCAGAGGGGGTCCTGGTGCTCCTCTGTGGTGGATCTCACCCTCCAGGAAGCTGCACCTGGCCATGACGTAGGTCTCTCTGTCCGTCAGCTTAAGTGTGGCCTGGCCAGATTTCTTCAGGTGTAGCTTCCCATACCAGGTGTGCATGGTGTTACACTTCGGTGTTACACTCTGGAATGTAACCCATACTCTCCGCCCTCTCTCTCCAAGCAGCCTGCTTCCTTTTGGTGTCCCTGTATAGCCGGTGTCCCTTCCGCCACAGATAGTCATTCTCTCTCAGCCACTCCAGCACCTCATCCTCGTGTTCCTCCTCGATGAAGTATTGCCTCCTCTCCCGTCCCCGAATACGCCTCTTTCTCCCTTTGGCAGGACCAGATGGGCCCTCTTCAGAGGGGCTCCCAGGTGGTAGGGGCTGCTCCTCCACACCACCAGCAGCAGCAGCACCAGCAGGATCATCATCATAATCATCATCATCATCATCATCATCACCAGCAGGATCATAATCCTCATCATCATCAGCAGCAGCAGTGGCAGCAGCAGCAGGATCATCATCATCATCATTGTCATCATCATCATCAGCAGCAGGATCAGCAGGACCAGGATCATTAGCAGCAGGGTAAGGACCAGGAGCCGCAGCAGCACCACCAGCAGCAGCTCCAGCAGCACCATCAGGACCAGGACCACGAGCAGGACCAGGAGCACGAGCAGGACGAGCAAGTCCAGGAGCATGAGTAGGACGAGCAGGACCAACACAACCAGGAGCAGCTTCAGCAAAGTACGCAACAGCAGAAACACCACCGCCAGGAGCAGCTTCAGCAGAGTGAACAGCAGCAGAAGCACTACCGCTAGGAGCAGCTTCAGCTGAAGCTCCAGCACCAGAAGAGCGAGCCCGAGCAGCAGAAGCCCCAGCAGAAGCAAAGGCAGGGACAGAGGGCAGGAGGGTGGCCCTGTCCCTCTTGTCAGGTTGCTGAGGCTTTCGCTTCTTCCCCATGTTTTTGGGGTTGCTGGCTGGCAGGGAGGCTGGCAGGGAGGCTGGCAGGCACCAAGGCTGGCAGGAAGGCTGGCACTGAGCCTGGCAGGAAGACTTGGAGGAAGCCTGGCAGGAAGGCTGGCAGGAAAGATGGCAGGAAGCCTGGCAGGAAGGCTGGCAGGAAGCCTGGAAGGAAGCCTTGCAGGTAAGCAGGCACCAAGGCTGGCAGGCACCAAGGCTGGCAGGGAGGCTGGAAGGCAGGCTGGCAGGGAGGCTGGAAGGCAGGCTGGCAGCAAGACTGGCAGGCAGGCTGGCAGCAAGGCTGGCAGGGAGGCTGGTCAGGAGGCTTTGAGGCAGGCTGGCAGCAAGGCTGGCAGCAAGGCTTGCAGGCAGGCATGCAGGCAGGGCAGGCAAGGACTCAATGTATCCTGCAGCAGGTCTTTCCTCTGAATTCTGGCCATGTGTGAGTTGCTTCCCTTTATATCCATGTGGCTTACGAAATGCATCCCCCCCATGCGCAATTAACGCCAGGCATCAATTAGTCTTCCGCTGTGCATCTGCTAGGTTTCCGCTGTGCATCCGCTTTATCTGCTGTGCATCCGCTGTGCATCCGCTGTATCCGTTCCACGTCCACTTTGCTGTGCCCCCCCGGAAGCCTAGCGGATGTGCCATCCACTCCCATCTGCTTCCATCTGCTGGGCTTCCGTTCCACATCCGCTTTCCATCCGCCTTGCGTCCTCCCCGCGTCCGTGTTATTCGCTCCAGTTATGCAAATTTTTGCCCCTTTTGAGAGCGGATAACAACGGATGGAACATTTTGCTTGTCCGTTGTGTCCATTTTGCATCC
>BLBF01005778.1:0-11734 GCA_015471245.1 Laticauda colubrina
ATTCTTTCACCTAAAACAGTTAGGGTGAACAATGTTATCCCTAACATATTGCGTCAGCCCCGCAGATATAAAGGGAAGCAGCTCGCAAGCAGGTCACCATTCAGAGGAAAGACCTGCTGCCAGACACAGCTCCAGCCAGCCAGCCAGCCAATAACCATGGGGAAGAAGAGAAAGCCTGTGGCATCTGCTGCCAGCCCTGGCAAGAGGGACAGGCCACCATCCCACCCCCTGGTCCTGACTCTGCTTCTGCTGGGGCTTCTGCTGCTGGGGCTGACTCTTCTGGTGCTGGAGCTTCTGCTGGCGGTCAAGCTGATGGACCGAGAGACCTACGTGATGGCCAAGTGCAGCTTCTTGGAGGGTGAGATCCGCCAAGGCAGCCTGCAGAGAGCCAGTCCTCTTCTGGCCAAGAGTCAGCTCCTGTGTCCAGGCAGGTATCTGTGGACTGTGCCATGATGGAGACCCCCCCGACAGCTGCACTCCCCATGGAGGAGCGCAAGGAGGACCCCCTGACACAGTGGGAGCAAGGAGAGGGCTCTTCCACCAGAGACCAACCCACATCCACCCCCAGCTCCACCTCCACAGAAAGCAGGCAGAGAGCCAGACCCGAGGGGCAGAGCCACACTGTCCTGCTGGAGATCAGGGACACCATCAGAAGCAGCATAGATCTCCTCTCTCAGCTGGTACACACCGACATCCCATCCTCCAACCACAAGCCCTTCCTCAACTACGTCAACCAGACCCTCCTGGACATATCCAAATCACAGTACCAGGTGATCAAGGACAGGATCACTGGTCTTCTTCACAACCCTCCAGATCCAGCTGACCCTGCTCTGACCCAGTCCAGGTCTGCTCCTCCACCCCAGGTGATGGCACAGCCCTTCCAAGGCTTTTCATAGGCCCTCACCTACCAAGGGTATGGCTATCAGGAGCTCCAGCAGCACAGGCAGCCCTTCCCAGTCCAGGCACATGTACATCGAACACCACCAGTGCCACTGATGCCACCGATGCCACTGACGCCACCGATGCCAGCCACGCCACAGATGCCAGCCATGCCACAGATGCCACCCATGCCTCACCTCGCTCAGTTGCAGACCAGACTTCCCCCCTACACTCCTCCTTCCTCCACCCCACAGTCAAACCCGGCATCAGAATATCTGTCATCGGTATTGGGCTGACACCCCATGTCATGGAGGAAGGGGCTCTCAATATCACAGGACTGAGCCAGCTCTCTGAGAGCTTCCTCCACACACCGTCCCCTGTTGTCCTCTCAGGGCCAGGCACCCCAATGGCACCTCAGACCAGCACTCCAGCAGCAGCCACCTCCACAGCACATGGACCCTTCACCCCTGAGACTATGGGCATGCCTCAGAATGACTGAGATTGTGCAGGATGCAGCAAGCTTCCATGATCCTCCTCATGGTCTGTGGGCGATGCTGCATGGTGTTGAGAAGTACCTGGAACCTGTTGGCCAGGATGCCAAAGGCGTTCTCCACCACCCGTCTTGCCCTGGACAGTATGTAGTTGAAGATCCTCTCTTCACGGGTGAGGCATCTGGAGGTGTAGGGCTTCATGAGGTAGATTCTGAGGGAGATGGCGTCATCCTCCATGATGAAGTAGGGCACATCTTGTGTGTCGTTGGGCAGGGGGTCTGGATCTAGGAAGCCCATTATGAGGTTGTGTTCCAGCCCCCTCCTTGAGGTGACTGGCATTGTATACCTGGGCATCTGAAGATGACCCATTGCCTGAAGCATCGATGTACATGGACTTGTAGTCAGCATCGACCAATGCGAAGAGGATGATGCTGAAGAAGCCCTTGTAGTTGAAATAAGTGGACCCTGACTTGGCTGGAGCTTTGCAGGCCATATGCTTCCATCTATGGCTCCAATGATGTGGGGGAAGTTCTACTTCTGATACCATTGCTCTGCAACTTTCTTCCAGCCTTCTTCAGTGGAGGGGCACTGGAGGAGCTCCTCCAGATATTCTTCGATGATGGCCTGCACCACTTCTCTGACCACAATGCTGATGGTGTTGTGTGGCACCCTCCAGCCATACTGCATGCTCCTGTACATGGTCCCAGAGGCCAGGTGGCGCAGAGTCAGTGCCACTTTGAGCCCAGGGTTCAGGCTGGGCTGGAAGTTGGTGCTCTGCTCAATCAACCTGGGTCTCAGCTGCTCCACAACTTCGTCAATCATGGCTGGCGGCATCCTCATGAAGTTCTGGAATGCACAAGGGTTTTTGTTCCTCAGCTCCACCATCAGCTTGTTATACAGTCCGTACTCTGCTCTTCTGGCGATCCATCTTCGGACCCAGACACTTCTTGGACGCCTCCTTTTCTTCGCGTAGAACAGGTGAAAGAGCCTGTAGATGGCTTTGCACTGTTGTAGAACGATGGTGGCTACCAAAAGGAGTATGTGATGATCCATGGTGGAGATGACTGGATCCTGTGGAAGAGCAAGAGCCAGATGAAGGCTGAAGAGGTCTGCACAGCAGGGCTGCTTGACTGAAAGTGAGATCCAGGTGAGTTGCTCCCCCTTTTTATAGGCAATATAGGTTTTCCACTATGTGTCCTTTTGCCTCCTCTCAACATCCTGCAGACATCCTAAATATCTGAGATACGTCCCCTCTGTGAACGTTTTTTCTGTTTTTATGCTTTGTATGCGAGCTGCATCTGCTTTCATCCTTTCTCCGTCCATGCTACTAACGCTTTGTGTCCGTTCCATGTCCTCCCTGTGTCTGTTTTCCGCTGGAGCAGATGCGAGTTGCGCGGATGCGCATCAGATGCCTAGCGGATATAGCGGATGCGTAACGGATGACAACGGACGTCTAACGGATGTTCCCCGTATGCATAGCAGATGTCTAATTGGATACATTTGATTACATTTTCCACTCAAAAAGTTTTGTGCAGCTCAAAACTTTTTGAGCAGATGAAATGTCAGTTGACGGATGCTGGACGGATAGAGAGTATGAAAAACGGACGCAGTGAGTACAGAACGGAAGCATCACATTAACCAATGGATGGCAAGTGTTTCTCTCCATTTTACATCCTCTTTCCATCCGTTGGTGTTGTGTGACAGGGGCTTAAAAAGGAAAGACCAGTCCAGTTTAAAAATTAAAAAGTTTTTACAAAAATCCAAAGTTCCAATAAAAAAAACTTTCAGGTTTAATTTGTGCTTAATCTTGCCACTTGACCACTTTTATCTTCACTTTTAAATTTAACTTTTAGACTTTTAGGGTGTTCTCTCCAGAAAATAATAAGTGGAAATTTATCTCACCAAACTGACACACTTTCTTTCCAGCTTTCCTCCGTTCCGGAGCTGTCTCAGCTTCAGCATCTTTAATGGCTGCCTCTCTGTCATGGGAAAATAGGCTTCTCCTGGATCTACCAGGGACTTTGTGATTTCCCTGGGATCAACTGGATGTGCCCTCCTCAGTCACTGTCTCTAAGGGACGGTTTAGGTCTCGTGGGACCATCCCTCAATGGAGATATCAGCAGCGAACTTAGAGTTTCAAGATCGCATGCTGTATTGCTGCAATGCCAGCTATGCCCTCTCCTGGAGTACGTTAATCTTGTACTGAGCTTGGGAGAGTTGGAAGTCAATACCCCCCTTTCTTTTTTCTTTTCCTTCCCCCTTGTACTTCACACACCCCTTTTTCTGTTCCCTTTCCTTCTCTTAATTTCCTAATTTCTTTTCTTTTTTTGTATTTTATACAATTAAAAAAAAAATCTGCTTTGCTTCACCTACCACTGAAATGAAGACTGTAGAAACCTTGAGTATTTAAGGCTGCTTCAGAAAGGTTATTTATTGGAACAACTTTGCTGACAGTTTTACCATAAAGTTACTTGTTATGGGCCAACTTATGTGAATTCTTTGTTCCCTGAATCTGATAATGGCAACCGTCTTCCTCCTTGAACCTTGATGTTAGATTTGCAGCAAGAACCTTGATTATTGGTACCATCTGCTTCTTCCAACTCTCATAAAAGTTTGAGGACCAATTTATGGCATTAGGACCAAGTATGACAATCAATTGACTGAATTTGTTCCTACCAAAGCCTAGTTAAAGGATCAGAGAGGACATGGTAAATAAGAGACCTGTTGGTAACTCAGAGGTGGGCAACCCATTTCCCATTTTGTTCTTCCCTGCAAGACCCTTTTACTCTGTGAAACATACAGTTTTTGGTGGCACTATTTTTTTTTGGGGGGGGCATGTTTTAATATAAAGAAATGATGTACATGTGTGTGAAGACTTTGAAAGGCAATCCACCTTTACCATTTCAAAAGGCTTGTGTCAACTAAAAAGATACTCCTTTGGTCTTTTTAGCTGCCAGAAAAGGGGAGTGGGGGAAAACAAGGCATTCTTGAAATGCTTAGAAAATAACCTCGGCAACCCAAAGTTGTCGGAGAATAAGAAGGTTATTGGAGAACATGATAGATGACTCTTGGAGATGGATGTGTCTCATTGGAGAAGTCACATCCAGGGGGTGGGGGAAAGACCAGAGTCAAAGGGGAAATGTATGATGTAATTTAGTATTGGCTGCACCCAGCCATGTGCCAACATGGTAACTTCTAATAAATCAATTTACTTTTCTCTGAGATGCGGCTAGAGACTTTTAATTTGAATGAGGGTGGATTTGTGGGAGCCCTGACAGCCAGCTGATGTATTCAAAACTGGTTGACTGCTACAAAGAAGAGGGGGTCCACCTATTTTCCAAAACACCTGAAGGCAGAACAAGAAGCAATGGATGAAAACCAATCAAGGAGAAAAGCAACCTAGAAATTTCCCAACAGTTAATTAATCAGTGGAACAACTTGCCTCCAGAAGCTGTGGTGCTCCAACATAGGAGATTTTTAATAAGAGATTGGACAGCCATTTGTCTGAAACATTAGAGAACTTCCTGCTTAAGCAGAGGGTTGGACTAGAAGACTCTCAAGGTCCCTTCCAACTCTGTTATTATTCTGTGCTGACATATATCAGAAGACAGGTCCCCATAACCCCCAAAGCAATAAAATGAAGTACAGTTGTCTGTTCGCCTCTGTAGCATTAAGTTGTAACTGGCAACATCCACTGTATTACTATTTTGCAAATAGGCAAGCCAAAATGTGGTAGCTATTTTGTGACAGTGTCCATGAGATGCTAGGTTGTTGCTGGAGAAGGAGCATCAAATGGCATCCTCTTCAAGTCAAGCATCCAAGGTGACTGACATTGTTTGGAAAGACCAAGGAGGAAAATCATTTTTCCAATCTTTAATGAAAAACAAGTGATGCTTTTGTATTTATTTAATGATGCAGAAAATCAGCACTATGGCTAATGGAATGTCCTGTTAATCATCCACTGTGGGGATTTCCTTCCCAGATACATTAATACTTACTGTAAAGGCTAGGTCCCACTGGCCGACGGACGCAAAACTTATCCAAAAAGGACACCGTGGACAAGCAAAATTTCGAGGGTGGCTCCATCCGTTGTCATCCGCTCCCAAAAGTGGTGAAAATTTGCATAAACAGAACAGAAAAGAACAGACAAGGGTAGTATGTAGCGGGGATGTTAAATGGATATTCATAGGAAGCCTAGCGGATGACAGCGGATGGAAGCGGATGACACCTCCGAAGAGCTTCCGGGGGAGAATTGCGAAGCAGACGCATAGCGGAAGGGGCGGATGCATAGTGGATGACACAGATGTATCACGGACGCCTAGAGGAAACAAAGCGAATGCTGAGCGGATGTATATCGGATACAAAGCATCCACTGTGCATGCGGAGAGTATGAATTGCATCAACTCCGTGGATATAAAAGGATGCAGCTCGCACGCAGTCAGCATTCAGAGGAAAGACATGCTGCCACAGACATCTTCAATTAACACCATTGTTCGTCAGTCAGGGAAGAAGAGAAAGCCTGTGCCTACTCCTGTCAGCCCTGGCAAGAAGGACAGAACCAGCATCCCACCACCTGGCACTGACTCTGAAGCTGCTGGTGCTGCTGGTGCTGCTGGTGCTGCTGGAGCTGCTGGTGCTGCTGGTGCTGCTACTGCTGCTGCTGTGGTGCTACTGCTGCTGTAGTGGACCAGCCCCCAAGGCCCTCAAAGCCCTGCTGCTGAAGGCCCTGCTGCTCAAGCCCCTGAAGGCCCTGCTGAAGGCCCTGCCAGAGGGAGGAAGAGGCAAGGGAAGGAGAAGGGAGAGAGGAAACAGTACACCATTTCCGAGGAGCATGAGGATGAGGTGCTGGAATGGCTGAGGGAGAACGAGTACCTCTGGAGAAAGGGCCACAGACTGTATCGGGACACCAAGAAGAAACAGGCAGCTTGGAGAGACAAGGCAGAGAGCCTGGGCTACACTGCAGATGTTATCCTGGGATGGTGGAAGCACATGCACACCTGGTATGGCAAGCTACACCTCAAAAAATCCGGGCAGGCCGCTGTCAAGCTCACTGACCGGGAGATGTACGTCATGGCCAAGTACAGTTGTCTGGAAGGTGAGGTACACCACCAAGGAGCAGCCCCTCTGACAGCCCTCTCCCTCAGACAGCCCACAGACAGCCAGTCCTCTTCCAGCCAAGAGCCAGTTAGCCTGTCCAGACAGGTGTCTTCAGAGGGCCCCACGGCAGAGACCCCCCCCCAACAGCTGCACACCCCATGCCGGAAAACTTGGAATATCCCCTGTCACAAATGGAGGAAGAAGAGGCAGCCACCAGAGACCAATGCACCCCCACCCCCACCCCCAGCTCCACAGGATGCAGGCAGAGAGACAGACTGGAGGGCCAGAGCCACACTGTCCTGTTGGAGATCAGGGACACAATGAAGACCAGCACAGAACTTCTCTCTCAGCTGGTCCATTTGGACAGAGCATCCTCGTGCCGCAACACCTTCATCATCTACATGAGCTACATCCTGAGGGATAAGCCCGAGGCCCAGTACCAGGTGATGAAGCAGAAGATCACAGCACTTCTGCACAACCCTCAAGGCCTAGCTGAACCTGCTCTGACCCAGTCCAGGTCTGCTCCTCCACCCCAGGTGATGTCACAGCCCTTCCACAGCTTTCAACAGCCCCTCACCTCCCAAGGCTACGAGTACCAGGACTTCCCACAGCAGATGCAGGGAAGTCCAGGCCCAGGTTCATCACACGCCAGAGACGCCACACCTCAGCCAGCTGCAGACCAGACAGCCCCACTACACTCCTCCTTCCTCCAACCCACAGCCAAGCCCATCAATGGACAATCTGTCATCAGTCTTGTGCCAGACATCCCAGGTACTTGATGAAGTGCCTCTCAACCACACGGGACTGAGTCAGCTCTCTGAGGACTTCATGAACACACCATCCCCTGTTGTACTCTCAGAGCCAAGCACCCCAATGGCGCCTCAGACCAGCACTCCAGCCATAGCCACCTCCACAGTCCCTGCCCACTTAACAGCTGAGACCATGGACATGACTCAGAGTGACTGAGAATAGTGCCAGAGACTGAGTTGTTAGTTGTCCACTTTATCATTGCTTAAGACACTTATTTCATTTTGCTTATTTAATAAAGTCATAAAGGTTACCTAAGAAAGTTAACAAAGGTTATATTTGCTTAAGACACTTGGTTCATTTTTTTTAACTTAATAAAGTGTTGGTGAAAACTTTTAACAAATGGTTAAGCCTTTGCATGCTTGTGGGATAAATAAGGATAGTTGTGGGATAGATAGATAGATAGATAGATAGATAGATAGATAGATAGATAGATAGATAGATAGATAGATAGATAGATAGTTGTGGGATAGACAAGGATAGTTATGGGATAGATAAGGATAGTTGTGGGACAGATAAACCCTCAGTGCAAGCATAGTGGGACTGTATGGTACCCCATCCCAGCTGCCACAAATATAGACCTTTATTATCAATAACAATTTATTCATTGATCAACACATTTCAAAATAAACAAAGCTCTTTATTCATGCCCTATTCATTGTAGGACCACTCAACATACATGGCACAATCTCATCAGTGTTATGCGACAGGCTCAAGGAAGCATCCATTAATCATCTGTCACCCTGCCTTGCCACTCCACTGCTCCAGCTGGAGAGTTGCACCAGTGTCTCAGGAGGTTGCGCTGCAACTTCCCTTCACGTGAAGCTCTGTTGGGGCCTTGCACATCCACAGTGTCTATCAGGTTTCATCCTTGCCTCCATTCCCCAGGCTCCATGTCCCCATTCCCTTGTTGACAGTCCACAAGCCTGTTCTGCAACACTGGGTAGCGGGTGCGCATGAGATTGTGCAGGATGCAGTAAGCTTCCACGATGCTCCTCACTTTCCCTGGGTGATGCTGCATGGTGTTGAGAAGTACCTGGAACCTGTTGGCCAGGATGCCAAAGGCGTTCTCCACCACCCGTCTTGCCTGGACAGCCTGTAGTTGAAGATCCTCTCTTCACGGGTGAGGTATCTTGAAGTGTAAGGCTTCATGAGGTAGGTTCTGAGGGAGAAGGCGTCATCACCAACGATGAAGTAGGGCACATCTTGTGTGTCAGTGGGTAGGGGGTCTGGATATGGAAAACCCATGATGAGGTTGCATTCCAGCCCATCCATGAGATCACTGGCGTTGTATACCTGGCTATCTGAAGCTGACCCGTTGCCTGAAGCATCGATGTAGATGAACTTGCAGTCAGCATCAACCATGGCAAAGAGGATGATACTGAAGAAGCCCTTGTAGTTGAAATAAGTGGACCCTGAGTTGGCTGGAGATTTGCAGGCCATGTGTTTCCCATCTATGGCTCCAATGGTGTGGGGAAAGTTCCACCTCTGACACCAGTCTTCGGCATGTTTCTTCCCGCCTTCTTCAGTGGTGGGACACTAGAGGAGCTCCTCCACGTATTCTTCAATGATGGCCTGCACCACTTCTCTGAACACTTTGCTAATGCTGTTGTGTGGCACCCTCCACTCTTACTGCATGTTTTTGTATGTGATTCCAGAGGCCAGGTGTCGCAGAGTCAGTGCCACCTTCAGTCCAGGGTCCAGGTTGGCACGGAAGTTGGTGCTCTGCTTGGTCAACCTGGGTCTCAGACGCTCTACAACTTCGTCAAACATGGCTGGTGGCATCCTCATGAAGTGATGGAATGCACGAGGGTCTTCCTTCCTCAGCTCCACCATCAACTGGTCATACACTCCGAACTCCATTCTTCTCACGATCCATCCTCGGACCCACACAGCTCTTGGACATCTCCTTCTTCTCCTTCTCTATTAAAGATGAAACAGTCTGAACAGGTTTTGGTTTTGGTGATGAATGAGTGCAGCTATCATATGGACTGTGTCATGATCCATGGTGCAGAACAATTGATGATGTGGAAGACCCAAGACCAAGAGTGAAGAGGTCTGTACACCATGGCTGCTGGACTCATACTGAAATCCAGATGATTTTCTCCTCCTTTTTATAGGAAATATCGGTAGTCTGGTAGGTGTCCTTCTACATACTCTAGACATACTGCAGACATCCTAAATATCCGAGATACATCCCAGATACAAATGTTTTGTCCATTTTTAATCCTTTATATATGAGTTGCATACGCTACATCCTTTGTATTTCCGTGCTACTAACGCTGTGTGGACGTTGCATGTACCTTTCTTTTCCTCCCTCTTTCCGTTTTCAGCTGCAGCGGATGTGAGTTGAGGGGATGGTCAGAGGATGCAGAGAGGATACAGCAGATGTTTAACGGATGATAGCAGACATAGAATGTTTGTTGCCCATATATGTCACGGATGTACTTCGTACGCGGCGGAAAGTTCATCCATTCACAAAGTTTTGTGCTGCTCAAAACTTCTTGTGCAGATGAAATCTCAGTGGACAGATGCTCAAGGGATAGAGCATATGAAACACGTATGCAGTAAGTACACAACGGATGCATAGCATTTTCCAACGGATGGCAAGCTTTTTTTAATGTTTTACATCCTCTTTGCTTCCGTAAGTGCAGTGGGACAGGGGCATTAGCAAGTTTATGTTTCCCTGAGAGTTGTTTTTTTCTTTCATTTTTATTTTGGGGTGAAATCCAGAAATCTGATGAGCAGAAGTACAAACACTGTTCCTTCTCTTGTTTTCATTAGAGGAGTCTGTGGTAAGCTCTTAATTTGTCATGCAACACTGCAATACTTGGTCTTGTTCTATCCAAGCCAATATGTCAACATTGCTCTTGTGTTGAAACAAATCCTGACAATTGATTGAAATCCATTTCGTTTCTTTTCCCTTCTGCCCATATGTTGTGCAAGCATCCTTACAGTTTCTCCAGCAGCTTATTAGATTTTGTGAAATTGAAATAGCTGTCACAGCAGGAAGGAGGTTTCAGGCTTCCTAGGAATGTGTCAGACTTGGTGCTTAGCTTGGCACTAAGTTAAACAAGGATAAGCAAAACATTTAAAAGATGCATACATCATTCTAAATTCTTCCTAAATGCATGGAAGGAGCCATCGCCATTTTGTCAGATATCCAGGGGTGGGCTGTTGGGGGTTCCCAGGGATTTGGGAGGGCTCCCAGCTAAGATTCTGTGCAATTTGGAGAACCCAAAAATCCCACTCCTGGCTGGCTTGCCTACCCCTCCCTTCCCCAGAGTCCCCATGTGGCCCGTTTTGGATGCAGGTAAGTGCAGGGCATGTGCAGAGACTTGGGGAGGGCAAAAAACAGGCCTCCCAGAAGTTAAGGAAGGCCAAAAGTGGGATCTTTTCCATCTTCCAGAGAGCTTCTGGAGCCCAGGGAGGCCATTTTTGCCTTCTCAGGGGCTCCAGGAAAACCTCTAGGGCCTGGGGAGGGCAAAAATGCCCCCACCATGGTGCAGGAGGCTGACTAGGCCATGCCTACCATGCACACGCCCACCCAGCAATCAGGAAGAGAAACCTTTGCTAAATTTTTTGAAACCCACCCCAGCAGGTATCCTGGGTAATGTGTGTTAGTTAGGATCCGAAAAAAGAAAATATGTCCAAGGGTTTATTTAAGTAAAGCAGTTATAGCCTGGAACCAAAAATGAAAGACAGTGGTTGGGGTATTATTATTATCAAATAATAATGCATGTTCAAATATTTTATGGTAATTTTTTTTTCTCCCACCAGCTTAAGTAAGAGGCCATAAGCAACTCTTTTTGAGGCAGGAATTACAATTTCCTTCTATTCCTTGGATTGATAATAGTAGCTGATGTAATATCAGATTGTTGGGTTTTTTTGGTCTGCGTGAAAACTTAGTTTTACATTAAGCCTCAAATACATATTTTGGTCAGATTCTTGAGAATGACATAAAAGGGGCCATCTAACTCTGTTCTTCCAAACACTTCATCCTACTTATCATCACCAGTTGGATCTTAATTAGAATTAAGCTTTAGCTGGCTGATGGTCATCCAAGTACAAATACTGTCCAGGCATTAAGGCAGCATAGACACAACTCCAGTTTCTATAGACTTTTGAAAGTTGTTTTTTTTTTTGGCAGAATTAAAAACTTCCTATAAATCCCTTCTGAAACCCTGCAATTTCTTTCTTGGATCCTATTTTGATATATAATTTAGATCACTAAAGGATTGTTAAATTTAAGAATTGCTTTCTCGTTCCCAAAACATTTTGAGCAAATCTGTGCCAAGAAGTACATGTATCTAACATAAGGCCTTCTGGATAATCCTGTGCATATATATATATATATATATATATATATATATATATCCCAAAACCATATATATATACACACACACACACACACACACACACACACACACACACACACACACACACACACACATATCTCT
>BLBF01005800.1:0-10260 GCA_015471245.1 Laticauda colubrina
ACTGTATCAAAAAGACCAATGACTTCTTCATTGAGAAGACCTGGAAAATGTTTTTGAAATTCCTATCTCCAAGTAGCCACTCAAAAACCAAGATCTGGGTTTAGCCAGAAAAAAACATTATGTTCATAGGGATGAGGTTGAAGACCAGGGAGATGTGGTCCAATGAGAAGGATCTGAGTGGACAAAGATAATTTCCATTAAGATGTCCCCATGCACTTATTATATTCCCATTTAATTCTGTTCTTTTCTGCCCTAGGTTTTTCCTGTGTATCATGATAATAGGTGGAAGTTTTAGAAGGTGTTCTTTTGTTCTCGTGTTCTGAGCACTTAATAAACTATGTGAAAGAATTGGCAGAATCTAATGATGGATGGACTCCATGAAGAGGATTCAAAGGCTTAAGAAGAGATATAATGGAGGCAGGCCTACTCAACAGTCTATCTAGGTCAGGGGTGTGATGACCCAGGGTGAGATACAAAATAAACAAAATCACAAAAAACAGGTGAAGCCCTTTTTATTCCTTCACTTTGCTTTGAAACTCCAAATATCCTTGACTGGAGACAAATAAAAACTCCCACACAAGCAGTTACAAGAAGGAGGAAATGCCATTTAAATTATAAAGAGTACAAAACAACACAAACCAGGCAAGATAAGGGCTGGAAGACATCCGCAGATATCAGAACACAGGCTAAATCAGAGAGGAACCATAAACTAAGTTTCCACACTTCGTTTCCAGCATTGCCTGTACACATGTCCATCCTCTTATCCAGTTGTCACAGCTGCAGCCCATGAAGAGGATCAAGGCCCTCTCCTCCCAAGTAGACCACACCTGTCCCTTATCCTCCCCTCCCTGTATGCCTTAGAATGGATAGGGGATGGGTCTGGGTCCTCCTCTGACTGCCCGGCTGGCCTCTGCCCTTCCCCAGCCTCCTCCACAACCTCCAAAGTCACACTTCCACTCCCTGTTGGCTGTTTCTCCTCTCCCTCAGAGTCAGTCTCCACCGGGGCATGTCAAGGGGTCCTCAAACTTGGCAACTTTAAGACTTGTGGACTTCAACTTAAAGTTGCCAAGTTTGGAGAGCTCTGGACCGAGGTCACATAGCCTTCTCAGTCATAGAACCATAGAATTGCAAGTTCATCAAGTCCAATCTCCTGCACACTTCAGGAGTCATCACAATACACCAGCTGACAGATGACCAACAGATGACAATCCAGCCTCTATCTGAAAACTTCCACTGATGGGAAAGAAGTCAATCCATGCAACAAACCCATTCCATTGACCGATGGCTCTTTTACTGTCAAGAAGTTCTTCGTAATATCTCATCTGTAATATTTTCCAATCTTTAGATGACAGCTTCTAGATGTGTTGTACTCAACTCACAGGATGTCCAGCTGAGCATGAGAAAAACATTGAGGTTTGTTATGAAGGTGATGATGCAACCAAGGCCAGTCTGATCATGATAAGACATGATGGCAATGTTCCAATATTTGAATAGCTACCACAAACATGAAGGGGTCAACCTATTTTCCAAAGCACCAGAAGGCAAAACAAGAAAGAAAGGATGGAAACTAATCAAGGAGAGAAGCATCCTAGAGCTAAGGAGAAATTTCTAACTGTGAGAACAATTAACTAGTGGAATGCCTTACCTTCAGAAGTTGTGGGTTCCCCATCACTGGAGGCTTTTAAAGAGACTGGACAGTCACTTGTTTGAAATGGTATAAGGTCTCCTGGTCAAGCAGGGGGTTGGACTAGAAGACCTCCAAGGTCCCTTCCAACTCTGTTATTCTATGTTCTATGAGATAGTGTAAGATTTATTATTATTATTATTTATTTATTTATTTAGTCAAGCATGTGTTAGATAACAGATATAAGTATAAACATCATTATTAATACATGAAATGGATATGAATAAAAGGGAACATTAGGACAGGGACAGTAGGCACATTGATGTGCTTATGTACGCCAATAACAGACCTCTTAGGAATGGGGTGAGATCAACAGTAAACATCTGAGGTTAAAGTGTTTGAGGGTTTGGGAAAAAAACCACTGAGTCAGGTAGTACATTCCAGGTGTTGACCATTCTGTTGCTGAAGTAGTATTTCCTGCAATTGAGTTTGGTGCGGTTTACCCTGAATTTGTATCTATTGTGTGCTTGTGTATTGTTTAGGTTGAAGCTGAAGTAGTCATTGACTGGTAGGACATTGTAATGGATAATTTTATGGACTAAGCTTAGGTCAGACCAAAGGCGGTGTATTTCTGAGTTGTCTCAACTCAACTGTTTCAAGTCTGGTAGCATAAGGTATTCTGCTGCAAGTAGAAGAGTGTAGTACTCTCCTCATGAAATACTTCTGGGTTCACTCAATTGCATCAGAGGGATACAATCAAGATCAAGGGAAGTACTAATACCACTCTATAAAGCCTTAGTAAGACCACTCCTAGAGTACTGCATCCAGTTTTGTTCACCAGAGTATAAAAAAGATGTTGAGACTCTAGAAAAAGTACAGAGAAGAGCAACCAGGATGATTAGGGGACTGGAGGCTAAAACGTACAAATGAATGGTTGCAGGAACTGGGCTTGGCTAATATAGTAAAGAGAAGGACCAGGGATGACATGATAGCGGTCTTCCAATATTTGAGGGGCTTCCAAAGGGAGGAGGAAGGGGTCAAGCTATTTTCCAAAGCACCAAAGGCCAGACAAGGAATAATGGATGGAAACTGAACTAGGAGAGATTTAACCTGGAAATGAGGAGAAACTTTCTGACAGTGAGAACAACCAACCAATGGAACAGAAGTTGTCCCCATAAGTTGTGGGAGTGCCATCACTTGAGACTTTCAAGAGAGATTGGACTGCCATTTGTCAGAAATGGTATAGGGTCAGGGCGGGGGGTTAGACGAGATGACCCACAAAGTCCCTTCCAACTCTGATTATCTGTTAACTGCTTTCTGTTATCTGTATTAATGTTCGATATTCAATGTGGGTTCCAGACAGATGAGCTGTATTCAAGAATTGGTCTAGCAAATGTTTTGTATGCTCCAGTTAGTAGTACTATATTAACACAGAAAAAGTTACGCAGGATTAGGTTAACAACTCTGAATGCTTTTTTGGCAATGTTGTTACAGTGGGCTCTGGCACTTTGATCGTTAGAGATGAGTACTCTAAGGTCTTTGGCAGAGTGAGGGTTGTCTACACGATCATCTCCGTCCAGCTTGATGGATGGCCTGGTCAAGTGACAGAGTAGGAAGGTTGTATCGTTGGGATCCAGGTTTCACTAGCCTTTGCCAGCTACACCAGACATCCTCCTACTTCAGAAGCTCCTTGGGGTTCTTCTGCTTGGAGTAGACAAGAAAGTAACTCCAGTCCCAGCCCCATTTAAGCATGACTGGCCTGCACCTCCAAATAGCAAAATTCCCATGATAACAATTATTATCTTTCCCCTCCTTGATCTAAATGATACATTCACAAATATCCGGATTGATCATACTCAGGGTGTGTCCTTGATCTTTGCCAATATATACTTCCTGAAAGTCTTCTCCCTTTTCTCCTATCCAGCTGAAGAGAGGGGAGTTTCACTCACGCAGGGATTTGGCAGGCTGCCTCTTTGAATTATGCTCAGAAACTCTTGAGAAACCGAATCAATCAAGACATTCTCTCCAGAGTCAACAACCTGTATGAATCATAGCAAGGGGAGACAGTAATTTCACTCAAGCCAGTGCCATGAGAACTGTCGTCAAAGCTGGTAGTCTGCTTTTCTTATTAATTCATGCAAAGTTATTACAAATGGTTGCAAAACCTCCTAATTATTCCCCAGGTAGTATTGGACCTGAAATCAAAAGCTGCCCAAACAGAATTCCTCCATTCGTCCAAACTGCAGAAGCTCAGTACCTCTGCATATTCTTCATTCTTCAATTAGTTTCTCTTTGGAAACTGTTGATAGGTTCAGGAGCATAACTTTAAAGCCATGTTAAAATTCCAAAGTAATAAGGGGGTATTAAATACACCAGATTTTTTCTTAGGACTGATGATACACCTGTAACGATAGTATCTGCAAAGTTATTGTTTGCATTTAAAAGATTAACAGAGTTGGGCCAAATGCTGCTTTGGGCACTCTGTAAGAGGTATATTTATAATGGTGTAAAATTATACTCCAAATTTTTCACTATCCCTACATAACACTTTGTTTTAGCTCATTTATGTTTCAGTAATGAGCACATGTTTATCAAAATAGACAACCTACCAGGACAAAGTACTAAGAACTCAATAGTCACCACAAAAACGTTGCCTACGGAATATTACTTATGAATGGCTTAACTATGATGATACTGCCTTCTTCTGCTATATTTATTTGTAAATTAGGCACACTTTGGCTGCCCACCAATGGTCTTACCATTGATGGTAATATACTATTACCGTGATGGCAAACCTATGGCACATGTGCCACAGGTGGCACACAGAGCCATTTGTGCTGGCATGCAAGCTGTAGGCAAACTTACCTCACTGTGCATGCGCACGCCTCACAGCTGATTTTCGGCCAATTTGAGGCCTTTGTTAGCCTTCCAGAGGCTTGAGGCTTGAGTCTGCTTCTGCAGGCTTTGCAGGCCAAAAACTAGGCCTGTTTCATCACTTCCTGTTTTTCCAGAAATACCAGAAGTGACAAAACGGGGCTAGTTTTCAGTCTGCAAAGCCTGCAGAAGCCTTCCTCAAGCCTCTGAGAGGCTGAAAAAGGCCTCAAACTGGCTGAAAATCAGATGTGAGGCACAGTGCGCAGGTAAGGGGGTGGTGGGGTGGGTGGGTGGGGATTGCTGGGTGCTGGCATGCTCCACTGTACTATTATGTCTTGTTCTACTTTTATTTTATTTTTTAATTCTGTGACCATAATAAAAGGTTGAATTAAAATGAAATACTGCTTTCAATTTGTCACAAGCAGCCAAAATATGTATTGCGTGAATGTCTAAGTTATGTGAACCTTGGGTCTTAGGAAGACTTCTGCTTATTGTTTCTAACCTCGCACCCCTCTGATAGCTTTGTTTTGCTTTATAAAAGGAAATGCTTCCACATGAGAGTTCTCAGTGCGCATACAGATCAAATAGGAACAGTTGGGATTTCTTGCAAGGCATTTTTTCCAGCAGGTCAACTATTGAGCTGAACCAAAGCTAGTTCATGTCTGCAATTTTTCTAAGTCTCGATTCTTAAAATCTGCAGCAGGGCCCTTCCAAAAGATACAGCTGATTTATTAAGCAGTTTCCAGCCCAAAATGTCTCTCCACGGGAAATGTACCATGGTGCCACTCTCTTTGCTTGTAGAAAAGGTGCTCAAATCTTATTTCAATTCATGATTGCATAAAACCCCAGAAGTACATATATGTGTCAAATAAACATCAGCATTAACTAACTTCTAATTGTATGAGATTAGTGACCCTTCAGGATTAATGTCTGCTAATTGCAACATGCAAAAACAAACAAAAAGAAGGAAAGAAGGAGACCTGGGGAACTTGCCAGGTTGTTTGCATCCTATTGGGCTGATAAAAGTATATAGTGAGTCAAATCAACCTGCCTATTTGTTAGGGAAGAGGAAATTAAGCCTAAAGAAAATAGGGCTTGAGCATTTCTCCAAAGCACTTGAGAACAGGATAAGAAATAATGGGTGGAAGATTATTAACCATTAATCCAATTATTATTATTAATCCAACCTAGAATTAAGATTATTATTAATCCAACCTAGAATTAAGGGGAAACTTCCAGATAGTAACGACTTGCCTCCAGAAATTTTAGGTATGGAGTTTTCAGTGGTGGGATTCAAAGATTTTTACCACCAGTTCGGTGGGTGTGGCTTGGCGGGTGCACTTTGTGTGTATGCACACACTTTGCATGCATGCACATGCCAAATGCCCACTTTGCGCAGGCACAGAGGCATTCCACCTTACCTCCTGCAAGCCTGCATTCTCCCAGTCGCTTCAGCAGCTGCCGCACGGCACTCTGCTGTGCCGCACAAAGCAGCTGTGCTTCAAAAGCAGGAAATAAAGGTGAGTATGGGAGCCCTTGCAGGCCCAACAGCAGGTTCGGTCTCTGTTGCTTATCACCTCTACCTGCTTGGCCGAATCGGGCCAAACCAGTTGAATACTGCCACTGAGAGTTTTGGAGGTTTTTAAGAAGAGAATGGACAGCTATATGGCTGCAATGGTATAAGAGCAGGGCTGTCAAACTCCCGGCCCTCGGGCCGATGCATCATACGTTGGCCATGCCCATGCCCAGTTTAGCAAAAGGGAAAAAACGTCCCAATACGTCACATGACACTGCCATGACGATGTGAGTTTTTTACCCCTGGTATAAAGTATCCTGCTTGAGCAAGGGGTTGGACTAGAAGACCTCCAAGCCTCCTTCCAAATATTATTCTATTATTCTGTTTATCTATATGGTCATTAAGAATCAACATTGACCTGATGATACATAATCTACATAATCTATGTAAAAGTGAAATACCCCACACGCATCATCAAAAAATCTCCAGGACTGTAAAGCCTACAAACTTGAAATTTGGCACGTATGTTCCTCTTGGCTTCTAGGGGTTCCCTAATAAAGGATTTTTCAAAATGACCATCAGAGCATTTAGAGTATTTCCTATATTATTATTATTAACACGCTCTGATGCTAAGGAGTTCAACTCCCCCTCCCCACCTGGAAAGAAATCTGTTCCAAATGCAAAACACAAGCAGAGGAGAGGAGTTTCAGTTTCAGTTTCAGAGCACCAGGCAGCTTTTGTACAGAACAGTTGAGCTAAGCCATGCCTCGGCTCCTTGCTGTCTCCTTCTTGCTCACACAGCAAATACCGCTTCAGTTTCCAAACAGCCCTCAACTCTCTCGCACCCTGACAAGACGCTAGCCAGATGAATACCGATGGATGCTGGTAGGCAAAGGCAGAATTTTGTTTTCCTTATTTTCCTCCCCAAAAACTAAACCCGACAACATAGTTTTGTGGCAAGGCACGGGTATCGAGGTGGTCAATAAATAAAATCAAGTTGCAGTCTATTAAAACATGGGCTGTTTTTTCAATGGCTCTGGAATTTGTCAGAGATGTGGGTCGGTATGCTAGTAATCAGAGTTGAATCAGCTGATCTGGCTGGCTTGGAGGGGGGGTGACCCTTTCCTTTCTGCTGGTTGAGGAATTCTGGGAGTTGAAGTCCACAAGTCTTAAAGCTGCCAAATTTGAGGATCCCTGCTCTAAGCTGTGCTTTGAAGAACAATTAAAATGTATCTCTTTAGCTATAGAAAATAATTATTTTTTATTCTAAATTTTATATTAATTTGCTTGTGTTTGCATTGTGTATACTTATTTATGTTACAGTTTTATGTGAACCATAAAAGAAATGCAAAGGCAGCAGATCTTTTATTGTGCTATGGATGAATAAATAGTCTCAATGGGTTAAAGCTGAGCCTGAGTTACACACCCACAGTGCCTGACATACTTCTACACAGAGTGACAAATATTTATCTTGACCCAGCCCTCTAAACTTGATGTATCTTGTACCCTAAGCGAAGCTTTGGACTGGGATTGTTGCTGGAGGTTTTGTAAAGGTCATTCTCATGCTGATCAGTCTAAGCAGTGGAACCTCAGTTAGTTCTGGGGGGCTCGTCTTATTCATTCACCTGCACATTGACACTTTGGATTCACAGGTACATGCCATGAAGAGTATGGGCTGGAGCAGAGGTGGGTATTCAGCAGGTTCTGACCAGTTCTGGAGAACTGGTAGCAGAAATTTGGAGTAGTTCGGAGAACCGGAAAATGCCACCTCTGACTAGCCCTGACCCCATCCATCCATCTGCCTTCCAAGTGCCAGCTTGGTCTCCTTTGGTTGCCCTGCACAGGAGAATGGAGCTGGAAAGCAGGTTAGTGGGGTGGGGAATGTTCCGTTGCGCGAGGCTGGGTTCCAACAACAACTCTTTTATTTAAACAAGTAAGGCAATGGTAACGGAACAACAGCCCAAGCTGAGGCAGCCCTTCTTATAGCGGCTTGCTTGTGGCCAATGACAGTTCTTTGAGTGTTCCCACCGTCAGGTGGGCCAATCGGATTGGTTCCCTAAATAGCCAATCCGAGAATGGCCTTCTCGGCCAATCAGATTAATGTACTTGGAACCTACCAAGTTCCATACACAGCACCCTTCCCCCTTTGGTTTCGTCCAACATGAGTCATGTAGTCACGCAGGTAGGTGGGGCTTTTTCAAGTCCTGGTTGACCTGCGCAGCTCAGTCTCAGCGTGGTCTTCAAGTGGTTTGGATGGGATCGCTTTCTCTCTGTGCCTTCCCCATGGAACCTCCTGGAAGGGTGAGTCAACCTTGCCGCTCCCGTCTGAGTTTCTCAGGCCAGTTGAGATGGCTCCACCTCTCCCTCCTGGTTTGTCCGGGTTGGTTGATCTGGCCTGGCTGTCTCCTTCCAGGAAGGCCTCGCTTTGTTCTCCTGCTCCCGGACTTCTCTTTTGGGGTTCATCTAATCGTGAGTGCTCTTTTTGATTTGTTTGGGAGTCTTTGTGTAGTGTTTGTTGTTGTGTTATGGGAGGTTCGTCTCTCCCTTTTTTATTAGTTTGCATTTCCCCCCCCCCTCGGCTGTTTTTGGTTCGTTTATTATTTTTGGCGGTGGTGTGGTGTTGCGTTCTAGGTTGTGAGAACGATGCTGGTCCATGTGCCGCTTCCATTCTCTTCCGTCGTCTAATACTAGTCAGTAAGATCGGGGGCTTGTGATATGGGTGATTGTGGCTGGAAGCCGGGTCCCCGGTAAGGTTTTTTGGATAAACCTGGTCGCCTATCTCGAACGTGCGGTATTTGCTGGAGGAGTCAGGGGGTTTATCCCAGCTATAAGTGGGGTGCAGTCTGTCGAGATAGGAATGCAATTTCTTACCCATTAAGAGTTCTGCTGGACTCTTGTTGGTTGTGCTGCTAGGGGTAATATGTTGCATGGTTAATAATCGGTTTAGCTTTTCTTGCACGTCCCCCTTGTCCATTCTTTCTAGGCTCTCCTTAATGTACTGAACCATGTACTGAACCATGCGTTCTGCCGTGCCATTTGCAGCTGGATATGTTGGCGCTGTCAAGGCATGTAGGATGCCCTGTGCAGCTAGATACTGCTCGAATGCCAACGCGGTAAACTGGGGCCCATTGTCCGACACCAATACATCAGGCAGTCCATGCATGGCAAAAAGTTTGTCTAACTGCTTCATCACTGCCTCGGTGGTAGTGGAAGCCATAATTATCTTCTAACCAGTTTGAGTAGACGTCCATGACTATTAAAAAGGTGTTGCCTTTTGTTGGCCCAGCAAAGTCAATAGACAGTCTCGACCATGGGCCCCGGGGAGTTTCCCATTCCCTGACTGGTGCCTGGGGGAGGGGGTAGGCCTCGATTTTTGGCAGTCATGGCATGTTGCCACCCAATGTTCAATGTCTTTGTCCAGCCCTGGCCACCAGACGTAACTCCTGGCCAGGGCTTTCATCTTAACTATGCCCAGGTGCCCCTTGTGCAACATGCACAAAACATTTTCCTGCAGTTTTTTAGGGATTACCACCGTGTCACCCCAAAAAATACAGCCTTTCTCGATAGACAGTTCAGTTTGTCGGGTGCAAAATGGCTTAAAAGTCTTGGTTGTGTTCTCATCCGGCCAGCCCTTACCTACCCAATGCAGAATGCGAGCTGTCAGCAGGTCTTTCGCGGTGGCTTTAGCAACATCCACTGCGGTTAGTGGCAGATTTGGCCAGGCCTCAAGTTGGAGAGTGGAGACAGTGGGAGCTGGGTCATCTTCCGTGATGGGCAGTGCGGAATGGCTCAAAGCGTCGGCATGGGTGATGGTCTTCCCTGGGCGGTGGATCAGTGTGTAGGTGTAGGCAGCGAGGAATTCCGACCACCTCATCATTCTAGGTGACAGAATGTTCGGGGTCTGTCTGTTTCCTGCTAGAATCCCTAACAGGGGTTTGTGATCAGTGATGATCGAAAAAGTTCTGCCGTAAAAGTACTCATGGAATCTTTTGACTCCAGCTATGATTTCAAGGGCTTTTCGGTCAAGTTGGCTGTAATTTCTCTCCGATCTGGAAAGCATTTTTGAATAGAAAGCAACCGGTGCCTCTCTGCCGTTTGATAGCTTGTTGCTCAGGATAGCGCCGATTCCAAAAGGCAATGCATCACAGGTGATGGTCAAAGTCAGGATATTGCTATACTGGATCAAAATGGTGTTAGACGTTAAAAGATCTTTGATACCTTGAAATGCTGCTTGTTCCCGGTAGCC
>BLBF01005804.1:0-15768 GCA_015471245.1 Laticauda colubrina
AGTCAGTTTTGAAGTAGTATATGTATATATGTGAAGAAAGAGAGTACAGAAGCTAGGTGAATCACAGAACACCTAAAATTGTGCATGTTGCTGCATTCTGGATCTGTTGCAGCTTCTGGATGGTCTTCAAAGGCAGACTCATGTAAAGCATATTGCAGTAATCCAAACAGGAGGCAACTAAGGCAGACTTCCCCATACTTTTTTGGGTTTTGCAGTGGAGGGGGGGAGAGATGGTTCCATGAGAATGGCAGGCAAGCACACATGTGCATGCAGCTCTATTTGTGCAAGTTTCTAGGCAGGCATGCTCACCTCCCACGCAGATGGAGCATGCATGCATTCAGCTGCTGCTTGCACAAGTGGGGAAGGTGTGTGTGCATGCTTAGCCACCACTTCCATGGCCTGGTTCCAAACTGCTCAAGGATCAGTATTGGGCCATGGCCTGGGGTTTGGGGTCTGTGTTTGGGTGCTATAACTGGATAGTCTGCTAGGGAATTGTGATGACCCAGGGTGTGGCACAAAGGCAACACAGTCAGATAATCAATGAGTCTCTCTATCTCCAATTTTGCCCCCAATGTCCTGGTTACCTTCTGGCTGGAGAAAAACTCCCAGGAACAGCCTTTGGCTGCAGAAAATTAAGTCCAAAATATGGTCAACACAAACTGTAAAAGTCCAAGCAAGCCAAACTGAAGTAATTAGTTTGGCAGGGCAGGAGCAAGAATTTCAGACTTGAAGGCACAGCAAAATTCATACGGTTGGGAAGACGCCATGAACCCAGATAAGCCACGACAATACAAGATAAAGTCATGTTTGCTCCCAACAGCCTGCCTCACGCAGCCTGCCTTTCTTATCAACTGTCTTCCCAGCTGTGGCTAATGAAGGGAATTGGGGTCCTTTCTTCCTCTGTAAGCCACACAACCCACATTGTTCTCTTCTCCATTCTGTGAAAGAGAAATTACACCCTCTTTCAGTTCTATGGTTTTATGTATCAGGACGTAATCATCTGGTCCTTATCAGTTTTTAAAAGTAGGTAAATACAATCTCAGATGAACAACATATGACATATTGCACCATGTCATCATTTATTTTACAAAAAGAAAGCCAAAATGGAAATGCCATGTGTGAAAAACTAAGTACATCTTATGATTCAATAGAACTACCTTTAGTAGCAATAACTAAGCAATAGTTTTCTGTATGACTTTATCAGTTTATCACATGGGGATTTTACCCCATTCTTCTTTATAACATTGCTTTGGTTTGTTGAAGTTTGCAGGCATTTGCATAGCTCTCTTGAGGTCGGGTCACAGGATTTCAGTCAGGTTGAGGTCTGGACATTGACTGGGCCATTGTATCTTCTTGATTCTTTTCATTTCTAGCTATTGTGTTGAAAATTTGGTTGTTTGCTTGGGATCATTGTCCTGTTTCATGACAGGTATATGACAGTTTCATGACAGTTGGCCAAACTTTAGCTGTCGAACAGATGGCCTCATATTTGACTCTAGAATACCTTGATACTCAGAGGAGTTCATGGTTGACTCAATGACTGTAAGATGCCCAGGTCCTGTGGCTGCAAAACAAGCCCAAATCATCACCCCTCCTCCACTGTGCTTGACAGTTTATATAAGATGTTTGTGCTGATATGCTGCGCTTGGTTTTCGTCAAACGTAGCACTGCACATTATGTCCAAACTTCTCCACTTCGGTCTCAATGGTCCAAAGGATAGTGTTCCAGAAATCTTGTGATTTGTTCAGTTGCAACCTTGCAAATCGAGCTGTGTTGCCATGTTTAGAGAGATGAGGATTTCTCCAGGCAACTCTTCCAATTGGTCTTTTTCTGATTTACTGTCATGAACTTTAACATATAACATGCTAACTCTGAGGCCTGTAGAGTCTGAGAAGTAACACTTGGATGTTTTGCAATTTTTTTTAGCATTGCACGGTTTGAGCTTCGATTTGCTGGAATGTCCACTTCTGAGAAGGCAACTGTCTCGAATGTTTTCCACTTATGAATAGTCTTCCTCGCTGCAGAATAATTGACTTTAAATTGTTTGGAATTGGCCTGTAACCTTTTCCAGATTGTTGGTCAGCAATGATTGCTTCTCCAAGATCATTGCTGATTCTTTACTCTTTGGCATTGAGTTAACACACACCTCAATGCTCGAGACCAGCAAACTCCAAAACTTTGACTTTTATAGAGGAAGTCACACTTGCTGATGTTTAGTTGAACTTGATTATCAACACCTGGCTGCTACTTAATCTCTTTTTTTTTTAAAGAATTTTTATTGGTTTTTAAACCAATAAAGCAAACATAAACAAACAAAACATAAAAACATCAAGCCATCTTTCATATATGTACATACAGTATGTCGATTGGTTTACAAATTTTTTTGTGCTTCCATTTGGTAGTCTTCAATTACAATGATATATATGATCTCATATTTTCAATCCAATATTAAATGCATAAATATCATTATCAATCAATCATTTGACTACACTTATTATTCATTCATGCTTTAAGAAATAATCATACTTTACTCAATTTATTTTGTGACAATTCATATTATCATCCCAAATCTATCCTAAAATCATTTTGTAGATATTATAAGGAAAAAAATACATCTTTATATATTTAGTATTTTCTAAAAGTCTACATATTTCATTACTATATTTGATCATTGATCATTGATAGAATAGATCCCAAATTTTATAAAATTGTTTATCTTCTTGCTCTCTAATTTCAAATGTCAATCTATTCATTTCAGCAGATTCCAATGTTTTCTTAATAATTTCCTCCTGTGATGGTATTTTCTCATTTTTCCAGTTTTTAGCAAATACAATCCTAGCTGCTATTAATACGTTTACAGTCAGGTATTTCAAGTCTTTACCATACATTTCAGGCAAAATTCCCAATAAAAATATCTTTGGTTTCAAATCTATATGTTTTTTTGTCATTTTTTCCAACCACGTGTGGATTTTAGTCTAGTATTTTTTAGCATCTGCGCAAGTCCTCATATGGTAATATGAGCCAGGTGTCTGATGACGTTTCTGAAGGTCAATCCCATATCCAAAATTCTTCCCCCAAGCAATCATAGTTTCTCTAACTTGTTGTTCTTCTAGTTTAATTTCTAATAAATATCCATACAGTTTTTTAATCACCTTTTCATCAGTACCTGTCAAAATCTTATCTAAATCAGTCAGTTTATCCTAAAAACCTTCTGTTTTGGAATCTTTATCATATCTTGAATGTATTTAAACGTATGAAAACCAATTCATCTTTATACCTTGTTCCTCTAGTTTTTGTATCGATTTAAGTTCACCCTTTTCATTCAATATTTCACCATATCTAACGGTTTGTTCCTTTTTATATATTATAGGATAAGAAAAAGCTTCAATAATCGATAACCAGACTGGAATTTTCAAATAACATTGTCTTTTAATCTTCTCCCAGTTTAACCACAGAGACTCCCGTATATAATGCCTTCTAAAATACCCCTGAATTTTAGTTCCTTTGTACCATAAAAAACCATGCCACCCCAACAACAGATCATGTTCTTCTAATGTCAACAATCTAGTATTTCTTAATGTTATCCATTCCTTAACCCACATCAAATTTGTAGCTTGGTAATACAACTCCCAATTAGGCAAACCAAATCCACCTCTTATTCTGGCATCTTGCAAAAGTTTTTAATGTACTGCATCTTGCTGTCAAATATATCTTTTTCATGACCTGGATTTTCAGTAAGTCTGCCAGTTCTTCCTTTTGTCTAGATAGCATATTCTTTGTCAGGATCTTTGTCTTAACTTTATTTATTTATTTTCAAACCAGCCACCTTACCATATGTCTCTTTCTTTTCCATCAATTTTGGTGTTGTTTCTAGTGGATGTTCCAAAATAAAAACCAGGTCATCTGCAAATGCTTGCAACTTAAATTCTTCTTTTTTAATTTTCATCCCTTTTATGTTCTTTTCATCTCTAATATTTCTATTTAGCACTTCCAAATTTAACACAAACAACAAAGGTGATAGTGGGCACCCTTGTCTTGTTCCTTTTCTTATGTCAATAGAATTTGTCAGGTCTCCCTCTATCATTACCTTTGCCGTTTGCTCATGATATATAGCTTCTATTGCTTGAATAAATTTTCTAGTAAAGCCCATCTGTTCCAACAGTAATAACATGAATCACCAATTCACATTATCAAATGCCTTCTGTGCATCTAGAAATATCAAAGCTATTTGTTTTTCAGAATGTGCCTCATAATGTTCCAAAGTGTTCAAAATTACTCTCATATTGTCTTTAATTTGTCTCTTTGGCAGAAATTCATTTTGGTCAGGATGAATAAAATTATTTAAGTATTTTTTTAAGTCTTTCTGCCAATATTGAAGCAAAAAATTTATAGTCTGCATTTAGTACAAAAATAGGTCTGTAGATCTTGATTTGTAATGGGTCAGTCTCCTCTTTTGGAATAAGTGTGATATAAGCTTCTGACCATGATTTAGGTATCCTCTTCTTTAACATAACTTCATAACTTCTAGCAATGGAAGGTTCAACGATTCTTGTAATGTTTTGTAAAATTCTGCCGGAAGTCCATCTGCGCCTGGTGCCTTTCCATTATTTTGCTTAAGTGCTTCAGTTAACTCCATCGTTATATTACTTTCTAACATTGTTTCAATCTCTTTAGGTACCTGGGGTAACTGAGCATTCTGTAAATACTGTTTGACTCTCTCCTCATCAATATTCTCTTGTGTATATAGTTTCCCATAATAGTCTTGAATGATTTCCTTCTTCTCTTTACTACCATGGCAAACTTGACCTTGGTCATCTATTAATTGCAATATTTCCTTTGATTCTTTCTCCTTTCTCAGTTTGTATGCTAACCATCTACCTGGTTTATTTGCATCTTCAAAGTAGTTATTTTTAGCACCTCTAATTTTCTGTGCTAGTTCTTTTTCTATTAAACCTATTCTATGTTTAATTATATCCATTTTTAGCTTAATGTCCTTTTTCTGTGGCATTTTCTGTAGCTCTTTTTCAAGACTTTATACTCATCCTCTAATGCCTTAGAGGCTAATATTTTCATAATATTTCTTTTCCTTGTATTGTCTATTACCAAGCCTCTGGTATATGCCTTCATTGTATCCAATACATTCTGAATTGATGTATCTTCTTTTTTGTTTTCTCTGAAAAAAAAAAAAAAGGCAATTCTTTCTCCCTTCATTGTGTGAAACCTTTTTACTTTAAAATAGTATTATTTAACATCTATCTAGATCTTCTTTGTCCTTTCCATTCAATTGTCAGTGGATTATGATCTGCCCAAGTACTTGATTCAATATTTATTTCTTGAATATTAGTTAACAATTCTTTTGACATCTATATCATATCTATTCTGGACCATGATAAATGTCTATTTGAATAAAAGGTGTATTGTTTAGTTTTGACATTTCTTTCTCTCCATGTATCTTTTAAATTTATTTCATCTACAATTTTAAAGAAAGATTTAGGGAGAGTCTGTTTTGCTTTATTGTTTTCTTTGCTGTATAGTCCAATTTGTTATCTACAATTTCATTAAAATCTCCCATTAACTATATTAGCATAGTCCAGTTCAATTATTTTCATATGTAATTTTTTATAAAATTGTTCTTGTTTGTCATTCGAGGCATAAATTGCAATTAGGAGTGTTTTCATATTGTTGTCCTTTATTTCCACCATTAGGATTCTTCCGTCATCATCAGTATAAATCAATTTCGCTGCAATGGTTTCTTTAATATATAAAACCACTCCTCCTTTCTTGCATTGTGTCAAGGAGGTAAATATTTTCCCTAATTTTGGCTGTATCAACAATTGTTCATATTGCTTTTTAATATGTACTTCTTGTAGACAAATTATATCAAATTTTAATTTCTCTAATTTATAAAAAGTTTTCCTTTTAACGGCTGAATGAAGTCCATTTACATTAATTGTAATCAATTTTTTCTCTTCCATGATTATATTTTATAATTAAGTTTGGCAGCTCTCGTAGATCCCAGTTCATGTTTTTCTTTGGCTTCCTCCTTTCCACCTACTGCACCTTCTTCTTTTTCAGTCATCATTTGGCAGTCCTCTTGGAATTCAATTAATGAAATTTCTTTTTCTGCCTCTTCCTCTTTCCCTCTGAAAAATTCTGTATAAAATGATTCAGCTTTCTCAACTGAATCAATTCTGTATCTCTGTTCTTGCCATGTGAACATCAAACCTTTTGGAATCAGCCATCTGTAATTCACCTCTTTCTTAAGTAACAATTTAGTCAAAAATCGATATTCTCTTCTCATCTCTCTCACTCTTCTGGGTATTTGTTTCAAAACCACAATCTCCTTATCTTTATATTTCAATGTTTTCTCTTTTGCCACTTGCAATATTTGTGTTTTAATGGCTTTCTTTGTAAATCTAATGTGAACTTCTCTTGGTAGGCTATTTCTCATTGTGTATCATGTGAAAACTCAATAGACCTCATCTATTCCATCCATCATCTTCTCTTCAGATATTTTCAAAGCTTCAGCCAATATTTCTATCATTATCAGCTAGATTTTGTCCTTTTTCTTCCTTTATGTTTTGAAATCTAAGGTAGAATTCTGATCTATCCATCTCCCATCGCAACATACCACTTTTATCTTGTTCAACCACCGTTAATCTGTTATCAATGTCTCCAATCTTCTTATCTCTTTGTTTATCTTCTTCAATTTTCAGTAGTCTCTCATCATACTTCATCATTTGTTGGATGTTCTCCACTTTTTCCATCAGTTTTCCCTGTTGTTTGTTCAATGGTCTCTGTTCTTTGTTCAGTGTTCTCAATTCTCTTTTCAATATTCTCAGATCTTGTTTGAATGTTTTGAATTCCTTGCAAAATCATCTGCAGGGTCGCTTTTTCTTTTTCTTGTTCTTTCTCTTGCCTTAACATTATCTGTATTGAACGTTGTCCTCCAGATGGTGGAGAGGAGGAAATAGAAGTTGAAGAACCAGGAGCTGTTAGTTTCCTACTCATCAAACAATTCAAAATCTTCAGGTTCTTCTAGACCTGAATCCAATAATGATATAACCAATTGCAATTCCAAATAAAAATAGTAGGGGGAAAAAAGCCAAATAGTAATAAAGATAAAAAAGAAAAAAAAAGAAAAAATTATTTTTGTTCTTGTATACCTTAATCCAATCGGTTGAGTAGATAATAGTAAAAAATCAAAATTGAAGAAAAATACCATAAACACACATAAAAGAGAAAAAGTTGTAAAATCCCAAAGACGACGGAAAAGTGAGGAATAAAAAGCTAAAAAAAAAAAAAAGGAAGAATTCTTCAGGTTCCACAACACCTTAATCCAAATTAAAAGGTCTCAAATATAAAAGGCTGCATAACAGAAGAGGAGGAGAAAAAAGGCCAAGAAGATAAAGGAAAAAATCAGGATGGGTGGTAGATGGAAAAACAAAAGTACCAGCAAGGCAGAAAGAGAAAAAGAAAAAAAAGGGTGACTCTCTTAAAAAATAATTGTTTTGTTATAAAATAAAAAGCAAGCATAAAAATTTAACTTATTTCAAAAAATAAACTGTTGAGGAGGGTTAGCGCAGTTTAGGAGAAATTAAAAAAAAGAAAACACTGCACTTTGTTTAATTATCCAAGGCTCTTATTTTAGCACTCTTCTCCAGAGACTTATCATTTTTCCTTTCCTATAAACTTCAACACCAGGCTCCAGCTGTTGATAGAAACCCAGAAGAGCACCTGCAATAATACTCTCCCGTGCTCTTCCCTCCATCTTATTAAATAGCAATGTCCTTGAGAAAAAAGTCCCAATTCTTTCTTTCTCAGCTTTGTCTGGTCACAAGTGAAATAGAATGTTTCCAAGCCTCTAGTTGGCAGTGTTACAAAGTTTCTTTGCTTTCACTTTCCCCCTCCTTTCCCAACAGAATATAATAAGGATTAATAGGAAAAAAATAGATATTTAAAAAGAGAAATAGTTAAAGGGAGTCTCTAGCCTGAAAAGTTACAAAATAAAAAAGGAGAGAGAAAATTAATGGGGAAAAAAACCAGTCCGGTTTCAAAATATAAGATCATATATAGAAAATCCAGCAATAAGAAAAAAACATTTCTTTGACATTCCTGTTTAAAATTGCCGCTTAATCACTTCTGTCAAAACTTTTACAGATTCTTTCTTTTCCTTAGAGTATCCTTTCAGATCTTAGAATATAGAAAAAAATCCTGACCAAACTGGCACACTCTCTCTTTCTGTTCTCTTCCGTTTCGGAGCTGTCCCAACTTCAGCAGCTTTAATGGCTGCCTCTCTGACGCTGGCAAGAAGAGCTTCTCCTGGATCTACCAGGGACTTTGCAGTATCCCTGGGATCAACAGGATGCGCTCTTCACTTTCACCGTCTCTTCAGGACGGTTTAGATCCAATTGGACTGTCCAGGAGCAAAGATATCGGCAGTGATCTCAGATCTCCAAGATCGCATGCCGTATCATCGCGACGCCAGCTCCGCCCCCCTACTTAACCTCTTCATACCTATGGAAGCAGTAAGGGTGTACTTAGTTTTTCACACATGACTACTCTGTTTTGTCTTTCTTTTTGTCAAAGAAATGATGACATGGTGTAATATGTCATGTGTTGTTCATTTGAGGCTATATTTACCTGCTTTTAATAACTTCTAAGGACCAGATGACTTTTACTATGTCCTGATATGTAAAACCATAGAACTCAAAAACAGTGTACTTTCTTTTTCACATGACTGTAAATTACAGTACCTATTATTTGATTGGAATGTAATCTAAATTGGCTTGAATGCTCCTTTTTGATTTTGAATAATCCAAACACTAAATCATTCTGATTGAGAAACTTTTCTTCTCCAGATTTTTTTAGATTTTGGTTGTTTTGGATCTTATCTTTAACTTCAGATTTATGTTTAATTAATATTTGTTTTATTTATAGGTTGGATTTGAAAATAATTACGAAGACGTTGACAGATACATCTACAAGATATTTTTTTGATTACATTAGCAGGTCATAGTGTGCAACAAAATGATTACTTCAGAGTTACCAGTGTTACAGTGAGTATTAATTTTATAAGTAAATCACAACAATCTATATAGTAAATTATTGGTGATCAAGAATATCCTTGTAAAAAATAGGATTTGTAACAACATCTTTTATGTATTGGCTTACAGTTTTATAAGTACTATGTGGTTGAAATTAATATTGGGAAGTTTAAAAATGATATTCAAATCCCTCTTTAAATGTCCTTTTTCTAATTCCAGTCATGGAATCTTTTTTTAAAACTATTCTAATATGAGCACAAGCTGCATGCTGATTTTTGAAATGAATGTTTTTGGTAATTGTATCATCTTCTACAGATACAGGCAGAAATGTACACTGTGATAAAATATATACTGAAAAACTATTTTTAGGGAATCTCTAAGTACAATTTTAGAACAAAGTTCTAAGAATTGGTGGTATTTTACTGATTTAAGGCAATTATCTTTTAAGGTCATACAGTAAAAGTGAAAAGGTTATATGGTCATGTATCAACATGAAACATGCTATAATTTGGGAGAAAAGTTAATGAATGTTTAATATCACCAAAAATCTGATTTTTAATAAATATATTGTGAGTTTTTTCTTGTCTGAAATTAGCTTTTTAAACTTTGTTATTTCATCAATATTATTTAAATAGAAATTGCACAATACTGAAGATAGTAAAGATAGAAAAGCAATGTAAAATATAAACAATCGCTTGTGAAATTTAAGTAAAAATATTCTGAAAGAAAACTTGTGATACTTTCCATTCCCTTCATTTATTTCCCCAACTGCTGATTAATTTCATTATTGTTTTTGATTGATTTGATTATTGTTTTCTTAAAAACTATATTCCAGTTGTCTGAATTTGTCTTGTTGTATGATGTATCATACATGAGGGAGTCATTCCTGCTTGAATTACAATATTTAGGCTTTTATTTGAATGAATACTGTCATGTTTGCCATTGTTGCATATGCTCCGGGTTTGGTCTCCCAATCTTATATTATTGCCAAAGTTTATTTTTTTCTAGTGTTGTGCCTGATTTGTTCTTGTAGTTGTTGTGATTTTCTTCATTGATATTTTCTGGAATTATTCCTAATAAAAACATTGTGGTTATTTGGTAAATTGATTTAGGATTGTTAAATGGATGGAACTAGTTGTCAACTGGGTGAAGCAAAACAAGTTATATAGACATTTGGTAGCTATACACTTGGGAAATAAACCATATGTGTTTTGAGTTGCTCAATTTTTATTATGCTAATTACAAATATCTAATATTAATATTCTTGTTGTTTATATTGAACCTTTTACTATAAAGTATGAAAGAATTCAAAATAAATTAAAAGTATCTTAGATATTTAGATACTTAATTTAAATAGATTATTATAGAGAGCCTGAAACTTAAAATGTCAAAACTGTTGGCAGGGTTATGAATCACATTAGATACGTGAGTTGATTTTATAACGCTTTGTTAAAATGTAGCTATTAGTAAAATATTGCTACTGCTCATGGCTTTTCTGTAAAGAGTTTTAAACAAAAGTATATTTTAATTGTGATAAAGCAAATGTTATTAAAAGTTAATTAGTATCTGTAGGATGCTGTGCTAAGTAACAGAATCTGATGTTTAATACTACATACGCATTGAACCTTAATCTGAATAGGTGTAATTTACTGGGAAGAATTTGGACAAATAGTAAATATTTTAGCCAAGAAGTATTCTTATTGAGATGGTAAAATACATGTTTTGATGGGAATGTCTAAGGTGATAAATGATGATGATGATGATGATGATGGTTTTCCGAGCTGTCCATTTCAAATGGACTCTGGGCAAAACCAAAAAAATCTTAATAAAATTAAAATATAAAACTAGATAGGCATCCTGGTCTAAAACAGTCTTTAAAAACAAATCTCAACTTGCTGTAGTTATGAAACTTAACATGCTTTGAGGATGATGATATATATATATTGGACAAATCTCATAAGAAGAGTCAGACAAAGAACTTTTCTCCCATAAAAAATATGGTGAGATGTAAGTTACACAAATGCATACTGGCTCAGTTGTTAAAGGGTCATCAAGGACAGCAGTAGGTGTTGGAGTTCCTTGGCATCTGTGAAAAATGGAGTTAAGACTCCTTACTGACAACAATGACATGAAGAAGTAGCAACAGTGATGCGCTGGAAAATCATTTGCTGGCAAGCAAGAACTGGTGAGTTCATTAAAATAGAGAAAGTGATGGAAATGAGGAAGCTAAAGTGCTCTGGGACTTTAGAATTCAAACAGAATTTAAACCTGCCACATAATATCCTTGTTGACAATTGTCAACAAGAAAGATAAAAAATTCTAGATAATAGATGTGACAGTACCTGAAAACAGCCGAATAGAAGTAAAAGACCTGGAGAAGATTAAAAGAAATACAAAGACCTGCAATAGAAATAGAACAACTTTTGTAAAAGAAAGCAAAAGTAATACAAATATTAATTAACAGGATCTTTGGATGCAATCCTCAAAAACTTTAAGCACCATTTGAACACCACTGGCATGAACAAATTCATCACCAGTGAGTTGCAAAAGGCAGCTTTACTTGGAACAGTTTACATCTTGCAATGATATCTGTAACACCATCAAATAGCCACATCTGCCTATCCCCAGGTCCAGATTTCCCAGATTTATAGAAAATATCTATAAAAACTCTCAGAAATATTCTGCTTCCAGTTGTATGATTTACTGAAACTGGATTCAGTAGTTTGTTTCTAAGTTTATTTGATTGAAAATGTATTGAATGAAATATATTTTTACAGCAAAACTATCATGAATTGTGACTTATTTTAACTGTTTTAATATTTTAAAAACCAGTATCCTGGTTTATTCCTTTCTTATTTGTCTGCTTTCCCATTTCACCTGAGCACTTGGAGAATACTAATATTAAAACAAATCACAATATTCTACAATATTGATTACACTTTGTGCCTGACTGGTATTAAAAATATTGAAAGAAATCCTGATTTGGCATTATAAATTTACAACTCTTACATAATGTTGGTCTGAAAGTAATTTGCTTTCAATTTCTGCAGCATGAATCTCAATGCATACACGATGTAGATCTGCAAGGATCCCTGGAAACAGGAATCTGAAATGCTTAAAGAGAAGAGAGGATCTACAGTCACTTCCATTGTTAACAGATAAAAGCATAGGAAAGAATAGATGTCACTAGCACATCATACAGTCAGTGCCATTTTAGGAGAATATAACACATATAAAACTGATAACATCCTATAGTAAAGGAGCTTATTGTGTTGAGAAAAACAAATATTCTGTAACTGAAAAATAAATAAAAACTTGACAAGCAAAAAAACAAGCCAAAACTATGCTCCCCAAATGTAACAATAGAAAAATTGCTAAGGTGGAAAATGGGCATTGAATCCTAAATGTAGAATGTTGATTAAACTAATAGCAGCAAAAGTAAGAAAAAGAGCAAAGAAGAGAAGTAGAATAAGACCTTTTGCCTCATAATCCAGATAGCAGTTCTCTAATCATACAGTCATTGCACATGTATAATCCCCAGTGGATTCTGATTATAGAACCAGCCATCTGTTCCAGGACTGAAAGACCTGCAGGGCATATTTACTTATGATGCATCTCTGTTTCAGTTGGTAAATAAATAAATATTTTGTAGTTAAAAGTATATTTCTGCATAAGACTGCAGCAACATAAAGGAACAGATTAACATCTATAGGGATAATTTAAAGAATTACAGACAGACATAATTAGGCCAAATAGTAGTTAAGTCTGCTTACACAGTAAAGATTATTAAAACGGGGTTCACACATGAAGATCTGATTACACTGATTTATTGTTAAATGCCTATGCATAGGAATCTTCTCTCAACTAAGTGTCATCACCTTCTTGAAGTTAGGAAAGGGTCAATGGAATTCCAGGGATGGGTGAGAGATAGACTTAGTCCATGTGTGGCTGTATAGGGATTATATGCTGATCCCTCTTTTAACTCTGTCCCCGGGTTCTGCCATTCCTTCTATGTCTTGATCCCTTTCAGCTATGTTTCCTGGACTTCTCTAGGAGTTTTACAAAGTCAAGCAATCAAACAAACAATCAAATAAAACAGTCAAACAATTTAAAAGTCAAACAGGACACTGGATGCCACACCTTATCCCCCATTATATATTTCAAGTAGATCCTGTTCCAGGAAGGAAATTGGATGAACCGAGTCATATAATATTGTAAACTGCTCAAAGTTGCTGTTGATAAGATGGGCAGCTGATAAATTTTACAAATAAATAAAAAGATGACGAGAGAAGAAATGGTAGGTCTTATAGACAAATTGGACAGAAACAAATCACCAGGGCCGAGGGTTTTTTTTGGGAGGGTGGGGGTTGTTTTGTTTTTGTCTTTTTGACTGTTGATTCTTAGTGACTACATGGGCAAGTCCCTCTATTTTTCTTGGAAGCATTTTCAGAAGTGATTTGCCATTACCTTCTTCCCTGAGCTGAGAAAGAGTGATCATCCCAGAATCATCCACCTAACCTCATGCCTAAGGGAGGACTAGAACATACCAGTTTAAATATACATCAGCTGGAGAATGGTTAGTTACACTATGCTAATTTTGAATTCTGTTAATATTTTCATAGATTCATATTTGTTCCTAGTTGAATTTTAATGAAATTCAGTGTGAGACAGATACATACTTTCCTATCTTGTATTTTTCATTTTCTGAAGTACAGATTTCCATAAAATTTAATTAAAACTGGTTTAAGATTAGTAAAGTAATTGCTAAGGGCAAAATAGAAGGTACTAAGAACTAGTACAGAAAAAACTGTACTAGGAATATGATCTGTATTGGTATTCTGTTTTATGTGATTGTCAATTACCTTACTGTTAGAACATATAATATACATTCCAATCCAGCCCTGACATTATTTTCCTTGAAGATCATTTTTTGTGTTTTTTGCAAGTAGAATTTTCAAATTTCTGGAAGTGAAAATTTTCGTTTGTAAGACTGCAACAGGTCAGGATGGATGTTACTCCTCTTTAGCTGCTTAGGACTGAGTCTGTGTAAGAGGCTTATTAGCCTAGCTCCGTCCACTCTGGATAACTCCTTCCAGTTCTACTCAGTCCTTAGCTAAAATAGGACACAAATTTTTGCCTCTTCTGCCTTTGGGCTACTTTTTGCCAAAGGCAGCTTTGCAAGGGGAAATTTCATTCAAAAAGGAAAAAAAGCCTCTAGCAGCATTCCCTTTTAAAATTGGCGGCTCCACTTCTCAGCTGGTTATCGGGACCACCTAACGGGTTGCTCTGGTGATCGGGAGCAACCTGCAAGGGCCATGGGGGCCCATTTTGGCCCTCCAGGGTGAAGAGAAAGTATGTTCAACCAGACAGCCATTTCTTCAAGGGCAGAGGCTTCCGTCCTCTTAACAGAGCTGCAGGAGCCGCTTGGGGCTCTCCGCGATGAAGAGGAAGCTGTTTTCTCTTCTGGATGGCTTTGTGGAGAGCTGAAGGGCCAATCGCAACTCCCGCAGTGAAGAAAGCAGCCACTTGGTCGAGCAACTGCATTTGGAGCTACCTCTGCCACTGCAGAGCAGTGAAACTTCAACTTTCCACATGAAGAAGGAGCCTCGTGGCCAGAAGCGGCCAATTGGAAAGCTCCGTGGCCAGAGGTGGCCATTTTGAAGATCCCAGGCTGGTGGTGGCCATTTTGCAGAGTCCAGGCCTTATTCTTCTTCCTGCCACTCCTGCATCTTTGTCTCCACCATGCCCAGTTCCCATTTGTTGCTGAGTTCGAAGGGTAGGGGGATTGGGGAGGGATTGGTTTCCCTATCCCGAGGTAGCCCAGGCCCCCTGGGCTTCCAGCCAAGCCTGGTCTATATTTATTTGCCCTATTAGGCCCAGGAGGGTATGAGTCCCAGTAGGAAGTGTTAAAACATCCTTCTGAAGTTACATAGGGCAGAAGAGAGTGGTGGTTGGAATAGGGATAGAGAAGATATCCTCTGAAGTACATTATAAATCCCTTTGTGTGCTCTCCTCCTTGCACAGGACTTTCCATCCAAAATAGGCCTTGCTGTTCCAAGTTGGCTGAAGCCCCAAGGGAAACCAGAGCCTCCAAGGCTGCCAAGCCTCAAAGAGTAGCTCCTATTGCTTCTACCAAGGGAAAGCAGCTCGTGAAGAACGCTTCTAAAGCAGAGAAGGATGCTTCCAGGCACTGTCAGGCCATAGAGAAGCAGAAAGCCAAGGTGTCCGACCTCTACCCACATAATGATTTCAAATGCTATTTCTTCAGCATCAGTTATCAGTGAAGTGGAGGAGCCTGAACCTTCTTCTAGAACCGGCATCCAGACTTGGTCTCCTGATTGGCATGAGCATGGGTGCAGTGGACAAGTGGTGGAATCCTCCTTTCTTCCTACTGCTGCTGGATTCAGACCAGCTGAGCCTTCTGAATCAGATGTCCCAGTTACCTGCAAATTCTGCTTGACATGGCCATCCAGACATCTCACTTTAGTTCATTTTCATTGTCATTGCACCTCGTACAACAAAATCAAACACCATCTTCAGTGCACATCATGACCATGACCATGACCATAAAAATAAACACAAACACACATCCTTCACCCTTCACACATTGAAGCATGCAGAGAGTGACCTGACACTCTTCTACAGCTTCTGATTTATCAGAGGGATGGTCCCGGGTTCGAGCAGCTCTTCTATTGGAAAGAGGTTCCTTTTCCAGGAACCA
>BLBF01005808.1:0-10471 GCA_015471245.1 Laticauda colubrina
TTTTTTTTTTCCTGACATGTTCTTGTGACATTATTTTTATCTCTTCCACAACTCAGTCCTGAGTCATCCTTAGCTGGTCCAATATTCCAACAAACAGGCAGCATTCCATGGCAGTTTTGCTGTGGGAGCAGGAGGATGTTCTTCAGGAACCATTTGGTTGGTGTCATAGTCAGGGATGAGATGAGCCTAGCACCTATTAGCCCCATTAACTTCAGTTCATCTGGACTGTCTTCCAAGCCACTCTGTTTCAGCCAGTAGAAGAGTCCTAATCTTTCAAACCTGGTATTGAGATGGCCTGCAGCTGGGAGACCTGGATTAACCTGATGAATTGTTGCAGGAACTGGGTACGTCTAATGAAGAAAAGGACTAAGGGTGACATGATGGCAGTCTTCCAAGATTTGAGGGGCTGTTAGAGAGAAGAGCAACCTATTCTCCAAAGCTGTGTTCCCCAACTTTTCCAGGTTGGTGGAGTAGCGGAGATGGTAGTGACAGGGAAAGAAGAGGAGATGGTTTTACATGCATGTACTCAATGCTTTCACAAATACAGTTGCATTCATGCATGCACACACTCACCCACCACTTTTACAGCCCAGTTCCAAATGGGCTGCAGCCCAGCACCAGTCTGCAGACTGGAGGGGGTGGGGTTTGGGGACCCCCAAAGATTTCTTTAATGGCAGTCCTGGTGTATAAAACAGGCCTAACCTGAGCAGGAAAAACTTGTGTGTTAAAGATATTTGACTGCAAAGTTTAATTAGATACTAATGCTCTCTCTTTTGATGGCCAAAGCTGATGGTCCAAACTTTGGTAGTTCCCCCTTCCTTCCAAATACTTGAATAAAAAAAAAACAACCCTTCGGGAACTCACCCCTGGACTTTCTTTATATGTTCAGATAATTATTACACCACACGTTTATGCACACTGCAGCAAGGCATTGTGGAGGGAAATCTATATTTTGCAATCATACTTTGTCGCCTGATTCCCTTAAGTAATCTCTGTTCTGGAGTATTTTATTTAAAGTAACATTGATTTTCCTGGGAGATTAAAATTTGCCTGGAAGACTGACTGGCAATGCTTGGGAGAATGGGTTGTCTCATTTTGCACATTTTCAAGAGATGTTTTATTAATCGACTCCCTGTGGCTCAATTTGGTTTATGCAAGTAAAGAAAAATAGAGGGTTGGTTAAAGTTTAATTTGCTCATTAGGAAAAAAAATGCAGAGAACAGAAAAAGGACTATGCCTTCTGCCTCCTCTGAAACACCAGACAGTGTGTTAAACAAGATGTAACTGAGACAACCACAAGGACCAAATCACCTCTCAAGAGTCATGATAGAGACTTATTTTATCTGGGGAATTCTGAGCCTTACAATAAATACCACACTTAGCCCAATGTGTGTGTGTGTGTGTGTGTGTGTGTGTGTTTGTGCATTGTGAGAAATAACAGACAGACTGAGAAGTGATTCACAATATCCTCCCACTATACATTAGGGAGATGTAAGTTGAGGTCTAAGATGGCGGAGGTCTCTGTCCTTGTCAGCTGTAGCAGGCAACAGTGTGTGTAGGTACACATGCATGTGCATCCATGCGTGTGCATACATCTGCTTTGGAAGACCTCTGTCTTTCTTTCCTGAAGGTCTTGCCTTTCACAAGGACCTATTTTTAGCTTCTCAAGTTCTCAGTACCTTTTGCAAAGTTAAAACTGTGTTACATCAGCCTGGTTCTAAACAGAAGAATTGTTAGGGAATTTAAGATGCCTGCTAACCATACTAAAGCCTTAAAAATGGTACTAATAATATTTGTTTTGAATCAGTGAGATTCAGAATCAGAGAGAAAAAGCTATAAACAAACAGAACAACTTTCTGAACACTCCTTTGTTAGAACCTTACCTTTGTGTAATATCCCTCAATGTATGCAGCTACATTGTTTATGATAATAGGCATTGCCTACCCTCATTTGCTATTGAATATCATTTATATATATTTATGTACACAAGTGCAAACACACACACACAAATACTACCCTGCAGATGTCTTCTTTGAGAGAAAAGTGGAGTTAGGAGAGAGAACCATATGCCATGATTTTATGTGGAGACGCTTTAAGGAAGTGCTTAATTTGGCTTGGCAATAAAGTCTATGAAATATCATAATAAGACAGACTACAATGGAATAAACCCGTGGAAGTGAAGACAAATATTATGGGTGAACATAATGCAGCATTCATGGAACAGCCTATTTTGCCAGACTCAAAGACAGATTTATAGCCCGTAGCCAGCTGAGCACTGATGCCAAAAAGCAGAGAAGGCAGTTAAATGTCATTGCTTGAAAATTAATTATGAAGTTGGATGTCTTCCAGGAACGACAAGCTCTTTCTTCACACAGTCACAGGAATATTTCTCATTTCCGAAGTAACATAGAATGGGGATATGATACCAGGCAATGTTCATGTTCTCGTCATGGGTATGGCTAATAGGTGTCTTGTTTTAGGATTAGATTAGCAACAATTTTTATTTAGCTTTGGACAATTTTAGGGGGGGGGGGGAATTTTAGTTTTATTCTACATGGTTCTCATATTTTACTCTCAGTTTGAACTTCCCCATTCCTATAAGCATCCATAGAAATAATTTAAAAAATATTGCTTTTCTCCAGATTTAGCAGATTGGTTTATCTGAGAGCAGACTAGCTAAAGGTCAACAAGGTTTTTCAGCAAACCATGTTAACCTTCTACAGTAGCTCTAGTTGATGAGAAACTCATCACAGTTCTGGTTATGTAATGCAGAATAGTCAACTTGTATGAAAATAGCACAGTATACTTTTGCCCAATACAAAGTTAAGGAAGTATTGTTGGAAAATTGGATGAATAAGAGCCAAAATCAAGATTCCACAGACAAGGCAGAAGCCACTCCATGGCATTAACCATTATCTTCAATCCAATGGACCTGATGACATCTGTTCTCAGAAAGGAGATACTGACCTCAGCATTTAGACCATTTCAAAACTTTGATATAATAAGACAAACGTCAAAATGAGTGCCGCCTCCTCCTCCTCCTCTTCCATCTCCCTCTCCTCCACCACAAGGGATGGATGGTCTGCCAACATGGTGTCAGTCATGACATGAACGCAATGAACTATTCAGCAAAGCTCTCAGAAAAGGATTGCTTAATAATTTACCTACCCTTTTGCTCCGTTTTTAATCCAGAATCCGATAAGAAACTTTCTTTCCTGATTTTTGTCATCCATACACTACACATCCAGCACTATACTACTTGCTGTTTCCCAGAGCCAGCAAGATATCACATTATACTAAACCTTGAATTTCCTTTGTTCCATGAGTTCGTGGTTAAACCAAGGTTGAAATGTCATGTAGTATATTGGAAAGTACCATCAGGTCGTGGAGCTTTCTCAGTTTGAAGCATAAGTTTTGTTTTTTAAAACTGTTGTTTTAGTTTAATCTTCTGATATCGATTTATTAAGACCTCCCTTTTTGTTGATCCATACATTTCACAGATAATAACCTTTTCAAATACTCTCCCATCTTTTCCAGATCAAATGTTTGTTTTCCATAGAATCTTGAGCAATGTTTAAATATATTGCTTCATCATCTCCTTCATTGTGAAAAGGAACTTGGTTTCCTCCCAAATAAAATAACAGTTCTTTTGTTCTTAGGCAATTGGGAAAATAGCAGTTTAAATGACTTGTTTCAAAATACTTTTGTTTGACAAAATCCATTTTCTCATTTGCTTCCATGAAATCTATTTGATGAAAAATCACTTTAATCTTTTGTTCTAAGTCCAAAACTGTGATGCTTGTGCCTTAATTCTAATTGCTTCAGTTTGTTCACCAGTGTGTCTTTCTGTTTTTGCACATCCTTACTTCTATTTGATGCTGATTATATATATATACACATACAAAATCTATACAGAAGCCTGATGATGGCAGATGAGATTCTGCTGAAACGTTGCTACAACTTTAAAAGCACTACAATGACATGGGATAATACCCAAAGGAAGATGAACAGCACACATGTAAGTACCCGCGAAAACTTAAAAAAACAAATATATATACATATATACATATATACATATATACATATATACATATATACATATATACATACATACATACATACATTCATATATATCTATATCTATATATATGTATAGTTATTTACTTGCTGACCAAGCCTGATATTATCTATAAGAGCCTCTACTGAATACTCTTTAACAAATAACCTTATTCCCAAAACACTGTCCATCATAACTAGTCGATTGGCACCACTTCACTCTCTGGTATTCATTCTATATCACACTCCTGAACTGGATTGTGGCATCAGTGAGTGGAAAGTCATTTTGGCAAACAGTTCCTATACAACTGGAGATTGGTTAATTTCTTCTAGAAATTTTGGGTTTTCAATTCCTATCTGCCCAGCAGCAGGGTAAATTATAAGGGATGTTAAGAATTTGGTCCAAAACATCAAATTGGCTCTCCGAAAGAACTTGTTCTTTGGAAAACCTTCTCCAGATTAAACCACACCTTCACATTCAGGAAAGGCTTTTGTTCAGATTCTTGCAGCATAAGTTCAGCACCAGAAAAGTAAACACAGAAGGTTGAGGCTTTATTTAACTTCTTTATAAACATATAAAGTAAATTTTACAATACCAATTGTAGATTTCTCCAACAAGGATCAGAAGTAGACATGTTACAAGCAACTCAACTTCAGCAGCATCTCAGGAGCTCAGAAATAGACATTAGTTTCACTTTAGTTCAGCAGGCAAGCATTATACACAGCAGAGGAGAGAAGCAGTTTCAGTTTCAATAGACACTCAGAGCTTCTCTGAAGCTATGTTAAGTTCTGAATCTGTCTGAGTCTGTCTGAGTCTGCAGAGTTTAATATAGAGCCACGCCTAGGCTATTTCTAGTTTCAGTTTCCAAATAGTCCTCATTGGCTGACTTAGTTGCTGTGCCTATTCATTGGCTGACCTTGTTACCATGCTCTATTCCAGTTCATGAATATACTCTGACAGATTTAATTTGTTCCTAAATATACACTTATCAGAATAAAAACAGATCACCAGTTGACTTGGTAAAGCAACTCCAAGACACAATGTGGTGACAAGGAGCATTTCCCCCCCGACTCAGGTTTGGGGACCTATCCTTCTGGTTAAATCGAGGGACCGTCTTATTTTTATGGTTCCCTGGGAAAGCATCCAGTTATTTAACTGGCTTAGTTTTTTTGCTGCTAATAAGGCATAATATTTTCCTGCTATGACATCATTTAGATAGGCAGCATGAGAAAAATTAAAAATTAATGACAGTAATGACATGCAAAGATTCTATTTTATTAGTTAAATAACTTCTATTGCTGAGTAGGTGGTTAGGTGCCTTGAGTTTCTATAAACAAAGGGCTTATATAAGCAGAGTGTCAGTTTTTCTGAGCTAAAATGGGTTATCCTCAGGTCAATTTAGCATTCCATGAGCAAACATTACAATCTGATAATTTCAGCTGACAAACTGTATGGTGTCAGCAAATAAATACAGAAGTGTTACAATGGTTCATTACTTTTGCTGGTAAGGGGTAAGAAAGGAATGATAGCTGAAATAATGTTCTTTAACTTCTACATTTAAAAAAATATATCCACAATTTTAAAAAAAAATCCAGAATCAGCAATAACAGCTCTACTTCAGAATTCTGAAATGAAAGGCAATAAATTCATTATTCTTCATTTTTCTTCATTCAATTGAAGTTTCTGCTGGGAAGACATTCAAGTTTCTGCTGGGATGTTACTTTGATATGCATATAGGAATACAACTTTATTTGATGTGTGAATGTTCAACACTTATATGGCCATCAAACCATATGATACTCAAATGCATCTATCAGTACATTAATTTCTCCATGTTACCTTCTATTATGGTGTACAGCCATGTACAGCTACCCATAAATCAAAGAATAGCACCTGGAATGTTTTGAAAACATTGAAACTTTGGTATTCTGAGCCAAAGTTCTTGGCCATGGTGGCTAGATCTTTCAGGAATCATAGTCTGATAACATGTGGAAGGCTGGTTTCTGACCTCTAGTTTACAAAGCATGGTGTTGAAAAATGAAGATGAGGAATTAGGTGAAAAATCATCATATCAGATGATTGATGGCATGGCTGGTTGATGCACAGAGAAGAGGAGATTAAGGGTTCCACTCTCCCTTTTGCTTTGTTGGTGCTTGGAGGTGAAAAAACTTGCTAGAGGTGTGTGAGTTGTGTAGTTGGAAAAGGCAAACTTTAGGAATAACATGAGAATGATGATCATGGATCAAGATTTCTCATGGCAGCCACATAACTTGCTGGGAAGTCCAGGCAGCTGCATGAACCCAAACTTCTGAGTGATTGCGATTAGCAGCAAAATTATGTAAAGACTGCTTCAGTACTACTCTCAGTCTGTCAGAATTAAATGAGAAATCAAGAGAGACAGAGAGGGAGGGAGGGAGAGAGAGAAAGAGAGATTTTGTCATTACCAAAACAGCTGAGAATGAGTCTGGGATGGAGAAAAGGGTAACAGGAAGTGAGATATTGAGGAAGGCATGTGGGAACTGAATATGGCTGGTTGGAATGACTTACCAAATAATCAATCACATGAGTGATAGGAATGAAGGGACCTGGTCTGTTTATGGAATATGTGGGAGCTACAGAGGGATCCGGGAAAGTTCTGGAGGAGTACTGAGGAAGAGAAGGAACATTTTAGATATCGGTTGGATAATTCCATTATGGTATAAGTAAAGGTTTCCCTGAAATAGTGCTCATCTCCATTTTTTGGCCAAGGGAGCCAGTGTTGTCTGAAGATACTTTCATGGTTATGTAGCCAGCACGACTATATGCCAAGGCACACAGAACACTGTTACCTTCCCACTGAAGTGGTATCTATTTATCTACTCACATTTGCATGTTTTCAAACTGCTAGGTTGGCAGGAGCTGGGGAAAGTAATGGGAACTCACTCCATTGTGCAGCACTTGGGTCTTGAACCTGACCTGTCAGTTTTCTAGCTGACAAGCTCAGCATCTTTAACTACTGAGCTGTTACATCCAACTCTAATTCCAATAGAAAGGTGAAGAGCTTCTGGCCTTTGTCTCAAGTACTTGCTAGTCAATGCCAGGCTATTCCATAATAAGGTAACAATTAGCCATGATTTGGTAATGGATGAAAGATTGGGCCTGAGTTATATTATGGAAACTGAGACTGTCCTAGATTTCCTGATATTCCTAGAAAATAGGTCCTATTGTTTCTTGTTTTTTTTTTTCTTATATGTATCAATTTCATGTGTCCATAACTATGTTTATACTTATACCCGTTATCTTATAATTGCTTGACAAAATAATAAATAAAATAAAATAAATAAGTGACTGCTGAGGCTAAAGAGGAGCTTCTCCAGTTTTGGCTAGTGTTAGAGCCATGTTGCTTCTCAAAAGAGGCCAATGAGGCAGTAACTCAGTCTTTGATACTTATACAGATACTCTGAAGAACAAAATGCATCAGCCAGTTGTTGATTGATGAAAGCCAAAGCTTCTGAATCACACCATGCTTTGCGAACTATCAATAGGTCCTGGAGAGCTGGTTTTGACTTATGAAGCACTATAGAGCTTGCAATACCTAGGAAAAAAGAAGGGACATCTGCTTTCAGGAGAATCCATCCATTTGGTCGACACCAGAGGTGGTATTCAGCAGGTTCTGACCAGTTCTGGAGAACCAGTAGCAGAAATTTTGAGTAGTTTGTAGAACTGGCAAATACCACCTCTGGCTGGCCCCACCCCCATCTATTCTCTGCCTCCTGAGTCCCAGCTAATTGGCTGGGTCTTCTTTTGTTGCCCTGCACAAGAGAATGGAACTGGAAAGCAGGTTAATGGGTGGGGAAGGGCTCTTTCCTGAACCACACCCACCAAGCCATGCCACACCCACCATGCCCACAGAATCAGTAGTAAAACAAAATTTGAATCTCACCACTGGTCCACACAACCTTCCCTATGGGAAATTTGAAGGGAAGGGACCAGTGCTTGCTCTTTCTCAGTTATGGCTCCCATCTTCTGGAAAGCTTCCCTCCGAATTGTGGCTTATCTTCTGATGTTTGGAAAGTAATGAAAACATTTTTAAAAAAAAAACACCAGCTTTTTTACATTTAAGATCACTTAATATCTTTGATGTTGATAAGAGACCCAACATTGTCACTGCCATCATAATCTGTAATAGCATATTATTTATTTAGCTGGGTTATTTTATTTTACTTTGGAAACCACCATGGATTCCTTCTGGTGACATAAGAATGAAATGTTTATAGAGATTCTCAGTCATCCAGATCATGATTGTCCCAAAGATATTTCACTTCTCATCCAAGAAGCTTTTTCAGGTCTTCAAGGAAAAACAAAGAAAGTCCAGTTGCCTTTTGAAAAAGCACCTTTGGGATAATAGTGAAATAAATACATATGTTAGAATGTGAGAAGAATTAAGGAAAAAATAGAAAGGAAGCTCAATGTCTGTCTCTTCCATAGGATTTCTTAACTTTTTTCAGATGTTGGCATGCAAAGCAGGATTAATTTTGGAATACACTTCCTTATTTATTAATAGTTGCTGTTATTTGCCTTTTACTACACATTGTATTTTGCAACCTGCAAGAAGACATTATTTAAAATTCAACACAAAATACAACGGATAAAAGTGGAGACATGAGGTAAAGACAGAGCAATATAGGGTCATTTCAGTTAGAGACCTGCTCAGTGATTTAGCTTTGATAAAATGTCACAAGTAGGGGAGAAATCATTTAGTTGTTATTGATGACTTGCTTTCTATCCCTTATCCACAAACCATTTTGATTGCACTGCTTATATTTATAAATGTTGTTGCTAATGATCCCCAGAAGATCAAATGTCTGTTAAAAAGGATTGTGAGAGAGAGGGGAGATGACAATTAAGAGTACATAGTTAGGGAATACAGTATGATGTGGTATCACTATGATAATCATTTTTTATTTTTTATTTATTTTTATAACAAAAACAACAAATAAAACCATCTTTAGCTTCTACAGTGTGTCGGTTGGGTACATATATCTTGTGCACATAATAATGTTATTATACATTTGTTGCTTACTTATATTTATAACCATTCTAATCAATATTTTATATCATATTGGTCAGTTAAATAATTGTATTATCATTGACATTATAGTTATTATCTTTTAAGAATATATTCCATCCTTACTAAGTTATATTCATTCTCTTACTCATTCAAAATCATGATATGTTATTACTATTACCACATATTTCAGTTTCTTACTCTTTTATCTAACCATTCATAAAATAAATTCCAAATCTTATAATACTCTTTTTCTTCCTGTTCTCTAATTGCCATTGTTAATCTACTCATTTCCACACATTCCATTATTTTCTTGATTGTTTCCTTATCGGAATTTTCTCATTTTTCCAATTTTGTGCAAATACAATTCTAACTGCTGTTAATACATTGATAATCAAATATGTTATCTCTCTGTTGTAACCTTCAGGAAAAATTCCCAATAAATATACCTCTGGTTTAAATATAGATTTAAATATAGATTTAAAATCTGAATGTTGTTTTGTCATTTTTTCCAACCACATGTGTATTGTAATCCAATATCTTTTAACATCGATGCATGTCCACCTAGTTCCTATCTATGTTCCATTTCTACAACCTCGATCCTTGCCAAGCAGTGTGAACTGGAATAGGATAGATCTCTAGAATTATATACTGTATTTAGATGCATAGATGATAGGCACAGAGAGAAGAAGAATGAAGGATAGGAGGAAGAGCTATTTCCAAGACAATGTTTAAAAGGGTAGAGAGATTGGCTGAGCATCAAATGCTGTGCTTGAGTCAGGGTTAATGATTTTCATTGTTTATCATGCAGGTATTTATCTACAAATTGAGTACTCATATCTTAAAGTTCAATGTAATAATCTATACAAAGTAATAGTGAATGAAGTCTTGTTTTATTCTTTCTAGGGCCATACATTTGGATTTTTCCTGTCCTTTTTTCCTTCCTTCCTTCCTTCCTTCCTTCCTTCCTTCCTTCCTTCCTTCCTTCCTTCCTTCCTTCCTTCCTCCCTCCCTCCCTCCCTCCCTCCCTCCCTCCCTCCCTTCCATTTCACAGACATAAGATCCCCCTCCACCCCAAAAAAACTGCATAAAATGTTCTTTGGACCACTGGATATTTGTAAGATTCTCCTGTTCTGGGCTGATCAAAGAATGCCATGTAAGTTTTATTCAATGTCTAGAGTGGGAGAAACAGTTTTCAGCTCAATCTTATCAAGACTCATAGATGACCAGGCAGAGCCTGAGGGAGAGGCACCCCACCAGGCACCGAGGTGAAACCTAGCTTCCTAATGGATAGCAGCTGTCCTTTCACACGAAGCCAAACTGCACTGAAAGCCTCCAACACAGGAACAGAGTGTTGCCAGCCAATC
>BLBF01005809.1:0-15382 GCA_015471245.1 Laticauda colubrina
TAGTATTTCACCTAAAACAGTTAGGGTGAACAATGTTATCCCTAACACATCCGCTATGCATCCGTTACGCATCCGCTATATACGCTAGGCATCTGTTCCGCATCTGCACAACTCGCATCCACTCAGACGCAGGGAGGAAGCAGAACGGTTGCAGAATGGATGCAGAATGGATGCCTAGCGGATGCAGCATGGAAACAAAGCGTTTAAAATGGAAAAAACGTTCGCAGAGGGGACCTATCTCGGATATTATGGATGTCTAGAGGATGCCTAGAGGATGCCTAGAGGATGCAAAGGGAGACCTATACTGCCTATAAAAAGGGGGAGCAACTCACCTGGATCTCACTTTCAGACCAGCAGCCTAGCTGTGCAGACCTCTGCAGCCTTCATCTGACTCTTCCTCTTCCACAACATCCAGTCATGTCCACCGTGGATCGTAACACAGTCCTTTTGGCAGCCACCATCCTTCTGCAACAGTGCGAAGCCATCTACAGGCTCTGTGAACTCTACTATGGGAAGAAAAAGAGGCGGCCAAGAAGCATCTGGGTCTGAAGATGGATCACCAGAAGAGCAGAGTACGGACTGTACAACAAGCTGATGGTGGAGCTCAGGAACGAAGACACTCAGGCATTCCAGAACTTCATGAGGATGCCTCCAGCTATGTTTGACGAAGTTGTGCAGTGGCTGACACCCAAGTTGACCAAGGCAAACACCAACTTCCGGCCCAGCCTGGACCCTGGGCTCAAGGACCACCTGGCCTCAGGGACCACCTACAGGAGCATGCAGTACGGATGGAGTGTGCCACACAACACCATCAGCATTGTGGTCAGAGAAGTGGTGCAGGCCATCATCGAAGAATACGTGGAGGAGCTCCTCCAGTGCCCCTCCACTGAAGAAGGCTGGAAGAAAGTTGCAGAGCAGTGGTATCAGAGGTGGAACTTCCCACACACCGTTGGAGCAATAGATGGCAAGCACGTGGCGTGCAAAGCACCACCCAAGTCGGGGTCCACTTATTTCAACTACAAGGGCTTCTTCAGCATCATCCTCTTTGCCATGGTCGATGCTGACTACAAGTTCATGTACATCGATGCTTCCCAGATCCAGACCCCCTGCCCAACGACATGCAAGATGTGCCCTACTTCATCGTGGGGGATGACGCCTTCTCCCTCAGAACCTACCTCATGAAGCCCTATACCTCCAGACACCTCATCCGCGAAGAGAGCATCTTCAACTACGGGCTGGCCAGGGCAAGGCGGGTGGTGGAGAACACCTTTGGCATCCTGGCCAACAGGTTCCAGGTACTTCTCACCACCATGCAGCATCACCCAGAGACCGTCAGGAGGATCGTGGAAGCTTGCTGCTTCCTGCACAATCTCATGCACACCCACTACCCAGTCTTGCAGAACAGGCTCATGGACCTCCAGCAAGGCAATGGGGACATGTATGGATGATTGATTACATTGTTATTGATAAAAAAGGGCCATAGGTGTGGCACCTGGGAGGGTGGACCATACAGTCCCACTATGCTTGCACTGGAGGTTTATCTATCCCACAGCTATTACCCTTCCCAAAGGTATCCCTGCCCATCCCACTGCTATCTTAACCCATCCCACAAGCATGCAAAGGCTTAAACCAATTCTAAAAGTTTCCACCAAGACTTTATTAAAAAAAAGAAATGAAGCAAGTGTGTGAATCAAAGATAAACTTTATTGAACAACAAGCTGTAAAAGGAAAAAGACCCAAGTCAAGTGTCCAAATAAAGTCCACACCCAGTCTCTGGCAGTCTTCACGGTCACTCAGAGGTGTGCCCAGTTTCAAGGGTGAAGGGTCCAGGTGCTATGGAGGTGGTTGCTGCTGCAGTGCTGGTCTGAAGCCCCACTGGGGTGCCTGGTCCCGAGAGGACAACAGGTGATGGTGTGTTGAGAAAGCTCTCGGATAGCTGGCTCAGACCCGTGATGCTGAGAGGTCCTTCCTCCATGCCATGGGGTGTCAGCCCCAGTACTGATGAGAGATGTACTGAGGCCGGGCTTGGCTGTGGGGTGGAGGAAGGAGTAGTGTAGTGGGGCTGTCTGGTCCGCAGCTGGGTGAGGACTGGCATGGGTGGCATCGCTGTCATCGGTGGCATCATTGGCGTGGGTGGCATCGGTGGTATCAGTGGAACCGGTGGCAACGGTGTCGCCTGATGACTCTGTGCCTGGACTGGGAAGGGCTGCTGCCTGTGCTGCTGGACCTCCTGGTAGCCGTAGCCCTGGTAGGTGAGGGGCTGTGGGAAGCCCTGGAATGGGAGAGACATCACCTGGGGTGGAGGAGCAGAACTGGACTGGGTGAGAGCAGGTTCCTCTGGTTCAGGAGGGTTGTGAAGCAGCTCGGTGATCCGGTCCTTCACCACCTGGTACTGGGCTTCCTCCATGTTCCTGAGGGTCTGGTTGACATAGGTGAGGAAGGGCTTGAGGTTGGAGGATGAGGAGTTGGTGTTGACCAGCTGAGAGAGGAGATCTATGTTGATGCGGATGGTGTCCCTGATCTCCAGGAGGACAGTGTGGCTCTGCCCCTCCTGCTGTCTGGCTCTCTGCCTTTCTGTGGAGGCGGAGCTGGGGGGGTTGGATGCGGCTACGACTGTGGTGGACTCGATGTCTCCTTTCTTCCACCGCACCAGGGAGTCCTCCATGCACTCCACCACAGTGACCACAGCTGTCCGTGGCACACTCCACAAAAACCTGCCTGGAGACAGGGACTGACTCTCGGCCAGAAGAGGACTGGGTCTCAGCAGGCTGCCGGAGAGAGAGGGTTGTGAGAAGGGCTCCTGGTGCTCCTCGGTGGTGAATCTCACCCTCCAGGAAGCTGCACCCGGCCATAATGTAGGTCTCTCTGTCCGTCAGCTTAACCGTGGCCTGGCCAGATTTCTTCAGGTGCAGCTTCCTGTACCAGGTGTGCATATGTTTCTACCAGCCGAGGAGCACCTCCGAAGTGTAACCCATACTCTCCGCCCTCTCTCTCCAAGCAGCCTGCTTCTGCTTGGTGTCCCTGTACAGCCAGTGTCCCTTCCGCTACAGATAGTCATTCTCTCTCAGCCACTCCAGCACCTCATCCTCGTGTTCCTCCTCAATGAAGTATTGCCTCCTCTCCCGTCCCCGCATACGCCTCTTCCTCCCTTTGCCAGGACTAGATGGGCCCTTATCAGAGGGGCTCCCAGGTGGTAGGGGCTGCTCCTCCACACCAGCAGCAGCACCAGCAGGATCATCATCATCATCATCATCATCATCATCATCATCATCATCACCAGCAGGATCATCATCATCATCAGCAGCAGCAGCACCAGCAGCAGCAGGATCATCATCATCATCAGCAGCAGCAGCAGCACCAGCACCAGCAGCACCAGCAGCACCAGCAGCACCAGCAAGACCAGGAGCACGAGCAGGACCAGGAGCACGAGCAGGATGAGCAGGACGAGCAAGACCAGGAGCACGAGCAGAACGAGCAGTATGAGCAAGTCCAGGAGCACGAGCAGGATGAGCAGGACAAGCAGGACCAGCAGGACCAGCAGGACCAGGAGCAGCTTCAGCAGAGTACGCAGGAGGAGAAGCACCACCACCAGGAGTAGCTTCAGCAGAAGCTCCAGCACCAGAAGAGCGAGCCCAAGCAGCAGAAGCCCCAGCAGAAGCAGAGTCAGGGACAGGGGGCGGGAGGATGGCCCTGTCCCTCTTGGCAGGGATGGGGGCAGGTTGCTGAGGCTTTTGCTTCTTCCCCATGGTTGTGGGGTTGCTGGCTGGCAGGGAGGCTGGCAGGGAGGCTGGCAGGCACCAAGGCTGGCAGGAAGGCTGGCAGAAAGCCTGGCAGGAAGGCAGGCAGGCACCAAGGCTTGCAGGCAGACTGGCTGGCAGGGAGGCTGGCCAGGAGGCTTGGAGGCAGGCTGGCAGCAAGGCAGGGCAGGCAAGGACTCGATGTATCCGGTAGCAGGTCTTTCCTCTGAATGCTGGCCACGTGCGAGCTGCTTCCCTTTATATCCACGTGGCTTACACAATGCATACCCCCAGCATGCGCAATTAACGCTCAGCATCCGTTAGGCTTCCGCTCTGCATCCGCTGTGCATCCGCTGTGCATCCGCTTCATCCGCTGTGCATCCGCTGTGCATCCGCTTCATCCGCTCGGCGTCCGCTCTGCATCCGCTCTTTCCATTCCGCATCCGCTTTGCTGAGGCCCCCCGGAAGCCTAGCGGATGTGCCATCTGCTCTCATCCGCTTCCATCCGCTGGGCTTCCGTTCCGCATCCGCTTTCCATCCGCTCTGCGTCCTCCCCCCATCCGTGTTAACCGCTCTGGTTATGCAAAATTTTGCCCCTTTTGAGAGCAGATAACAATGGATGGAACATTTTGCTCGTCCATTGTGTCCGTTTTGCATCCGTTGGGCAGTGTGACAGGGCCTTTAGATTTGTCCAATTGCAGATAGCTACACTCTGATTTGTTTTGTGCAATTATTTTTGTTGTTTTTGTAATGGAAAAGAAATGTCCTTTTTCCTCCCATGCCCTTCCTATTTTGAAAACATTTTTTTACAAAATCCAAAGACATTTAAGAACATTTAAGAAGAAACTTCATCTTGGTAAGAAACCTGGCAAATGGATGGGGTTTTTGTGCCAGGCATCATCAGCCTGATTTTGAAAATAAAAGAAACAGGAAAAAGAGGAAACAAGCAGGAAAAGAATTCTTCCTACTTCCACTCTGTGATTTCATAGGAAATGGATTAAACGGCATTATTGAGGAAATGTGAGCAAATATAGTGGGAAATAATAGCAGAAAATTCCTTCCTATGAGATGCTGAAGCTGTATTTGCATGACATGCTTTTCTGATCTGACATGCTTATTTTCAATCCATTCAGTTTTCTGCATACAGACAATATATTAGAAAACTGTGATTAGTTAGCTGGTGATTATCAACATGCCATGCCAACACAGCCAGAAGTGAAAATAAAATAAGGGTTGGGTTATGAAGATGGTGGCCCTTATTTTGGGTCCAGAACCAGTTCACTTATCCTTCCTAGAAGAAGACTAAATATCATCCTCTTTTAATGACCCCATCATCCCTTGCAGGGTGGAGTCTGGGTAACTGAATGGAGTTGAGAGTGTTTACTGGTCAGATGCCCTTCCTGTCACCATAGAAGAATGTATGCATAAAGGACACAGCGGACGAGAAAAATTTCGGGGGTGGTTCCATCCGTTGTCATCCACTCCAAAAAGTGATGAAAATTTGCATAAACAGAACGGAAAAGAACGGAAAAGAACAGACGTGGGTAGTACGTAGTGGGGATGTAAAGTGGATGTTCATAGGAAGCCTAGCGTATGACAGCGGATGGAAGCGGATAACACCTCCGAAGGGGTTCCGGGGAGAATTGCAAAGCAGACGCATAGTGGAAGGGGCGGATGCATAGCGGATGACGCGGATGCATCACGGACGCCTATAGGAAGCAAAGCGGATGCCGCGCGGATGTATATCAGATGCAAAGCATTCACTGCACATGCGGGGAGTATGAATTGCGTCAGCTCCGCGGATATAAAAGGATGCAGCACGCATGCAGTCAGCATTCAGGGGAAAGATGTGCTGCCACATACATCTAGCAGGAACACCATGGTTCGTCAGTCAGGGAAAAAGAGGAAGCCTGTGCCTACTCGTTCCAGTCCTGGCAAGAAGGACAGAACCAGCATCCCACCCCCTGGCACTGTCTCTGAACCACCTGCTTCTGCTGCTGCTGCTGCTGCTGCTGCTGTGGTGGACCAGCCCCAAGGCCCTCAAAGCCCTGCTGCTGAAGGCCCTGCTGCTGAAGCCCCAGAGGGTCCTGCTGCTGAAGCCCCTGAAAGGCCTGCTGAAGCCCCTGCCAGAGGGAGGAAGAGGTAAGGGAAGGAGAAGGGAGAGAGGAAACAGTGCACCATTTCTGAGGACCATGAGGATGAGGTGCTAGAATGGCTGAGGGAGAACGAATACCTCTGGAGAAAGGGCCACAGACTCTATCGCGACACCAAGAACAAACAGGCAGCGTGGAGAGACAAGGCAGAGAGCCTGGGGTACACTGCAGATGTACTGCTGGGATGGTGGCAGCACATGCACACCTGGTATGGCAAGCTACACCTCAAGAAATCCGGGCAGGCCGCTGTCAAGCTCACTGACCGGGAGATGTACATCATGGCCAAGTGCAGTTTCCTGGAGGGTGAGATCCGCCACCAAGGAGCAGCCCCTCTGACACCCCTCTCCCTCAGACAGCCCACAGACAGCCAGTCCTCTTCCAGCCAGGAGCTAGCGAGCCTGTCCAGGCAGGTGTCTTCAGAGGTTCCCACGGCAGAGATTCCTCCCGACAGCTGCACTCCCCATGCCGGCGGACTTGGAGGATCCCCTGTCACAAATGGAGGAAGAAGCAGCAGCCACCAGAGGCCAACCCACCCCCACCCCCAGCTCCACAGGATGCAGGCAGAGAGGCAGACTGGAGGGCCAGAACCACAGTGTCCTGTTGGAGATCAGGGACACAATGAAGACCAGCACAGAACTTATCTCTCAGCTGGTCCACTTGGACAGAGGATCCTCCAGCCACCACACCTTCATCACCTACGTGAGCCACACCCTCAGGGACCTGCCCGAGGCCCAGTACCAGGTGATGAAGGAGAAGATAACAGCACTTCTGCACAACCCTCAAGGCCCAGCTTAAGCTGCTCCTACCAGTCCAGGTCTGCTCCTCCACCTCAGGTGATGTCACAGTCCTTCCACGGCTTTCAACAGCCCCTCACCTACCAAGGTTATGACTACCAGGACTTCCCACAGCAAAAACAGACCTTCCCAGTCCAGGTCCAGGTTCATCGCACGCCACAGACTCCAGTCCTCACCCAGCTGCAGACCAGACAGCCCCACTACACTCCTCCTTCCTCCACCCCACAGCCAAGCCCGTCAACGGACAATCTGTCATCAGTCTTGGGCCTCACATCTCAGGTCCTTGATGAGGGGCCTCTCAACCTCCAGTGCAACCACTGTGGGACTGTATGGTCCACCATCCCAGCTGCCACACATATGGACCTTTATTATCAATAACAATTTATTCATTGATCAACACATTTTAAAATAAACAAAGCTCTTTATTAATGCCCTATTCATTGTAGTAGTACTCAACATACCTGGCACAATCTCATCAGTGTTATGCGACAGGCTCAAGGAAGCATCCATTAATCATCTTTCATCCTGTCTTGCCACTCCACTGTTCCAGCTGGGGAGTTGCATCAGTGTCTCAGGAGGTTGCGCTGCTTCTTCCCTTCACGTGAAGCTCTGTTGGGGCCTTGTACATCCACAGTGTCTATCAGGTTACGTCCTTGCCTCCATTCACCAGGCTCCATGGCCCCATTCCCTTGTTGATGGTCCACAAGTCTGTTCTGCAACACTGGGTAGTGGGTGCGCATGAGATTGTGCAGGATGCAGCAAGCTTCCATGATGCTCCTCACAGTCTGTGGCTCATGCTGCATGGTGGTGAGAAGTATCTGGAACCTGTTGGCCAAGATGCCAAAGGTGTTCTCCACCACCCGTCTTGCCCTGGACAGCCTGTAGTTGAAGATCCTCTCCTCACAGTTGAGGTATCTTGAACTGTACGGCTTCATGAGGTAGGTTCTGAGGAAGAAGGCATCATCACCCATGATGAAGTAGGGCACATCTTGTGTGTCATTGGGTAGGGGGTCTGGATCTGAAAACCCATGATGAGGTTGCATTCCAGCCCATCCTTGAAGTGACTGGCGTTGTATACCTGGCCATCTGAAGCTGACCCGTTGCCTGAAGCATCGATGTACATGAACTTGTAGTCAGCATCAACCATGGCAAAGAGGATGACACTGAAGAAGCCCTTGTAGTTGAAATAATTGGACCCTGAGTTGGCTGGAGGTTTGCAGGCCACGTGCTTCCCATCTATGGCTCCAACGTTGTCGGGAAAGTTCCACCTCTGATACCACTCTTCTGCAAGTTTCCTCCAGCCTTGTTCAGTGGTGGGGCACTTGAGGAGCTCCTCCACGTATTCTTCAATGATGGCCTGCACCACTTCTCTGACCACTTTGCTGATGCTGTTGTGTAGCACCCTCCACGCATACTGCATACTTCTGTATGTGGTTCCTGAGGCCAGGTGGCGCAGAGTCAGTGCCACCTTCAGTCTAGGGTCCAATTTGGGATGGAAGTTGGTGCTCGGCTTGGTCAACCTGTATCTCAGATGCTCTACAACTTCATCAAACATGGCTGGTGGCATCCTCATGAAGTAATGGAATGCATGAAGGTCTTCATTCCTCAGCTCCACTATCAACTGGTCATACAATCCAAACTCCATTCTTCTCACAAACCATCCTTGGACCCACACAGCTCTTGGACGTCTCCTTCTTCTCCTTCTGTATAAAAGGTGAAACAGTCTGAACAGGTTTTGGTTCTGGTGATGAATTATTGCAGCTACCATATGGACTGTGTCATGATCCATGGTGGAGAACAATTGATGATGTGGTAGACTAAGGGTGAAGAGGTCTGTACACCATGGCTGCTGGACTCATACTCAGATCCAGATGATGTTCTCCCCCTTTTTATAGGAAATATTGGTAGTCCGCTATGGGGCCTTCTACATACTCTAGACATACTGCAGACATCCTAAATATCCGATATACATCCCAGATACAAACATTTTGTCCGTTTTAATCCTTTATTTATGAGATGCATATGCTTACATCCTTTCTATTTCCGTGCTACTAATGCTGTGTAGAAGTTCCGTGCACCTTTCATTTCCTCCCTCTTTCCATTTTCAGCTGTAGCGGATGTGAGTTGAGGGGATGGGCAGAGGATACAGAGAGGATACAGCGGACGTTTAACGTATGATAACGGACATAGAACGTTTGTTGCCTGTATATGTCGCGGATGTACATCGTATGCGGCCTAAAGTTCATCCGTTCCCAAAGCTTTTTGCAGCTCAGAACTTCTTACATGGATAAAATCGCAGTGGATGGATGCTTCAGGGATATAGCGTATGAAACACGTATGCAGTGCGTACACAACAGATGCACAACGTTTTCCAATGGATGGCGAGGTTTTTTTCACGTTTTACATCCTCTTTGCTTCCGTAAGTGCAGTGGGACAGGGGCTTAAATATACTTCTCCTATAATTCCAACTCTGCATAATCCCAAGCACAATTAATACTTCGATTCAGTCTTAAGTGAAGCTGCAAAGAAACTAAAATGGAATTTGGCTATTGTTAAACAATCATCAATGCCTGGGGATTTAAATTATGTAAGAGTTTCTCTGCCTGCTTGGCATTATTAGGAAGACAAACCTCCTATTAAGATTAATGATTCAGTTAATATGACTGCTTTTAATTAGAGACTCTGGAAACACTATCTTGTTTCATATTTGAAATAAATGAAGAAATACATTTTTAGAACTACTGATTTTTTAGCTTTGTACTTTGTTTCAATTTTTTTTGAGTGATGGGCAGATGTATGCCCATTGTATGCAAATGCCCTGTATCCTGTTTTTGAGAACCAAATCAAGTTACACGAATATCCCACGGATGCAGGTATCTGTCTTCATTTTTATTAATTAATACTTCTGTCAGGTATCAACAGAAATTTGAAAACAAACAAACAAAACAAACCATACCCAACTGAAAAGTTTGGAAATTGGAATAGTTCCTAAACTCAAATTCTTATTCCCCTTTTCTTCTCACAGCACTGAGACAATATTTAAAGCTGCAAGCTGAACTGACAGGATTAATGGTTACTCTAAATTAGTATCTTCACAAAGGAAAATGTTGTTCTGACACCACCACATTGACAATACATAATCAGAGCTGACATCCAGCTATTTATTCTATTACTATCTGAAACAAAAACATAAATGTATAGTTTTATTTTCTATTTAAAACCTACTATTCCTGATGCTTCTCTTTAATAATCGAAATCTAATCTCAATTAACACTTAAACATTACAAAAATTTAAAAATATTAAACAGTAACAATAACTTTACACACACACACACACACACAAATACTAGATGTTGTAAAGCAACCTCTTTAAAACCAATTAAGCACTGGCAAAATGAGATCTATCCAGTCAAAGTAACCATTAAAAACCATTAAAATAGCCTTTGCTCTGCTACAATATGCATTGTCAGCTGTGAGGCCTTCTATAGAAAGGTATAGAAGGCTTCACAACTGACAGGTACAGAAGGTATAGAGGTACAGAAGGTCTCACAGTATTCCAGCACTCATTTGCCTGCCTTACTGGAAGTATTCGAATGTTAAATATTACATTCTATTGGCAAATTTTAGTGCGGTTTCTGGGACCATTCTAAGATTTCCACAGGGTCTCACATAGCACTGGGTACTTTCTGAGTGTGTAAAATAAGCAAATACTTGTGTCACCTGTATATATGATTGTAGTGATTAGTGGTTGGATAAGCTAGAGGAAAAAAAACCATCTTTGCACAATGCATAATTTTTTCATGGAATGTGGTAAAGGCTATGTCTTTAAAAGACTTGATAGATTCATGGACCATTGATTTGTATTGACCACTGTATTTGTATTGACCACCAGAAAGTTGACAACTATGACCACTGTTTCCAATTAGTGAAATTGTTTTCCTCTGTGGTTTCTAGATATTTGGCTAGATTGGTAGCAATCTTGATCAGCATCTTATGGTCCTCATTTATCTTCAAAATTGCCACATCAGCTCTGTAGAAATGACAATTTAAGTCACTCTATGCCCGCTTATGAGTTATAGACCCAAATGGCTTGAACTCCTTTATCATAATCTGATTATGAGCAAGAACCAGACAATCTCATTGGCCGCACTAGCAAACAAAAGACAAACATTAGCAGTTTGGACCAATTTCTGTTTGCAGTGTCACAAAATGTATTTGTGTAAACATTCTTCTGCAAGTGCCTACAATTTCTGACTTTGAAAACATATAAAAATAAACAGATGGTTCCATATCTTGCAATCTGAGTAATGCAAAAAGGTCAGTTAATTGATGTGCCATTTATATTAATTATAGTTTACAATCCTAATTAAGTCACTGTTAAAATTCTGACCTGCTGTAAAAAAAACTTGAGAGAAGACAGTTGGCAGCTTGTGACAGAGAAAGAAGGCAGGATAATCCCTCCCCTGCAGTATTTCTGGAAGTAGAAAGGCATTTTTACACCTAGAAAATGTTATTTAACAGCTGAATTATAGCCCAGATCAGGGATTGAACATAGAGGATGAACAAAGTCCAGGTGGTAAACTATGGTCCAGAAGTTCAACACATAAGTCTGCATTACAAGATGGTTGCAAGTCAAGTAAATGTTTACAAAATAGCAGAACCAACTTGGATTTCAGATTGGTTATAGGGCTGAACCATCTAAACTGGGGTACAAAATCATTCTGGCTGGGGAATTCTGGGAGTTAAAGTCCAAACAGATAATCCTTGATTTATGACCACAATTGAGTGAGTTTTCCACAGTTAAATGAACTGCTACATTTGCCAAATGAGTCATGTGACAGTTGTGTGAATCCAGCTTCCTCCATGGATTTTGCTTGTTGGAAGCCAGCAGGGAAGGTCACAAATAGTGATCACATGACCCCAGGATGCTGCAACTGTGGTAAATATATGCTGTTGGTCAAGTGCCCGAATTGGGGATGCTGTGATGGTCTTAAAGGTGAGGAATGGTCATAAGTCACTTTTCAGTGTTGTAAGTTTGAATGGCTTCTAAATGAATGATTGTAAATCAAGGACTACCTATATCTTTTAAAGTTGAGAAACACGATCTATATATGAAGCCTACCAGACAGGAATGCCTCTGTGCATCACTTATTTTATCATGGTAACATACTTTTTCATGTCCAGCATATTTGCTGGACTTGAAGATAAGCCAGATCTTGAGACACTAGAGTGGTAACAAATAGCTCATGTTTGCAAATGAGGCAATCATTGGATCTGGCTGGTGTAGATCGTGTCGCGTTGCAAAAGAAAACTAACAGATTTCTATGGAATAGATTTACAAAATCTATGAAAAAAGAATTTGCTGAGCAGGATACACCACAGGTTAATGCATTAATCCTCCATATTGATTTTAAACTACAAATATCATTGATAAAACACCCAATTTTAATTTTGGGAATGTCTTGATTTTACCTCATCTTTTTGGCATTGTGTGGGTTTTGTGTGTGTGTGTGTGTGTATGTAAAACATGTCTAATGGACACCAACATTTGTGCACTAGAAGTATCTCAATATAAGCAACAGCAAAGTGCACATGGTAGGGTAAGAAACAGTCCCTAATTCTATCTGTATGCACTGATGAGATCTGAGCTAGTTATACTGAGCAGGAAAGGAGGCTGGAATAGTGGATTCAGTATGCGACTAATGAGAAAGAGCCAAATTTGTAAGGGGAAATTATTAAGGTTAAAAAAAATTAATACTGCCAGCATTGGGCAAATCTAAAGTGCAATCAAAGAGTGTTTAGCAAAGAGTGTACATTTCTGCTTATTGCATTTCTGGAAGTAAAGCTGCAGAAAAAGGCAGCCAAAGAAACAATTGATTGGAGCAATTCCTCTTTAAAAAAGATGATCAAATCTGGCTTCTATTAGATTAAGCAAAATGAGGAATTATGGGAGGAAATGATACAGGCACACAAAATTATGAATGTTATGAAAAAAATAGATTGGAAGGAGCTGTTTTCTATTTTGCAAAATGCAAGAATCTTTGATTGTCCAATTAAGCTGAGCAATTGCATAGTTGGAATAAAGAAAAGGAAGAACTTTAGGTAGAATGAAAAAGTGACCTGTGGAATTCATTACCACAAGATGTAGTGATAACTATCAATTTAAATGGATTAAAGGAAAATTAGACTATTTCACAAAGCATAAGAGTCATGAGAGCCATATATTATTTACAGAAAGTGATCATTTGCTTTGATGGTAGTTGCTGACAGAGATATGTGGAAGAGTACTAATAGCTTTTGGTCAGATTCAGTAGGATTCTTCTTATATGCCTATGAATTTTCCTCATATAGAAATGGTTTTTCAATCACATCAATATCTTCCATTAGTTTCATTTAAGGATATGCAAAAAATATTTTGAATCTATGAATAATGGAATTATTTGGAGCTATCAATCCAATCAGCAGCATCTCTGTTTTTCTTTTCTTTTTGTTGTAAAAATAGGCAAGATGGTAGTTGCGACATTGTAATTGAAATCCTATCCCTTTGTCCATGCATGTCTCATAGTCACACGTACAAAAGGGACAGACTTTTGATTGCTGTGCAATGATCACCATCTTGCTTGCTTTGATACCATGGTTACCCCTGAATTTAATTCAAAGAGTCAATTCAGTTTCCTGATTTGATTTGGAAAGTTTATTCAGTTAGAAGATTCCATCTAATCAACTCCTAACTAAAGTTTTACACAGCTGTAATATCAACCACAAATATAAGAATCATTTCACGGACTCATATACCATTTCACTGATGGCTCTTAAAATGATCATCACCCTCTGGGAAAAAAGGTTTTTTTTAATTAAATAAGATCATTTAATGGGAATAAATTAATCAAAACGAACTTTTGGCTCTTTGTGTTTTCATAAAGCATGAAAAATGTAACTGATACAGTAAATATTTGTCAGATCTGTAGTTGAGGTTTATTATTAACAGAGTTTCATGTTGTCTTCCTGAATCAATGGTTGCTTTTGTTGACGCTCGATTTTCATTGTATTTTCCTGCTTGCAGTAAAAAGATTTTTGATGTAGCCATGGCATTTGCTTGAAAAGCCCAACTCCAGGTGATTCAAGGCTTCCATTAATGGTCTTTACAATTATTCCCTGGGTGATCTAAATTCTGCTTCTCTCATACTGTGTTTGGCTTGATTTCCTATTGAAGAATGAAAAGTTTGCCCCTCTAGATACATCAGGAGCTTCTAAAAGAAGGATAAAGGAGGGGGAAAAAACCCAATGAAGGTCAAAAGCAAGAACAAAAAAAAGAACTTTGGATTTTTTGCCCTTGAATGTGTGCCAAAAGTTTTTTTTAAAATGCCGAATAGTGTGATTTTGCCATATAATTTCTTGAAAGCTCACCCATGCCATTTATCCTTTTTGAATGCAACAATAGAAACATTATTTTGGTCATTGCAGATATGTGGATATACAATATTCAGTATAAATTACACAAAATAAGGAACATGGCAATCATTTTGTGTCCAATCAGTTGTTTCACAAAACAGAAATAAGTGTTTCCCCTCCCTACCATGGTAAATTCTCTTCATTCTTTCCAATATATCACCAGTTAAATCAGGATAGCTTTGCACTGCTATGACATTTGGCAGATATTGCTTGATGGGGAAAATAGACGAGAGCCCAATGGAGATCAGAAGGGCTCCAGGATCTATTTCAGTGCACCAGAGGTGGTATTCAGCAGGTTGATCAGTTCTGGAGAACCTGTAGCAGAAATTTTGAGTTGTTCAGAGAACTGGAAAATACCACCTCTGATTGGAGTTTTTAAAGTATCCTTCCCCTGCCACGCCCACTAAGCCACACCCACAGAATGGGTAGTAAAAAAAATTGAATCCCACTACTGCAGTGCACTTCCCTATATTTGGGGTGTGTGAGTGCTGATGCCTTGCATAGTTTGCCAGATATGCTTTTAAAGGCTTGAGGAAAAGACTAGGGAGTTTGCTTTTCTCCAGATCTGACCAACAGCATGGAATGGGAAACTTTCAATCTTTGATTGTTTTGATGGCTTAGCACATTGTGCAACCCCAGTTTGATTGACTAGCTTGTGATTCATTTGCATTATTTACCCAGAAAATTGATTTCTTAAATTGATTAATTCAGTAACCAAGTTAAGTAGTTATTGCATGACTGCAAACCAGAAAATAACACCAATATTTTCATATTTCTTAAAGAAATTCCTGGCATGGCAGTTGCTTTACTTGTAGTGCTCCCAATGCTGGGCATTCTTGATGGATTCATATTGGCTGAACAGAGGGGACAAATTTGCTCATTCAGTTCTCTTCCTCTTTTTCTGAAGCTGAATTTGCATATTATGCACAATTTTGGTTTCATGAATTAAAATATAGTTTGTTTAACTTTCCAATAAATGGCACCATCAAAAAACGAACTAATTTTTAAATTTTTTTATTTATTTTTGTCAACTGCTTACAAGGTAATAGATATAAATAAAAACATAGTTATGAACACATGGATACATATAAGAAAAAATAAATAAAAGAAACTATAGGACAGGGATGGTAGGCACATTGATGCGCTTATGCACGCCCCTACAGACCTCTTAGGAAAGGGGTGAGGTCAATAGTAGATGGTCTAAGGTTGAAGTTTTTGGGGTTTGGGGAAGAAACCACAGAGTCAG
>BLBF01005810.1:0-19948 GCA_015471245.1 Laticauda colubrina
TTCCTTTCCTTTCCTTTCCTTTCCTTTCCTTTCCTTTCCTTTCCAATCTTTTGGAAGATTTTTACAAAAGGAAATTGGAATATTTTGCAAATCTCTGGATCAAGTATTCTTGACAACTGTTTCAGAGGGGATACAACCACAATTGGGACCAGAATTTCTATTGCTAATCAAGATGGTTGTTAAATGAGTCATGCTTAATTTTATGACTTTTTTGCCATAATTGCTAAACAACTTACTGCAGCTATGAAGTGAATCATGTGAATATTAAGTAAAGTCAGCTTCCCAGAAGCCAGTCGGGAAGGTTGCAAATGGTCCAGGATGCTGAAAATATCATAATTATATGCCAAACACCCAAATTTTGATCATGTGGCTGTGGAGATGCTACGAAAAATTGTAAGAGTGTGAGAACCCTTCAAAAGTCATTGTTTTCCAGTGCCGTTGTAATTCTGCTAAACTTTGTGAGTTCAGGACTACCTGTATAAACAATGTATTGACAACTGTAGAATTTATATCTTTGTAAAGCTAATATTGGTCTGTCGAAAAAATAAAACTAGATGCCCCCAGCTTCTTTCAGTCCTCTGTGTCTTTTATCTGTAGTTGTAAACTAATTATTCAATTACTCTGTCACTTTATATGACTTGAGTACTCTAGCATTCTGGGCTCTTAGCTCTTGCTGGCTAGGAGCCTAATGATTACTTTATTTCTGTTAGCAAATAAAGAAAACCAATTTGAATCTCTCCAATTGTTTTGGCTCAATTTCTTTAGCACCAGAGAAGCTGCATTGAAGCCTGTGGCTGGAAGTTGTCCTCTCTCTTGGAGGGGAAAATAGCTTGCCCAGTTTGGAGAAAACTGTGGTCAGCTCAAATTGAAGGTGTATCTCCTAGCTACAGGAGGTTCACGTGTGCCCACCACCATCACCACTGCTGCCACCGTGACTCACCATTACTGGAGTCCCATGCACTGCCTCCAGTCCCACAAACGCATTGCCTTCACTGACCAACCGATGGCGCTGCTGCAGAGGCTTAGATGAGATGTAATTGCAGTCGACATGGACCGAGATCACCTGACTTTGAATGCTGACCACCATTTTGTGCCACTTCAAGTCAAAAAGGGAGGTGATGCCTTTGCCAGCAAAGACTACGCCAATTGCCTCCCCAAGACGGTCCTTGGCCTGGAACTCCAGACTCCGCTCTTTGCTGTTGATCCCCAGGGAGAGCTGAAAAGGTAGAAGGAAGAAGAGAGGGTGTTGAATAGAAAGTTGTTCTAAAGAGAGAGAGGCAGAAAGGGGAGAACGAAATCAGGAAGGCAAAGGCTGACCTCTTAGTGGAGAGAATTTATGAAAAAAAATTATGAGAGCTGATAAATCAGAAACCTTTGCAGGGGCTCTTCAACTTATCATCTCAATTGGGACCAGATATTCCATTATTAAACAAGCCAGTTGTTAAATGAGTTGTACTCACTTTTATTACCTTTTTTGTCATGATTGTTAAATGAATCACTGCCGTTGTTAAGCAAATCCAGCGGCAAAGGTTGCAAATGGTCATTACATGACCCTAGGATATTGAATCTATCTGTACATGTCAAATGCTGAATTTTGATCCTATGAAGCTACAGTGATTGTAAGTGCGAGGAACCATCATCCTTCCTGCAACCATTGTAAATACATTCCAGCAGAGGGGAACCTTCAGGGCCTTCTACGCCTTTAGAGAAGGCCTTAAAAAAATCTGGACCAAAAAATATAAGTATTAAATTGTTACCGTATATACTCACATATAAGCCGACTTTAGAACGCTTTTTTTTTCCCCCAAATTTGGGGGTCGGCTTATATGTGAATAATTCTGATTTGCTGGAGCAGCGACTTAGTGTGGCAGCTTCACGCGATGAGAGTCTTGGCTCTCATCGTGCGAAGCCGCTGCCCGTCGAAGCCGCTGCCCGCCACTTCCCCGCCTCCCATCGAGTCTCCCAGCTGATTGGCTGTACAAGCCGCTGCCTGGCAAAGGCGATGAGAGTCTTGGCTCTCATCACACGAAGTGCCCAACTTCGCGCGATGAGAGCCAAGACTCTCATCGCCTTTGCCGGGCAGCAGCTTGTACAGCCAATCAGCTGGGAGACTCGATGGGAGGCGGGGAAGCAGCGGGCAGCGGCTTCACCAGGCAGCGGCTTTGCACAATGAGAGCCAAGACTCTCATTGCCTTCGCCGGGCAGCAGCTTGTACAGCCAATCAGCTGGGAGACTCGATGGGAGGCGGAGAAGCGGCGGGAAGCTGCTTCACTGGGCAGCGGCTTCGCGCGATGAGAGCCAAGCCGCTCATTGCATGAAGCCGCCATGCTAAGTCGCTGCTCCAGCAACTCGCTGGAGCAAGTCGCTATGCTAAGTCGATTTGGGGGTCGGCTTATATGCGAGTTTTTGCAAAATTCCTCATTTTGGGGCAGTTTTTTAAGGGTCGGCTTATATGCGAGATCGGCTTATTTGCGAGTATATACGGTATATATAATCTATCTAATTTAATTTAATACAATACATTTCATACATTTTCTCTAATCTATGTTCTAAAGTTAAGTTTATTGTCAAGTTCACATCAGCAATGAAAGGGTTACTGTCCTGAAACATATTATCCAATCAGAATCGTCCGTCTCTATCAAAGCCCGGTTAGCGGGCTCATTAATTGGTTAGGACTTCATGAATCCAGGGGTAGGCCAAGTTATGTGTTTTGGTTTGGAGAGTGATGGGAAAAATGACCAATCACGGTTTGATTTTAAGTGGGTGGGACAAAAATAAAAGATCATAGGCCTTCGTGAAGTCCTACCAGCAGCTGCACAGTGAAATCCTGGACAACATTCTCACTCAGCTGATGAACAGGTTCAAGGATCATGAAAAACTGAGGTTCCTTGCCCTTCTGGACCCCTAGAAGTTTGCCTCATACAGAGAAAACTTCCCAAGCTCTGCGTTTCAGAATGAGGGCTGAGGTGAAGGCCCAGAGTTTTCGCAGGTACTTACATGAATGCAGTTCAGCTTCCTTCGGGTATTATCCCACATCATTGTAGTGCTTTTAAAGTTGTAGCAACATTTCAGCAGAATCTCATCTGCCATCATCATGCTTCTGTGTGGAGTTCATCTGAAACTCAATAATGAATATTGAATATTGAATAAACTCAATATTGAATATTGAAACTCAAAATGTCTGAAACGTTGCTACAACCTTAAAAGCACAACTACAATTACGTGGGATAATACCCGAAGGAAGCTGAACTGCATTCATGTAAGTACCCATGAAAACTTAAAAAAACAAATATATATATGTGCGTGTGTGTGTGTGTGTGTGTGTGTTTGTGTGTGTGTGTATATCTTTGGTTATTCGGGTTTTCTCCTGCGTAAAATTGGAAGTATTTTGGCGACATTTTGATAAAATCTCATTCATCATCTTCAGGCCTGTGTCTTCGGCCTTGTGCTTCTCAGAGTAATGTGAGCTTGTAGCTGTTTTTTCTTTTTAACTGCCAGTGGGGGTGTGACTTGACTGGGTGGGGGCTTGGCTGTGTTCTGATTGACTGGGGGTGTATTCTCATTGGTTGGGGGCCTGGCTTTGTGCGGCTTGGCTCCGAGTAAATGGACGGCTATAATTTATTAGGAAGCTTGGTTTCGTCTGGGTGCCTGGTTGGAGTGTGTTTGAGCTGGAGGTATCGGGGGGAACTGTTTGTGCCCAGGTGTTTGCCTGGCTTGTGGTGTGGAGATTTTTTTGTTTGTGAGTGGAGGCTTCCAAATAATTGACAGTCCGTTGGAATCATATCTTCTATTCATGCTTTCAGCTCTTTTTTCAATCTCTATGGCTTCTCTGATAATTCTGTGGCAAATAATTCTGTGTCTTAAGCCCCTGTCACACTGCACCAACGGATGGAAAGAGGATGTAAAATGGAGAAAAATACTTGCCATCCGTTGGTTAACGCGATGCTTCCCTTTTGTACTCACTGCATCTGTATTGCTTCCCCTCTATCTGTCCAGCTTCCATCTATTGACATTTCATCCGCTCAAAAAGTTTTGAGCTGCTCAAAACTTTCTGAGCGTAAAATGTACCCAACGCGTCCGTTATGCATCCACTAGGCATACGGGGGACATTCGTTCTGCATCCATCAGCATCCGTTATGCATCCGCTACATCCGCTAGGCATCCGCTGTGCATCCACGCAACTCAAATCCACTCCAGCGGTAAATGGACACGGGGAGGAAGCGAAATGGATGCGGAACGGATGCGCAGCGTTAGTAGCACAGACGGAGAAAGGATGAAAGCGGATGCAGCTCACAAAAAAACCATTTAAAACGTTCGCAGAGGGGACCTATCTCGGATATTAAGGATGTCTAGAGGATGTCTAGAGGATGCAAAAGGACACCTAGGGGAAAACCTATATTGCCTATAAAAAGGGGGAGCAACTCACCTGGATCTCACTTTCAGTCCAGGAGCCCTGCTGTGCAGACCTCTGCAGCCTTCATCTGGCTCTTGCTCTTCCACAGCATCCAGTCATGTCCACCTTATATCGTAACACAGTCCTTTTGGTAGCCACCATCGTTCTGCAACAGTGAGAAGCCATCTAAAGGCTCTGTGAACTCTACTATGGGAAGAAAAGGAGGCGGCCAAGAAGCGTCTGGGTCCGAAGATGGATCAGGAGAAGAGCAGAGTACGGACTGTACAACAAGCTGATGGTGGAGCTCAGGAATGAAGACACTCGTGCATTCCAGAACTTCATGAGGATGCCTCCAGCCATGTTTGACGAACTTGTGCAGCACCTGACACCCAGGTTGACCAAGCAGAGCACCAACATCCGCCCCAGCCTGGACACTGGGCTCAAGGTGGCACTGACTCTATGCCACCTGGCCTCCGGGACCACCTACAGGAGCATGCAGTACGGCTGGAGGGTGCCACACAACACCATCAGCATTGTGGTCAGAGAAGTCGTGCAGGCCCTCATCGAAGAATACCTGGAAGAGCTCCTCCAGTGCCCCTCCACTGAAGAAGGATGGAAGAAAGTTGCAGAGCAGTGGTATCAGAGGTGGAACTTCCCACACACCGTTGGAGCCATAGATGGCAAGCACGGGGCCTGCAAAGCACCACCCAAGTCAGAGTCCACTTATTTCAACTACAAGGGCTTCTTCAGCATCATCCTCTTTGCCATGGTCAATGCTGACTACAAGTTCATGTACATTGATGCTTCAGGCAACGGGTCAGCTTCAGATGCCCAGGTATACAATGCCAGTGATCTCAAGGAGGGGCTGGAACGCAACCTCATCATGGGCTTCCCAGATCCAGACCCCCTGGCCAACGACACGCAAGATGTGCCCTACTTCATCGTAGGGGATGACGCCTTCTCCCTCACAACCTACCTCACGAAGCCCTACATTTCCAGATGCCTCACCCGTGAAGAGAGGATCTTCAACTACAGGCTCTCCAGGGCAAGGCGTGTGGTGGAGAATGCTTTGGCATCCTGGCCAACAAGTTCCAGGTACTTCTCACCACCATGCAGCATCGCCCAGAGACCATGAGGAGGATCGTGGAAGCTTGCTTCATCCTGCACAATCTCATGCACACCTGCTACCCAGTCTTGCAGAACAGGCTCATGGACCTCCAACAAGGCAATGGGGACATGGAGGCTGGGGAATGGAGGCAAGGGCAAAACCTGATAGACACTGAGGAAGTGCAAGGCCCCAACAGAGCCTCACATGAAGGGAAGAAGCAATGCAACCTCCTGAAACACTGGTGCAACTCCCCAGCTGGAGCAGTGGAATGGCAAGACAGGATGATAGATGTTTAATGGATGCTTCCTTCAGCCTGTCTCATCACACGGATGAGATTGGGTCATGTATGTTGGGTGGGCCTACAATAAACAGGGCATTTAATAAAGAGTTGTGTTCATGTTGACATGTGCGGATGATTGATTACTTTATTATTGATAATAAAGGGCCATAGGTGTGCACCTGGAAGGGTGGACCATACAGTCCCACTATGCTTGCACTGGAGGTTTATCTATCCCACAGCTATCTTAACCCATCCCAAAGGTATTCCTGCCCATCCCACAGCTGTCTTAACCCATCCAAGAGGTATCCCTGCCCATCCCACAGCTATCTTAACCCATCCCACAGGTATCCCTGCCCACCCCACTGCTATCCTTACCCATCCCACAAGCATGCAAAGGCTTAAACCATTTCTAAAAGTTTCCACCAAGACTTTATTGAAAAAAATAAATGAAACAAGTGTTTGAAGCAAAGAAAATCTTCATTAATAACAAGCTGTAAAAGAAAAATGACCCAAGTCAAGTGTCCAAATAAAGTCTACAGGTCCCCACCCAGTCTCTTGCACTCTTCTCTGGCACTCAGAGACGTGCCCAGTCTCAGGGGTGAAGGGTCCAGGTGCTGTGGAGGTGGCTGCTGCTGGAGTGCTGGTCTGAAGTGGGGTTCCTGGCCCCGAGAGGACAACAGGTGACGGTCTGTTGACGAAGCTCTCAGACAGCTGGCTCAGCCCCATGATGTTGAGAGCTCCTTCCTCCATGCCATGGGGTGTCAGTCCCAATACCGACGACAAATGTACTGAGGCTGGGCTTGGCTGTGGGGTGGAGGAAGGAGCAGTGTAGTGGGGCTGTCTGGTCTGCAGCTGTGTGAGGACTGGCATGGGTGGCATCGGTGACGTGGGTGGCATTGTTGGCGTCGGTGGCATCAGTGGCATGGGTGGCATCGGTGGCATCAGTGGAATCGGTGCCAACGGTGGCGTCCGATGAGACTGTGCCTGGACTGGGAAGGGCTGCTACCTGTGCTGCTGGTCCTCCTGGTAGCCGTAGCCCTGGTAGGTGAGGGCCTGTGGAAAGCTTTGGAATGGGAGGGACATCACCTGGGGTGGAGGAGCAGACCAGGACTGGGTGGGAGCAGGTTCCTCTGGATCTGGAGGGTTGTGAAGCAGCTCGGTGATCCGGTCCTTCACCACCTGATACTGGGGTTCCGCCATGACCGTGAGGGTCTGGTTGAGGTGAGGAAGGGCTTGCGGTTGGAGGATGAGGGGTCAGTGTGGACCAGCTGAGAGAGGAGATCTATGCTGCTCCAGATGGTGTCCCTGATCTCCAGCAGGACAGTGTGGCTCTGCCCCTCCGGTCTGGCTCTCTGCCTTTCTGTGGAGGTGGAGCTGGGGGTGGATGCGGGTAGGACTGTGGTGGAAGTGCCGTCTCCTTTCTCCCACTGCACCAGGGAGTCCTCCATGTGCTCCACCATGGTTAAAACAGCTGTCCACGGGTTCTCCGTCGTGGCACGCTCCACAGAAACCTGCCTGGAGACAGGAGTTGACTCTCGGCTGGAAGAGGACTGGCTCTCAGCAGACTGCCGGAGAGAGAGGGTTGTGAGAGGGGCTGCTCCTCGGTGGCAGATCTCACCCTCCAGGAAGCTGCACCTGGCCATGACGTAGGTCTCTCTGTCTGTCAGCTTGACTGCGGCCTGGCCAGATTTCTTGAGGTGCAGCTTCCCGTACCAGGTGTGCATATGTTTCCACCAGCCAAGGAGCACCTCCAAAGTGTAGCCTATACTCTCCACCTTCTCTCTCCAAGCAGCCTGCTTCCTTTTGGTGTCCCTGTAGAGCCTGTGTCCCTTCCGCCATAGATAGTCATTCTCTCTCAGCCACTCCAGCACCTCATCCTCATGTTCCTCCTCAATGGAGTATTGCCTCCTCTCCCGTTGTCGCATACGCCTCTTCCTCCCTTTGGCAGGACCAGATGGGCCCTCATCAGAGGGGCTTCCAGGTTGTAGGGGCTGCTCCTCCACACCACCACCAGCAGCAGCACCAGCAGGATCATCATCAGCAGCAGCAGCAGCAGCACCAGCACCAGCAGCACCAGCAGGACCAGGATCAGCAGTAGCAGCAGCAGCTCCAGCAGCACCAGCAGGATGAGGATCATCATCAGCAGAGTAAGCACCAGCAGCGCCAGCAAGAGCAGCAGGAACAGGAGCACGAGCAGGACCAGGAGCATGAGCAGGACCAGCAGGACGAGCAAGGCCAGGAGCACGAGCAAGACCAGGAGCACGAGCAGGACCAGCAGGACCAGCAGGACCAGCAGGACCAGGAACATGAGGAGGAGCTTCAGCAGAGTAAGCACGAGGAGAAGCACCACTGCCATAAGCAGCAGCAGCAGCTCCTCCAGAAGCAGCATCAACAGAAGCACCACCACCAGGAGCAGCATCAGCAGAGTAAGCACCAGCAGAAGCACCACCGCCAGGAGCAGCATCAGCAGAGTAAGCACGAGCAGAAGCACCACCGTCAGGAGCAGCATCAGCAGAGTAAGCACGAGCAGAAGCACCACCGCCATAAGCAGCAGCATCAGCTCCTCCAGAAGCAGAAGCAGTAGAAGCCCCAGCTGCAGAAGAGCGAGGCCGTGCTACAGAAGCCCCAGCAGAAGCAGAGTGAGGGCCAGGGGGTGGGAGGGTGGCCCTGTCCCTCTTGCTAGGGCTGGCAGCAGATGGTTGATGCTTTCTCTTTTTCCCCATGGTTGTGGGGTTGCTGGCTGGCAGCAAGGCTGGCAGGCAGGCAGGCTGGCAGGAAAGCTGGCAGCAAGGCTGGCAGGCAGGCATGCAGGGCAGGCTGGCAAGGCACTCGATGTGTCTGGAAGCAGGTCTTTCCTGTGAATGGTGACCTCCTTGGGAGCTGCTTCCCTTTATATCCGCGGGGCTGACACAATGCATCCTCCCCCCATGTGCAGTGAACGCTAGGCATCCGCTAGGCTTCTGCTAGGCATTCACTAGGCTTCCGCTCTGCATCCACTTCATCCGCTAGGCTTCCGCTGTGCATCCGCTTCATCTGCTCGGCATCTGCTCTGCATCCGCTGTATCCATTCCACGGCCGCTTTGCTGCGCTCCCCCGGAAGCCTTGCGGATGTGCCATCTGCTCCCATCCGCTTCCATCCGCTAGGCTTCCGTTCCGCATCCGCTTTCCATCTGCCCTGCATCCTCCCCACATCCGTTCCTTTCCGTGTTATCCACTCTGGTTATGCAAATTTTTGACCCTTTTGAGAGCGGATAACAACGGATGGAACATTTTTCTCATCCGCTGTGTCCTTTTGACAAATGTTTTGCATCCGTCGGGCAGTGTGACAGGGCCTTTATATTTAATGGTGTGCTTTTAGATAATAGGCATATCTATTCGCCAAGACTTTGTTTTCAAAGTTGGATCAGATGTAGCAATGCTATGGAACACTGGTAAACCATTTCCTTTGTCATAAATGCAACATTTGAACAATGTAAGATACTCTGCTTTCTTTGGTGAATTGCACATATGAGACACTATTTTAAAATAATAGCCTACTTTCAAAAAAAGGAATCATTCCCTTTTTCCTCACAGAAGACATAATTTTAGTATATGGAATATGTTTAAATTAAATTCTTCTCGAATATCTAGCTGATTTTTTTTAGAAAAGAAGCAGCTTTAACGATCATCATTACTTTCATTTTAATAAGAATTATTAATATTCTTATATTAATTTCTGGAATAATTGGTTCCTACACATTATCTGCCCTCTGTTGGGTTTCAGAATAGATGTACTAAATAATCCAGTTGCTAGAAGATATAGCAAAATAAATTTAGAAACAGCCTATTGTGGCATTGATTCTAAGATGAAATATTAAGCATTAAAGCTACAATTTGCTAAACTCAAAATATATAATCTCTTTCTCTCTTTCTCTGTCTCTCTCATTGTTAACCATATATTACTACCTTTCTCTCCCTGTGTGTGTGTGTGTGTGTGTGTGTGTGTGTGTGTGTGTGTGAGAGAGAGAGAGAGAGAGAGAGAGAGAGAGAGAGAGAGAGAGAGAGAGAGAGAGAGAGAGAGAGAGATACTATTTGAACAGTTCTTCTACATTTTTCTGCCTAAAATAGAACAAAAAATGTCATCCCAAACATTTTTCCTGAATAAATGATATGGCCCTGAATACTATACATCAGATGTCATGTCAGATCCTATATGAGGTTGCCACTCCCATACACCCAGCAAAATCAGTGGTTGTGAGAGCTGCAGTCCAAAATGTTTGGAGGATAGATAGCAGACCTTTCAGATCAGAACGTGTTTTCCTAAATCCTGCAAAGGCTCAAACCAGTTGAGATTAGAAAACATGCTATTGCTAGTGGAAAACACTGAAGGGAAATCATGACTTTCATGCATTTGTTGCAAATATATTTGTGTGCAGGTACTGAGGAAAAACAGGGAACAAGCTAAATGTAGTTGTTAAGACATCAAGCTAAAAACTGGGAGATTCTGAATTCTAGTTTTGCCTTGGGCAGGAAGTCAGCTGGATGGATGTCTCAGTCCTAAAAGGTGTCTCAGTCCTAAAAGATGGATCTCTCAGTCCTAAAAGGAGACAATTGCAAACCACTTCTGAAAAACCTCACCAAGAAGTTTGCAGGGACTTCCCTAGGAAGCCTCAGGAGATTCAAGGAAAGCAAAAACCAAGCAAAGTAATTTCAGCCATAAGATTCAAGTTAAACAATTCATATACAAAGATTTATTTATTTAGCATATGGCATGGGGTGGCATTCAAATTTTTAACAACCGGTTCTGTGGGCATGGCTTAGTTGGTGGGCATGGCTTGGTGGTCATGTGACTGGGTGGACATGGCTTGGTGGTCATGTTATTGGCTGGATGTAGCCAACTCAATATCACTCACATTGAGGCACGCATCTCCTCACCTGGCCTCTCGTGACTGTGGGGATGCTGCAACAGTCGTAAGTGTGAAGAATGGTCATAAGTCACTTTTTTTCAATGCCATTGTAACTTTGAATGGCCACTCCACACAAGCAAAGTACCAGCAAAGGAAGGGAAAAAAAAACTCCAGAGAAGTTCCTGAGACAGGAAGTCCAGTCCTTCCAAAAATGTAATAAGGGTTAATGGAGAGGCAGATTCTGTAAGCAATACCAGAATGTTTCCTTCCTGCCTTTCTTCCAGGATTAGGCCAGTAATTTCTTCTAACAACTGGTTCTCCAAACTGCTTAGAATGTTAACAACTGGTTCAAGCAAATAGATGTGAACTGGTAGAATCCTACCCCTGCATATGACATAGCATACATGGACAAGCAATATAAATTAACATTTCATCTAGAGTAGTAGATCCCAATAAAATATAAAAAAGATCTATGCTCCAATATCAATGTTGAAGTCATCTAATCATGGGAGCGCAGCATTGGTCATATTTTTTTAAAAAATCAGATACTGGACCTGTATAAGCACTCAGCTTATAGCCATGTCAAGATATGATCCACCCTTTGACATGAGGCTCTGCAGTCATCCTGAGGAAGGGGGTAGGGAATACTATGCCGCATATACTGGGAGTCCCAGCAGACACCATGTGAGATGCAAATCCTATTGAGGATTGTCTATTTCTGATGTGTTAGTTCAAAGCCTGGCCCCTTTTTTGTTGGGTCATTTATATGTCTTCCCTTTACCTCCCAATAATCCTCACCTAAGGTCACTTCCCCATCACAAGACTCATCACAAGACCCTCCTTGACACACACACAAGACTCATGACAAGATCTATCACCTCACTTGACACACCCACATCTGACTCAGAAGTAGTATTCAGCAGGTTCTGGCCAGTTCTGGAGAACCGTAGCAGAAATTTTGAGTAGTTTGGAGAACCGGCAAATACCACCTCTGACTGGCCCCATCCCCATCTATTCTCTGCCTCCCGAGTCCCAGCTGATTGGTTGGGGCTTCTTTTGTTGCCCTGCATAGGAGAACAGAGCTGAAAAGCAGGTTAGTGGGATGGGAAGGGAGTATTTTGCAGTAACCTTCCTCCAGGAGTGGGGAGGAAATAAGGATTTTACAGTATCTTTCCCCTGCCATGGCCACCAAGCCACGCCATGCCAACAGAACCGATAGTAAAAAAATTTGAATCCCACCACTGGCAGTAACCCTCCCTGTCACTATAAAGACAGGGCTTCTCAGAAGAAATCAAGCTATACCAAACCACCTAGCATCCCATAAAACAGTGATCAAACTCAGCAAAACACAAACACTGGTGATCTGGAAATGATTTTTTTTCTTTTCTAATTTACTTCTTTATTGATTGCCCTGTACAGGAGAATAGAGCTGGAAAACAGGTTAGTGGGGTGAGTAGGGAATGGGGATTTTGCAGTATCCTTTCCTGGCCATGCCCACAAAGCCATATCACACTCACAAATCCACGCTCACAGAACTGCTGGTTAAAAAAAAAATTGGAATCCCACCACTGATCTGATTCATCACAAGACCTACTGACCACACAAACCCATATAAACACTGAAACCCCCTAAACTTTGTTGAAGATGTTACCTAGCATGGTAATGAGATGTTCAGAAACCAACCCACAAGCTTGAACAACAAATCTTCACTTTCATAATGTTAAAGTTGTTGGGCAGATATTGTGCAAGTGCCAATGAATTTTCCTAGATTTGAGTCTTCCTGCTGATAAATGAGGAAGCATGCCCCAGCAGGAGTGAGTTGTACACAGAGATTAATATAGTTCTTACATATAGATTCCTCAGACCCTGAGGAAAAATTATTGCTTTGAGGTTCTTCTGTTACTTTGTTTCCTTGATATTGTGTACTGTCCAGAAAGGGCTTATCAAACTGCATTGTAGTTACCCAAATGTATCTACAGTGAGAGTGCTTACTATCAGGGGCTTTTTACTCAATATTGTGCATTAAACTTTAATGTTTGATACAAAGAGATTTGCTGATATTCCTGATATTTGATTTTCCATCAGCTGGATCTTGACAGATATAGCACCCACTGGTTGTAAAGCCCATGTCACACTGAACCAACGGATGCAAAGAGGATGTAAAACGGACAAAAAACCTTGCCATCCATTCGAAAACGCGATGTATTCACTGCCTCCGTTTGGCTTCCTCTCTATCCATCCAGCATCCGTTTATGGACATTTCATCCACTCCAAAAGTTTTGGGCTGCCTAAAACTTTTGCTTGGAAAATGTATCCAGTTCGTCCATTCTGCATCCGCTACCCATCTGATACGCATCCGCTATATCCGCTAGGCATCCGCTGCGCATCCACGCAACTAACATCCACCCGGACGCAGGGAGAAAGTGGAACGGAGGTGGAACAGATGCAGAAAGGATGCCTAGCAGATGCAGAACGGAAACAAAGCGTATAAAGTGGAAAAAACATTTGCAGAGGGGACCTATCTCGGATATTAAGGATGTCTACAGGATGCCTAGAGGATGCCTAGCGGAAAACCTATACTGCCTATAAAAAGGGGGAGCAACTTGCCTGCATCTCACTTTCAGAACAGCAGCCCAGCGGTGCAGACCTCTGCAGCCTTCATCTGGCTCTTCCTCTTCCACAGCATCCAGTCATGTCCAACGTGGATCGTAACAAAGTCCTTTTGGCAGCCACCATCCTTCTGCAACAGTGCGAAGCCATCTACAGGCTCTGTGAACTCTACTATGGGAAGAAAAAGAGGCGGCCAAGAAGCGTCTGGGTACGAAGATGGTTCGCCAGAAGAGCAGAGGATGGACTGTACAACAAGCTGATGGTGGAGCTCAGGAACGAAGACACTCGGGCATTCCAGAACTTCATGAGGATGCCTCCAGCCATGTTTGATGAAGTTCTGCAGTGCCTGACACCCAGGTTGAGCAAGACAAACACCAACTTCCCGCCCAGCCTGGAACCTGGGCTCAAGGTGGCACACACTCTGTGCCACCTGGCCTCAGGGACCACCTACAGGAGCATGCAGTACGGCTGGAGGGTGCCACCCAGCACCATCAGCTTTGTGGTCAGAGAAGTGGTGCAGGCTATCATCGAAGAATACAAGGAGAAGCTCCTCCAATGCTCCTCCACTGAAGAAGGCTGGAAGAAAGTTGCAGAGCAGTGGTATCAGAAGTGGAACTTCCCCCACACCGTTCGAGCCATAGATGGGAAGCACATGGCCTGCAAAGCGCCAGCCAAGTCGGGGTCCACTTATCACAATTACAAGGGCTTCTTCAGCATCATCCTCTTCGCCATGGTCGATGCTGACTACAACTTCATGTACATCGATGCTTCAGGCAACGGCTCATCTTCAGATGCTCAGGTATACAACGCCAGTCACCTCAAGGAGGGGCTGAAATGCAACCTCATGGTGGGCTTCCCAGATCCAGACCCGCTGCCCAATGACACACAAGATGTGCTCTACTTCATCATGGGGGATGATGCCTTCTCCCTCACAACCTACCTCATGAAGCCCTACACCTCCAAATACCTCACCCGTGAAGAGAGGATCTTCAACTACAGGCTCTTCAGGGCAAGATGGGTGGTGGAGAATGCCTTTGGCATTCTTGCCAACAGGTTCCAGGTACTTCTCACCAACATGCAGCATAGACCAGAGACCATGAGGAGGATCGTGGAAGCATGCTGCATCCTGCACAATCTCATGCGCACCCGCTACCCAGTCTTGCAGAACAGGCTTGTGGACCATCAACAAGGCAATGGGGACATGGAGGCTGGGGAATGGAGGCAAGGGCAAAACCTGATCGACACTCAGGATGTGCAAGGCCCCAACAAAACCTCACGTGAGGCGAAGAAGCAGCGCAACCTCCTGAAACACTGGTGCAACTCCCCAGCTGGAGCAGTGGAGTGGCAAGACAGGATGGTAAATGCTTAATGGATGCTTCCTTCAGCCTGTTTCATCACACAGATGAGATTGGGCCATGTATGTTGGGTTGGCCTACAATGAACAGGGCGTTTAATAAAGAGTTGTGTTTATGTTGAAATGTGTGGATAATTATTACATTATTATTGATAATAAAGGGCCGTCGGTGTGGCACTTGGGAGGGTGGACCATACAGTCCCACTATGTTTGCACTGGAGGTTTATCTATCCCACAGCTATCTTAACCCATCCCAAAGGTATTCCTGCCCATCCCACAGCTATCTTAACCCATCCCACAAGCATACAAAGGCTTAAACCATTTCTAAAAGTTTTCAGCAAGACTTTATTAAAAATAAGAAATGAAGCAAGTGTGTGAATCATAAATAGACTTTATTAACAACAAGCTATAAGACAAAAATGAGTCGCTGGCACTCCTCTTGGTCGCTCAGTCCCAGGGGTGAAGGGTGCAGGTGCTGTGGAGGTGGCTGGTGCTGGAGTGCTTGTCATCAGCTCCTCCAGAAGCAGAAGCAGCAGAAGTGCCAGTCCCAGAAGAGTGAGGCCATGCTGCAGAAGCCCCAGCAGAACCAGAGTGAGGGCCAGTGGGCAGGATGGTAGCCCTGTCCCTCTTGCCAGGGCTGGCAGCATATGGCTGAAGCTTGCTGTACTTCCGCATGGTTGTGGGGTTTCTGGCTGGCAGGGAGGCTGGCAGGAACCAAGGCTGGCAGCAAGGCTGGCAGGGAGGGAGGCACCAAGGCTGGCAGGAAGGCTGGCAGGCAGGCACCAAGGCTGGCAGGCAGGCAGACAGCGAGGTTGGCAGGAAGGCTGGCAGGAAGGCTGGCAGGCAAGCAGGCAGGCAGGCACCAAGGCTGGCAGGCAGGTAGACAGCAAGGCTGGCAGGCAGACATGCAGGCAGGGCAGGCAAGGCAGTCGATGTGTCCGGCAGCAGGTCTTTCCTCAGAATGGCGACCTGCTTCGGAGCTGCTTCCATTATATCAACGGGGCTGACGCAATGCATCCTCCCTGCATGCGCAATTAACGCCAGGCATCCATTAGGCTTCCACTGTGCATCCGCTGTGCATCCACTTCATCCGTTCGGTGTCCACTGTGCATCCGCTGTATCCGTTCCGCATCTGCTTTGCTGAGGCCCCCCGGAAGCCCTGTGGATGTGCCATCCGCTCTCATCCGCTTCCATCCGCTGGGCTTCCGTTCCGCATCCGCTTTGCATCTGCCCTGCGTCCTCCCCCCGTCCGTGTTATCTGCTCCGGTTATGCAAATTTTTGCCCCTTTTGAGAGCGGATAACAACGGATGAAACATTTTGCTCATCCGCTGTGTCCTTTTTGCATCCGTTGGCCAGTGTGACATGGGCTTAAGTGACAGCTCGATGTTTTTTTTTATGTTAAACTAGCCTGTGAAATATGATATGCGGAACATGCACACACATGAAAATTGATTTTTCATCTGATGAATGTCATATCATTTTGCCCCACACTTTGGCAAGTTCCTCAGTTGTGCCTCCTCCTTAGCTCTTCCTAATGAATATGGCTGCAATTGGTCAAAGACCCAATTACATGCAATTACATGCAATGCATTTGGAAGCCTTAAAGACTTCCAACATTTAACAGAGGTAAGAAAATTGAGAAATAAGAGTGTGTGAGAAAGAAGGTGTTACCTGCAGAAGGCAATCTCAGTGGCTGGCAAACTTCATTTTCACCAGCTTCCTCCAGGGAAATGAACAGCTTCCTGACCAGAGTCACAGAAATAGTCTGCACTAATAGAGAAGTGAGGTTTGATCGGTGTTGTTTATAGCTTCCATCTTCAAAAAGTTGTAAGGGAGGGGGGAGAGAGAAAGACAAGGAAATTAGTAAGTGACTATTATCAAAACTTTGTTCCATTTCCTGATATTTGCATAGTAGAATTAAAGGTAGTTTAATGGCCACAATTCAGCCCAACATTTCTGTTGCTAAGCCAGATAGTTGTTAAGTGAATTTCCCCTCATTTTATAACTTTTCTTGCCACAGTTGTTGAATCACTGCAGATTTTAAGTTTGGAACACGGTTGTTAAGTGAATCTGGCTTTGACTTTGCTTGTCAGAATTTTTCAAAGGGGCATCACATGACCCTAGGACACTGCAACCGTCATAAATATGAGTCAGTTGCCAAGCGTCTGAATTTTGATCACGTGACTGTGGGGATAATGCAACAGTTGTAACAATGAAAAATGGTCATAAGTCACTTTTTTCAACACCATTGTTACTTTAAAGTGTCACTAAATGAACTGTTGTAAATAGAAGACTACCTGTATTGAATGATGAAGATGCCAGGACAATAAAATCAATTCTAAAAATACTGTGATTGAATCAACATTTCAGTTTGATGTGTCTCAGCGATTCTTTAAAATTATTCTGACATCAATATGTGTCCATAATATCCATAATAATAGTTTCAGGAAGGGAATCATCATTTCAGCAGGTTTACTTCTGTCACATATCCACAAATATGCCTCAAGTCACATCATCACTAACATAATTGCCAGAAGCCCACATTTTTACAAATGCACTTTTGACATTTTTTTCCTAAAAAAACAAATTGAAAATGGTTCCTTTCCCTCAGAAATATTTTATCAACTTCTGGCTGAATACATTTGGTGAAGGGAAGTCCATTCCATTGGCTGGTGCCACTGAACTGCTCTGTCAGGAAATTTGTCCTAACAGCTGATATGGGCCCTTTTGTGACTTAAATTCACTGTTTTTGCACTTTGCCATCTAAAAAGATGTTGGTTATCCACTGCTGTATCCTTCTAAAGGGCTATCCTATTCTCCTTCCACCTTTTCTTTTCAATGCCAAATATTGTCTATCTTGGATGACACAATTTCCACTCTACATATTGTCTTTGCTGTCCTTCTCAGAAGCTCTTCCAATAATGATGGTAGGGGAGTCTAAAGCAGAGGTGTCAAACTCGATTTCATCAAGGGTTGTGTTTGACCTTGGGAGGCTGGGATGGGCATGGCCAGGGTGAGCATGGATGGTGCCACATCACTCTTAGGGGTGCCTGTGGTGGTCCAAGCACTCTTCCAGCAAAAACAGGCTCCTGAGCTCCGTTTTCAGCTGTGATAGCCTCCTGCAGAGAAAATGGAGCTTGGGAGGGCCACATGCAGCCCTCCTGAGTTCTGTTTTTGCTGGCAGAGGCACTGCGGGCCATCCTTTGCTGTTTCTCGGGTGGCCCCGCGGGCCAGATCTAAGTACCCCACAGGCCGAATCTAGCTCCCGGGCCTTGAGTTTGAGACCCTGTGTCTAAAGTAAAGGTAAGGCTTCTATCTGAATAATTTCTCCCAGGGGTTTAACACTCATGCTAAATAGGAAAGCACATTCAATGCATCTTAATCTCCCATAGCACCATTATTATGGAGTAGAGCAGAAGTCTTACAACATTACATTCCTGAATAAATGCCGTGACCTTGACTGATTCTCTACCCCACATTATTAACTTCAAAGGGTAGTTATTTAAATAGCATGATGGGTCTAAAAAGGGATTTTCAGGACTGGAGAAAAAAGAATCAGAGATTCCAAATAGAAAAAAAGCAGCTTCAGTCACAATTTGTTTTAAAGTGTCCCTGAGAAACATTCCACAGACATATTTTAAAGGTTTATTTTCCATCTGTATAACCTGTACACAATGAAAAAAAAATTAGAGAAGATGTGTTTATCATTGTTAAATAAGGTAAACCATGTATAAACAAGGCTGTAAAAAGGCTTTTCTTTCACATTTGTGTTAAACCTTTTAAATCCTCCCTTGTTCTGCCCTAGAACAGTATTTTAATGATGTGCTCCCCTCCTCCAATTTTAGAAAAAAAAATGACTAATATAGAACTGACTTTTAACTATGTTGCTAACAGAATTGTATTACTTTTGAAATAACAGAACTGAGTGGTTCATTAATTTTTCACCTTAAGCATATTGGAAATTTGACAGTTTTATGCTTTGAATAAGAACTCCAAAAAATCTTATTCTGTATTCTAGGAAAGTATAAAATTAGAATAGAAAACGAAGTATGTTTAATAGATAAAATGTATTCAGCTGTATTCTAGGAAACTATAACCTATGAGAGCAAATCATGAATAAGAGATGTTTGGAGGAATAAAAATTTGGCCCACTCATCAAGTTCAGTCAACAATCTCCTGGACATCTTCAGTTTATACTTTAAGGGAATACACTGATTTTAGGCTTCATGATTTGGGAAGCAGGAAAAAAAATTATAATATGTGGTGGTCAGGGGTGTGATTCAAATTTTTTAACAACTGGTTCTGTAGGTGTGGCTTAGGTGGTGGGCGTGGCTTGGTGGTCATGTGACTGGGTGGACATGGCTCGGTAGTCATGTTATTGGTTGGATGTAGCCAACTCAATATCACTCACATTGAGGCACACATCTCCTCACTTGGCCTCTCGTAACTGTGGGGATGCTGCAACAGTCATGTGAAAAATGGTTATAAGTCACTTTTTTTCAGTGCCATTGTAACTTTGAATGGTCACTCCACACAAGCAAAGTACCAGAAAAGGAGGGGAAAAAAACTCCAGAGACGTTCGTGAGACAGGAAGTCTAGTCCTGCCAAGAATGTAATAAGGGTTAACAGAGAGGCAGTTTCTGTAAGCAGCACCAGAATGTTTCCTTCCTGCCTTCCTTACAGGATTAGGCCAGTAATTTCTTCTAACAACTGGTTCTCCGAACTGCTTAGAATGTTAAAAATAGGTTCTACAGAATAGGTGTGAACTGGTAGAATCCCACCCCTGATGGTGGTTCTCACACATATCAGAATACAATCTCAAAATTTTGTGACACATGACTAGGTTTCAATTTCTTACAAAGTCACTGATCATGTGCTAAAATATGTTGAGTTTTGCAATGGTTGTGATATGTTTAGAAATCTTTTTTTACTGATGTAATTGGGGTGCCTAAACATTTTTTTCTTTATATGAATTTATAATTATTGAAAAAAATATGTTTCTCATGGGGTAATATGAAGACAATGCTGGAGGTTTTTAAGAAGAGATTAGATAACAATTTGTGTGAAATGATATATGGTTTCCGGCCTGAGCAGAGGGTGGACTAAGAGATCTCCAAGGTCCCTTCCAACTCTTTTATTCTATTATTCTGAAATATAAATTGTAGATTAACTCATACAGATTCTGTTTCTTCTTGAAGACACTATAGATAAAGTACAGATATAGAAAACCCACTAAACAACAGTTCAAGGAAATGATGGACAATTCCTGTCTCCATCTCATAAATCCTGTTAGTCACTATTTTTTTTTTTTTTTTT
>BLBF01005812.1:0-13115 GCA_015471245.1 Laticauda colubrina
TTTTTTTTTTTTTTTTGCTAATTTTGTTATGGAAGGTAGGTAGATAAAGATAAAGGAGTCCCTGCAGATTTTACTCCACTAATTGTTGCTGACTTTAAGGGGCAGTGCTCATCTCTGTTTGAATGACCTAGTGCTGTCCAAGGACATTTCTCTGGCCATGTGGCCCTCATAGAGCACTGTTACTTTTCTACTGAACTGGTACTTATTTATCTACTTGCATTTGCATCCTTTCAAACTGCTGGGTGGGTCGGAGCTGGGATGAGGATGGGAGCTTATCCTTTGTGTGACACTCGGGTCTCGAACCCGGGCTGCCAGCTTTCCAGCTGGTAAGCTCAGCGTCTTTTTTTTTAAAGAAATTTTTATTTTTAACAACAAACATAGACAAACACAAACATAAAACATCAAATAAAACCATCTTTCCATTATTCAGTGTGTTGGTTGATACATATTTCTTGTGCACAATATTAACAGTCTTTTGCTCCTAAATTTAAATTAAGATTTATATTATGTAAATCAGCTATTCATATCATATTATATTACTATCAAACCATTGTTAGTCTTTGATTGTAAATTTGTATCATCCTTTTCAAGCAAATCACAGCTTTCTTAACTGCTGAGCCATCGTATCAATAGAAAGTAAGTCAAACTGTTAAAAAAGCAATATTAGATAATAGGCCGATCAACCATAGTAATAAAAATATATCCATTTGTATATATGTTTTTATTTATTATTTATTAAATTTGTTTGCTTCCCATCTCACTACAAATTTTTCAAATCAAATTTTAATACTTTGAAAATTTTGGAAAACTCAATTGGTTTTCAGAAACTGCTGACGTGGCACTATTTGTAAATCATATAAATATTCATCATTAATCAATTTTGAAAACGAAAGCATGGTGGGGTGGGGTGGGGTGGAATATTTATTTTGTTGCCAGACCTCCTGCAGTTTTGAGACATAAGAACATTTAGCTCCTAGGGTTTCTTAATAATATGATTAAAACCATTTTTAATTGCCTGTTCGGTTAATGTGAGTATAGGATCTGCAATAGGTAGAATATACCCTTAGTTTTAACAGAGCTCTTTTCCATTACCTTCCCTACATCAACAGCATTCACAAGTGATGCATTACAGGCTTAGTGTTCCTCTTATCATTTCAAAGAAGCCCTTATTAATAATAATAAAGCATGTTTGATGCAATGCCTTGCAATTGGCTTTTGCATTTGTTTTATAAAGGACTGACATACTTCACCTTTCTGACATACACATTTGTAAAATGTTGGAGACAAATAGATCAGAACTCCAGAATAAATTACACAACAGAGCATTTAAAAAAGCCCTTTTGGGGATAAGTTTTGTCACTTAAAAAAAAAATGAGCTGCAATTTCTATACATAGTTAAGCTGAACTGGTGGAAACCTATGTATGTAAGTTGTTGGTTAAATCAGTTAAATAGTTGGAGAACTAAGCCACCTTTGCTTAACTTGCTTCTTTCCAATTAATAAAAAACACAAATATGATGATCACAGTTAGTGTGCAATATTGAACACAATTAGCAATTGTACCTTACTGTCACCAAGATGTGAATGTTTTCAATTCATGGTATTTATACTGGTTACGTATCTAAATATATTTGTTATAAACTTTGAAATTTCAAAAAGTAGAATTAAAAGTGTGAGAGAAATTAGTTTCTTTTCCCCCCAGGTGTTCTCAACTTGATCAAGCAGGAGATTAGAGTTCATGTGCATGTCCGCCAACAAGTATTGTGCATACATGAATTTATGTATTTTAATGACTTTTAGAAGAGTTTTATTTGATGTTTTCCAAAGGAACTTAAATGTATTATCTGTTCATAAAGTTATATTATCTCCCCTTTTCCTCTTTAAGCTGAAAAGTATAAAATTTATCTTTATAAAATATCACCATAAGAAAGTTTTCCAGAAATTGCAGTGTTCCTTTTAAAATCAAATATTTGCATGACATGAATAATAGAATAACAGAGTTGGAAGGGACTTTGGAGGTCTTCTAGTTCAACCTTGTTCTCAATCAAGAAACACTATACCATTTCAGACAAATGGTTCTCCAATCTCTTCTCAAAAACCTCCAGTGTTGAAGCTCCCAGAATCTCTGGAGGCAGGTTGTTCCACTGATTAATTGTTCTAACTATCAGGGAATTTCTTCTTAGTTCTAAGTTGCTTCTCTCATTAATTAGTTTCCATCCATTGCTTCTTATTCTGACTTCAGGTGCTTTGCAGAATAGATTGACCCTCTCTCCTTTGTGGCAGTGGAACACTGCTATCATGCAGTGTCATGTCACCCCTAGTCCTTCTTTTCATTAAATGGGATTTATCCAATTTCTCATGTTTTTTTGTCCAGTCCCCTAATCATCTTTATCAATTTTCTCTGCACTTTTTCTGGAGTCTCAAAATCTTTTTTATATTGTGGACCAAAACTGGATTCAATATTACAAGTGTGATCTTAGCAAGGCATTATAAAGTGGTTTAATTTTACATTTAACTTTATGTCTAAAAAGATCTGAATATTATAAGTTGTACCATGATGGTTTTATTCAGGTTTCTCTAAGAACAGAAGAACACCCCTGGCTAATAAAATTAATCTAGGAAGTTCAGAAATAAGACATCAGCCTTCTCCCACTAGCTAGCTAGCAACAAATATTTTAGATTTATAGTTCATGATTCAGACTAAGGTGAACACCTCCAAAGGTACATTTTAATACCTACTGATAAGCTTAAACTCTATTAATTTTTAAAATTTTCTTTCAGAAAGTATTAGAATTGGTAGCCATTATCAGATTCCAAAGGTTAAAATATGGATTTCTGGCATCTTAATATAAGTACCATCAAGAATCTCTCCCTTGGGTTTTTTTTTCCCCACATAACAGCTGGTGGTAAATGAATTTTTACGTTAGCTGATCACATAATTAGCCATACATTCCTGAAGGATGATGATTATAAAACTTCCATTATCTTTTCCTGATCAAATATGGGATGCTGAATGAATGGGAAGAATTGGTTGAATGAGTCCAGCAGCCATGGAATACTAGTCAGACAAAGGAGATTAGAGCCAGATTATGCAGAGAAAAGAGCAACTGGGGACAGGCATGTGGCATTTGTTAAAACTGGAAGTTTGACAGGCAATTTGAAAGAAAAATTGAGGTTTTAGTTGAAGGTAAGAAAAGAGATAAAAGATGCAAAAAAGAGGGAAAAGAGGAAGAATTGGGATGGAAATGTGGTTGTCTTTCATCTATGGGAGAATAAATGGGACAATGCCTCCGGACATCTGGAAACTAGCCCTTATCAACAAATGGGTCCCAGCCATGAAAACCAACACTGGACCCAAAGCAACACATGATGCCACCACTAATCTCCCTCACCAGACTCAAACCCAAACCCACCCCATAGACAAAAGGCAACCACCGTCCAGAAATCAGACCATGGCTGCATCACCAGCTGCCACACACCGCGACCCCCAAACCAAGCAAACTGACACACACCATGAATACATAGCCAGGCCTCAAACTCAGAGCCAAACCAAAACCCGGAACATCACATCATAGCCACCCGCTCAGGATACCGCAACACGGAACTCAGGAGGTTACACCACAAAACCTCAGGATGTTACAACACAGCCAATGACCCAGGAGATTGCAGCACAAGACCCAGGATGTCACAACAATAGAACTCAGAAGGTCATCACACAACCCATTACCCAGGTCATTACAATCCAGGAGATTACACCACAAGACCCAGGATGTCAAAACAGTAGAACTCAGAAGGTCATCACATAGCCCATTACCCAGGTCGTTACAACTTAGGTGGATAGACACACAGCCAATTCCTCAGCCACACATGTTCTTATGAAAAAGCCAGCCAATCTGCAAACTCCATCAACCAATCACAAAATGACAACACAGCCAACCTCCCCAGCAGTATTTATAGAGAGACGGCAGCTCCGATCACGCTTTGCTTGCACAAGCACAAAGCCAAAAGCACCAACCTGAAGATGGCAAGTGGGACTTCATCGAAATGTCGCCAAGATACTCTCAATCTTATACAGGAAAAGACCCGAACACATGAAGATCTGCATATATCTATCTGTCTGTCTGTATGTCTATCTGTCTATCTATCTATTTATCCATCTATCTATCTATCTAATCTAAAAGTATCTAAGAAGGATTTGAAGCTGGGATGGGATGGTACTGCTTCTGCCCAGGTCTATAGAACCGGTAGCTCTGAAGAGCAGCAAGTACCGAACCGGTTCTGTGTTTGCTGCTGTTTGGCCCACCCACCTGCCCGGGCTCTTACCTGTCCTTTATTTCCTGCTTTTTCAACCTCAGCTGCTTTGCACGGCACAGCTGAGGTTGAAAAAAACAGGAAAAAAGTGGCTTTTCAAATGCTACGCACCTGTGTGCACTGCTTTTCAGCTGTCGGGGTGGCACAGCTTAAGTTTTTTTATACATGTGCATGCGCAAAACGTAGTCACCGAACCAATAGTAACACCAGTTGAAGCTCACCCCCGATTATACGAGATACTACACCATATTGTACAAACTATAGAATGGTATTTAGTTATTGTAAAAGAAGTAAAATCATACTGATATAACAATAACAGTTTAAGATAAAACAAATCATAATAACCAAGATGTTTGGTAAAGAGTGTTTATGAACTTTTCAACTGAAAAGAAGAAACCATTGATAGACTGAAGTAAACATTTTCTCAATTCCTTGGAATTGAGCATTTCCATTGCATAAGTTCTGATTCAAATCTGTAGATAGCAGGTATAAATGATATATGAATCTCTGTACAGAAGCATAAAATGTTGTATATTTATCTGGCATGATGACTGTCCAAGCTTTGGAATACTTGCTCTTGATTAAAATGGATTTGCTAAAAATGCAATGAAATTAATACTGGTATAATTAGTAAATACAGACCTGTATATATTAAACTCAATTTGTTTTGCATCTGTGATGGTGTCCATTTGGCATATTCTTAATTTTAGCTTCCATTATATGAGAATAATGTCTTCTGTTGATAATATGATAATTACCATGAATTATGTATATTTACACAGCTTGGCTGTAGTTTTTTTCCTGCTCAAAATAAAAGATGTTTATTAAAAATGAAATTGAGCAAAAGAATAAGGGCTATAAGATATTACAAACAGAATTCTTCACATAAGGTAAAATGTAGTAATAATGATAGAAAATGCTAATTAGAGGCAGTTACTACAAATTATAGAATTCATTTTTATCTGATCTATCCTTATCATTCTTTTTCTATATGGAAAAGTATATAAGGGAATCCTTGACTTACAACAATCCATTTAGTGAGTGTTCAAAGTTATAATGGCACTGAAAAACATGCCTTATTTTTCACAATTATGACCATTGCAGCATCCCCATAGTCATGTGATCAAAATTCACATGTTTGGCAACTGACTCATATTTATGATGGTTGCAGCTCCCAGAGTCATATGATCCCCTTTTGCAACCTTCTGACAAGCAAAGTCAATGGGGAAACCATCATGACACTAACTTAACAACTGCAGTAATTCACTTAACAATTGTAGCAAGAAAGATCATAAAATGGGGCAAAATTTACTTAACAAATGTTTCACTTAGCAATGGAAATGTTGGGTTCAATGTTGGGTTGTAAGTTGAAAACAGCCTGTTATTTCAAATGTTCCAAACAAACTAATTTTCTTGAATGCAGGCGTTATTAGGTCCAGCTTAATGCAGTGGCAACATTTCCTAGATCAAAATGTTTTCTTGGATGAGCTTCCAGTTAAGAATTCTGATTTTTTTAATGTAATCATCACAAATTTAATTCAATCATCACAAATTTAATAATTCAGTTATTTCTTGTAACTGTGGCTTTAGCTGACAAACAACATTTCTCTCTGACTGATGGGCAGTCAGAGGATACATTTGCATAGGAGGGTGGAAGAACTGCTTATTACAGTGGTGGCTAACCTTTTTGGACTCCTGTGCCAAAAATTGTGTGCGCGCTTGCACACTCACATGCCAGCACCCAGAAGGCAATGTGCTCCCCATGTTCCCAATGCATGTGTGTGCAGTCCCCCTGGCTGCCTCCTTATCTGCACTGTGCCTCACAGTTGATTTTTGGCCAGTTTGAGGACTTTTTCAGCCTCCCAAAGGCTTGGGAAAAGCTTCTGTAAGTTTCTTCCTGAAAATACCGGAAGTGACAAAATGGGGCTAGATTTTGGCCTACAAAACTTGTACAAGCCTGCAGAAGCCTTCCTCAAGCCTTTGGGAAGCCAAAAAAGGTGTCAAACTGGCCAAAAATCAGCTTTGAGGTACTCATATGTGCAGTGAGATAAGTTTGCCTGCAGCTCACTTGCCATAGGTTTGCCATCACAGGCCTATTGCATAAGCCCCAATTTATTTGTTTCATCCATAGAATTGCAACAATTTCCATCTTCATAACTCCACTCTGTAACCTGGATTTATTTTTGCTGCAACTTCATTATGTTGTTGGCTCTTATTCACCTTGTTATCCACCAAAGTACCTAGAAGTCTTGATGTAAGGAGGGAGTAAATTCCTATTTCTTTTACAGCAGCAGTTGTGGTTGTTACAGAAGTAGAGTAACCTATGTTTTATCTGTCTTAACAGATAACAAGATTGTCTCCCATTTGCTGGTGGCTGAACCGGAGAAGATCTATGCCATGCCTGATCCCACTGTGCCTGACAGTGACATCAAGGCTCTCACCACACTTTGTGATTTGGCAGACAGAGAACTGGTGGTCATAATTGGATGGGCTAAACATATTCCAGGTACATGCTGTGTATCTTACTCAAATGCTATTTTTATCGTTTATATGACATTATTATTCAATGTATGCTTTTGCTATTTCAGAGTGGCTTGAACATGGCTTGCATATTCTTTTAATAATTATTACAACAAATGGGATTGTAAATATGACATCAAAGATAGGTCTAAGGTATCCCATATTTCTATTTTATTGAGAATCTAGGGGTATCTAACTAACTGATGGTATTTTTTAAAGAAACACCTAGTAAAAGTGCACTTGAATGTTGAAGTATTAAAGTGGATGTGGTTTTCCTCCAGCTTATCCCACCATGTTATTTCCACCATTTGCAAGACAATAAAGCTAGTTACAACTGTTCTGCTCATATATTGGTACAACACATGTCCATGCGCACACATGCAAAGTATGTGCACATGCGTGCAAAGTGTTTGTGTGTGCACGCAAAGTGCATCTACCAAGCCACACCCATCAAACTGGTGGTAAACCATTTTGAAACCCACCACTGATGTGTAAGGAAAAAATGTCCTCTTTCCATGAACTGCCTTCACTGGAATTGTGGATAGGGTCTCTTGCAAACAGACCCCATCCGTACATGGACATGCACATGCTGATACGTCAACTCTGATTTGGGATATCCTTTTCCCACTAGAGTATTGAGAAACCTGCATAGACATTATATAGCTTTCCATTCCCTTTACTGCTTAGTAAATTAACAGACTGGACAGTTTGCAGAGCTGTCTTTTTTTTTCTCCCCTTTTCAAAGATCTTAAATTCAGGAGATGAGAAGATGAGGAATGAAATACTCATTCATGCCATAGCAGGCTGGATGTGTGTCTTTCACTTAGTGCCCTAAAATAGCTATATTGCTCTACTTTCCTCTATTCAGACTGTTTTTTAAAGAAAAAAAGCAACCTCAATTTTATGATAAACTTAATCTATAGTGAAGCAGTTTTTACTTTTTTGAAACTTTATGTGATATCTAGCCCAGGGTCTCCAACCTTGGCAACTTTAAGCCTGGCAGACTTCAACTCCCAGAATTCCCTAGCCAGCAAAACTGAGTTGAAGTCTACCAAGTTTAAAGTTGTCAAGACTGGAGAACCCTGATCTAGCCCACTTTCAGAGCAATCATCTTACTACTAAAAGCTGGTTCAAGGCTTTTTGCAGGCCATGACTAAGTAGCAGAGGGCACTGTTGGTGAACTTGATTTTGAAGCATACTTGGAGCCAACCAGAGATCGTCTGTTCACTGGATTTGTTGCCAAGGAGTTCCTTTGGTCCACTGAGGGATCACAATTCAGAACACTGAATGGTTCAGAAGGACTCCTACCCAAAAGGTTGTGGTTGCCATTATAAGTCTGCTTCAGCTTTTTAGGACCATAAAAGACTAGATCATTTTCTTGTTCTACCATCCCAAATGGAATGGGAATGTAAGAGGGGACTCTCTTTTTTTGGTGGTTGCTATCAGGTTTTGCAGCTAACTGCCAAAGCAGCATAGTTGAGTTCCCTCTCTGTTATCCTTCTGCAAGCAGGCAATAAAATAAAATTAATTTCATTTAAAAATCAGGTAGGCCTTTGGGAGATAAGCTGGACTGACTGTTAATGTCAGGTTTAATTTATTGGGCATGGTCTGTTTTACTGATATGTTTTAACTGTATCTTTACTTACAAAGATTTTGTCCTTGTGCAAAGGTATAATCAAAATTGCTGTAATGCTGCTTCTGTAAGAATTTTTGCAATAACATTGTCATATCCTTTGATTTGCAAAATCCCCAATTGTTCAGATCTTTTTATTAGCTATTTATTTATTAGTTATTATATTTATTTGTGGACCAGAATTCTATATTTTAATTGGAAGTTGTGATATTCCTTTGGTCTACTTGTCAAGCATTCTTTTTCAGAAAAATGAGAAGAATTTAAATAGAATAAAAATAAGTTTGTTGAGGGTTATATTACTTAATTTTATTGGAATTTTATTGCTAGCATTTTTTTGTCTACTGAGGATGTAAAGTGACTATAGTACAACTAAATTGCTTTTTATTTTTATTACTACATCTATTGGTGTGGGTTTTTTCCCCTTTCCATATGCATTACCCATTTAAACCTGTTCCAGAGCATAAAAACACTATTTGGGTTAGCATAGCTGTAAATTGGGGGAAAAGAAAGAACTTGTGTTATTAATATTTGAAAAAAAATCAAAAGAAAAGAAAAGAAAAACAAATCCTGTCTGGAGTAAAAGTTTCCCATATACTGGATACAATTTAAAATTAATCTACTAATTTTGATTTGCTTTCTGGGGACAGAACATGTAGACAATGTCATGTTGATAGTAATACTAATGCTTTTGTTATCGACATGACCTAATTATATATGGCTTTCCATGTTACATGGCTTACCATGACTGGACACTTAATATAGGATGTCCATCCCATGCTCTCTGATCAAGGGTATCTCATGGATGAGAAATTTCCTCTGGGAAAATGCATGCTGTATTCTGTGATTCTTTAATTAGTTAGAGGAAAAATCCACATGTATATGTAAATTGTTCTCACTCATTTAGGGTTATTGCATTTATCCTTACATTTTCAGTACAGAACTGATAGTTTTGTGTGTAGCTTCATCACTGACGCTTTTCTGTTTGTTTGTTTGTTTGTTTTCTCTTTAGGGCTATCTAAATACTGATCTAGCTAATTGCCCTTCCCACTGAAATGTAAACAATATAAAATAGAATTCTCACTTATTTTAATTATTTTCTGAAACTAAATACTAAACAATTATTAATATACATCTAAATCCTAATTTGATGGGATGGAAGCAGCCCTGAGCTTGTCCATGTTTTCTTTACTGCAGAAATTTACTTGTTCAGAGTTTGCTTCACCAATGGCTTATAAACGAGCATTTGAATCATGAGCAATGTTTTTTCTGGTACAGTTAACTTATTTCTGTCTCCTTAAACTAGTTTGTCTTTATGCTTTGAATGCTACAGTAATTTCTTTAATCAAATTGATGGAAGCCCCTTTCCCAGCCCACACTGAAACCAATTTATTGGTCATGATACACCAGCTATGTTACTAACAGACGTAACGAACTGTCAGGCAATATCGCAGTGAAGCTAATTTGAAGTCATTAGGTGTGCAGCGTTCAGGCAACAATTTGTTACAGTGGTTAGGAATACAGCTGACATTTCTGAATGGCTTTGTTCAGAGTGGGTCTAGATGAGCCCAAGCAAATTGTAAACTAATTTAAACATCACTCTGTATTATACTAGCTACTTTGTCTTACACTGGTTGCTAATAAAGCACCCCAGATTAAGTCAAAGATAGTTAAATAGGTGAACTTGAGATTCAACTTTAGACAATGCCTACATCGGTCTTACCAATAAATAGGCATGCTCCCTAGAGGCTAGTCAATAACACATTTTGGGGACTGCAAAATGTATTTATCAATTTTATTTATATTGTAAATACAATACAGGGCTGAGATTTACTTATAGGAATAGGAGAAAGTAACTCAAAGAAAGAAGAGAACCACAGCATAGTCCTACAGTTGGCAGTGATTTGTTATCTGGTTTAGACATTCTCAATTACAGATTGAGAATCAAAAATAGTTTTGAGCTATTGTGGAATATTTAAACAGCAGACCAGTTAACAGTGATACAAGGGCTGGTGGGATTACCAAGGGATGATGGCCATTTGCTGGAAATTAAAATTTTTATTTAAAAAATTGTTAGTATTTTTTTTGAAATTAAAAAAATAATGAAAAGCTGGCTGGATTATTTGTCATAACAAAAGAACAAAATAATTCAACTATGTTTGGATGCCTTCTATCTGTAATATATTTTTCAAAATGTTTCACAGTCAGATACTTTACAAAAACACCTTCTTTCATCATTTATTTAGAAATTTGCATTTGTTTTTTAAGTAAAGGTTTTTTAACAGCATGGCAAAAAGTACACACATATATTCTTAGGTGTACCTAATGTGTGTATGCTACAAATGCACATTGCATATACTGCATATGTATGCATATGCTATTGAGTTAACATTGTTAATTTTTATGATAAAATGAATCTGTTCCATTCTGTACATAATGATGTTTTTTTTTAAATCAAGTTCAACAGAATTTTTTTGTCGATAGGAAGATATAAGATTGGAGCTGAAGGTATATAATAGAGTGTCATTTGTAATTACTTGTATCTGAAGGATTTTGATTTTAAAATTTTGAACTTAGACAAAATATCTTTATCCCATAAAAATCTACTTTTCAAGTTTGTAACATCATGCTGAACATTTTGAATAAGTCTTTTTAGTTTACTATTCGATCTTATTAAATATGTCCATATATTCCATGAATAGTTTTATGCTTCTGTAATGTGCATGTACAATAAGCCTTTCTGTTCTTCTGCAGAAAAAAATATAACATTTATGTATGAATGGATAGGCTTTATCAGTAACCGAATTAGCTTACTTGCATTAATAAATCAAAGAAATGAAAAGAGTGGTTGCTGTGAAACATGACCACTTCTTATTTGCAAAAGAGAATGATCATGATAGCATTAAGAAATTCTTGACTTGAGAATAGTGTAAAGGCAGAAGAACAGATCAGGATGCCCTAATAGCCCTTTTTAAAGAATGACAGGGCCCTACCATTAGCATCCTTTTATATCCTTGGAAATTGCTCTTGCCTCGCTGTTCTGGTTCCTATCTGACTGACTCTTTTTTATTTCTCTTTCAATTTCATCCACGCTTGAATAAGCGCATGCTAACACAATATGATTGAGCTGTAAAATGGAATGCTGTTGCCTCTAATCTCTTTTATGTAGATATGGAGGTTCTTCCAAACTCCACTTCATTCTTTCTCCATTGTTGGCCTTTACAGAATGGGATGCAAAGTAATGGAAACTCACACTGTCAAATATTAGAGCTAGGTTTTGCAGAGGGTGATAAGAAGATTATCAGCCCAGCAGTCAGATCTATTGTTGCCCTTTATGTCAGATTAAAATATTAAAAGTACTGTAACTCGCTTAGTAAAATACAACAGGTATTTAGGAAGGCACTACTCACGCCCCACTTTTTTTTTCCTAGTGAAAGAACTCCTGCATTAGCTGACCTAAATAAAAACTTGTGATAGTTTTATGGAATCTAACTTGAATACAGAAAGCATTGGGTGATTTTATCATGCATTGTGTTTACAGGAGTCAGTTGTTTTGGATATCTATGAAGATTAAAGGTTTTCTCTCTCTTTTTTTTAATTCATTAAATGAGATTCTGCTGATGTCTGACCACATTTTCAAAGTCACTTAGGCAATGTTTCTGTAATGCAACTATCTCATTGGCATTCTGCAAAAGTGTGCATTGCTCTTCTTTCACTAAATGGAGGCAGGAAATATTAAGCTCTTTAAATGTGCATAACAGGAAGTTTAAGAGACGAAATGTTCCCTGTCATTCTGCAGACAAAAAGTTCATCAGCCTGAACCAAAGAGTTTGTAAGTCTTTAAAATTAGTTTTAATTAATATAAACATGTCAAATGAATATTATTCTTTCCCTCATGTGTTCAAAGCCAAACATGTTAATTTAGGAACAATATAAGGCCTTCCTGGACAGATTTAATGATGCAGTATTGAAGACATAAATAATTCTCTGGATGTATTCTCTATCAGACACAAACTTGCTTCAGTTCATTATTTGTATGTATGTATGTATATATATATATATGTATGTATGTATGTATGTATGTATGTATGTTTTCTTAGGCTTTCGCGGGTACTTACATGTGTGCTGTTTAGCTTCCTTCGGGTATTATCCCACGTCATTGTAGTTCTGCTAAAGTTGTAGCAACGTTTCAGCAGAACCCCATCTGCCATCATCAGGCCTCTGTATGGATATGGGTCTTACAGCTCCTGGTTTTAAATTTGAGGCTGGTCCATTCTGATTGGCTGGGAGCCTGGATCTGTATTCATTGGACTTGGAGTTTGATTGATTGGTGTTTCTGGTTTCTTCTGTCTGTTTTGTGGCTTAGATTGTCAATCATTTGGAAGCCTGCACTCTCAAATAGAAAGATCTCCATGCCACAAGCCAGGCAAAAACACACCTGGGCAAAAACAGACTTCCTCTGATAGCTCCAACCTAACCCCCCCACCAGGCACCCAGGTGAAACCCAGCTTGCTAATGAAGAGCAGCTTGCTAATGAAGAGCAGCCGTCCCTTCACACGGAGCCAAGCTGCACTGAAAGCCTGCAACACAAGAACAGAGTGTTGCCAGCCAATCTAAGCCACAAAACAGACAGAAGAAACCAGAAACACCAATCA
>BLBF01005817.1:0-15603 GCA_015471245.1 Laticauda colubrina
GAGAGAGAGAGAGAGAGAGACTAAATTTATGCTTAGTAACAAGATTGCATGGGAAATGTCTGCACATAATTCACAAGGTAGCAATTATCAATATCATGTTTTGTGCAAATGTCTGTACAATTTTCTGTGCACTCTATGCCTTTATGTGAAATTGCTTATGATATGTAGCTATTATTGAGAAAGAAAGTAAAACTGAAGAAAAACATAAATGAATGTTAAGTGTAAGAATCTACCTAATCAAATGCAGCATATTTTCCCATCACTGTTTTTTTTCCTCAGTTACTTGATCTAGCATTTTCCTGCCACATGGATAACATTTTCCCCAAGATACTAATAAGTATCTTACTGTGATTATGAATAGTGGTATTTCTTTTTGAAGATAAAGTATCATGGATCAGAAAGTCTGTTCAGTTAGGCGGGAAGTCTCTTGTAAATTATTATCATTCAGATGCTATACTGCTGTGTAATTGCTGGTTTTATACCAGGTACTAGTTTTATACCAGGTGCTTGAATTTAACCTCTTGTTAATTTATGTCACTTCAGAATATCACTTTTATATAATCCTGATTTTAAAAAAACTTTTGTGGACAAATCAGTCTTTTGCTCCATATTGCATGATAGAATAGTGTGGATGTATCCTAAAATGTATGTCTTCAGAGGCTTCTTGACTTATAAAATACATTCGAATTTAATCCAACTCTGGTTATCTGTTAAATCTGTGTTTTTAACTTTAATACATCATTTTTAGCTGCAGATTTTGGAGTACTAAGTAGATGTGAAATAAGAGAGCTTGATAATGGTGCTAGAATCTATGGACCTCAGGGAAATATTATTTCTCTTCTTTTCGCTGAAGTGAACATATTGAGAGAAGCTGCATGAGTTGGGGTGGAAGAGGCAACAGATAAGAGACTCTAAAAAGTTCTGTTGATTTTCTGAGTATTATTTGTTAAGCCTAATTTAGTTTGCTAAGCCATGCTTGAGTTTGCTACCTAAAAGCATCACAATAATAAATACTGCACTTTGGAGTAAAATGGCAAAATAATGTAAGTGCCTGGAAAGCTCCTGTCCCCTTTCTGCACCCTTTGAGGAATTTAAAGAATTTAACATGAACATCCAAAAGAGTTATTTTTGACTTCCCTTTTTTCAATTTAGATATTAAAAATAAAAAATGTCAATGATGAGCCTATTATTAATCTTTTCACTAACATAATTTTTCCCTAAAATCCCATTGCCATTGACCATTTCCTTATATAATTCATTAGAAAACAGAATGGAGATTATATGATAGTGAAGACAGGACTGAGGAGAAAAGAAGAACATTAAAAGAAGTCATACAATCTTATTAATATATATTATATGCCACAATGAAGTCATTCTAGCTAAGTACAAAATTACCTGGTTAATAGATTTATGAGCAATGACCAAACGGTGTTTTTCCCCCCAAAAGGGAAGTACTGTATTTTTTAAAATTTTTAAAAAAGTATTTTTATTGGAAAATTAGCATTCAATATTATCTAAATATTTATTGTATTTCTAATTATGACTATTGCTAATATTGGAAATAATTAGTTTTCATGAAAAATCTACTTTTAGTTGTCATCAAGTTCAGTTTCTTATATGTTAACACTATGTTACCTTATATTGTATCACGTATCTCATACTATCATATCATCATAATATAATATTCTAACATTACATTAATTTATATTACATGTTAGAGGTTCTAAAATATACATTTCTAAGAAACAAAAAAAACTTCTTACAGGAATGTTTTATTCAAGACAATTTATATTGCATCATGGATCTGAAAAATTAATATGTTTGAAATTTACTGCCTGAAAAATTTAAATTGCAGTAGACATATAGGTAATTCCAAAGGAGGAGGAGAAGGAAGAGGAGGTGTTGTTGTTGTTGAATTACTTGGTTGAATTGAGTTCTCATTTGAAATAAAGAGTACAAGGCATTGAAAGAAACTCACTGATTTTTTTCTGAAACATGTTCTGGATATTTTATTTTTTATATATGATAATAAAAAAAATAATTAACTTTTCAACTGTGGGGTATTTTGCCATTCATGCCTCATTTATTCATCAATGTTAAAATAGGGATTTGTTTTTGTAAAACTTCAGCTTTCAAATGTTTTTTTCAATAAAGTATTGTTCAAATTTTCTATTAGCTATGGAGCAATTTTTAAAAAAATCCACAATCTTGGATTATAAAAGGGCAAGGAAATAATCTATAGTTTATTTTAATTCAACATATCATTTTTTTCTTTCTTTAATGTACTATACAACTCCACCCCTGACATGTAACCAATGACCACAATATGTGTCAATAATGACAAATTAAAGTTTCTTGGTTACAGTGATAATAAAAAGGTAAGTGTTTCCTGTCTAGTTGTGTCTGATTCTAGGATATGATAGGGCAGTATAAAAGCATAAATGTGGTGATTTCAGTAACATTTGCACTTCATAGATAGGATATCACGTATATGAGGACTTTGCTAAATCTCACATTAAGAACTAGCGAGAGTAAAACTTCAATCCTGCTTCTAAAAAAGTTCATCTGAGCAGAAGGGCTAAGGTACTGTAATTAAGTATCTCCCCATTTCCCAGCTGTTTTTGTCTCTGGACAAGATAAGTAGCACATCAAATTAAATAAAATGTGTTTGCAAACTGTAAGGTATGCATATGACAGACATTATTCTGGTATTCTAAATTTAACACATTTTCTATAATAATTCTTTTAGCCTGAAAAAGTACTTAGAAAGAATGGGTTGCTTAGATAGCAAACCATAAAAGATAAATTTCCCCAGAATTACTTCTTGCTGAGATTTAAAATTGAAATTCATTTGGTAAGTGGAGGTAAGTGGTATTTAAGCTAATAGGTATGTTTAGTCATTAGTATAATAGTCATGGTTATAGTTTCCCTTTTCAAGGATGTAAATCAAATAAGGAAGCTTCTGAAGTAGTACAACTGGAATTAAATTACTAAATATTCAAAGCAGAATCACTATCAAATCACTGCACGCATAATTTTTTTGGCTATATGATAAATATAAAGACGAATAAGCTCACAGACAATTGTTTTTCTATTTCAAAGGTTGTTTTTCTGTTTTCTGTTTCAAAGATTGCAAAGCTATGGCTTGAGATGAAAACTCAGAATGAAGACTAGTTTGTATTTCTATTACATACCTACCAATTTCCATCACTCAATCTTCAATTATCCTATCCTAGTCTCTTATTCTGAATGGAAACTAATGTTGCTGAAAGCTTCTTCCCACCTAGTGCTTTCCATATGTGTTGGACTACAATCCACCACCTTTCAACTTTATGGGATTTTCTAAAAAGAAACAGTTGCTTTGTAATTTGCTTTATTATCCTGACATGTTCTGATGAAAATCTATTTCTCAAGGGAAATTGCTAATTGTGAAATTTCATGATTTAAAGATTTCTCTCTCTCCCTCTGTCATTCTCTCTCTCTCCCTCTCGCTCGCTCTCTCTCTTTCTCTTTTCCCCCTTCTTTTTTGCAAATATCTCTGGGTCAAGGCTCAAATATTTAAAAGAATGAAGAATTATAACTACATCATGTAGTCCTTTAAATGTTGCCAAATTCAAGATTCTATAAATTCAGTATCTGTGCAATCTGTGCAAACAGCATTTGAGGAGATATTTTTAAAAACCATTTTGTCATATGATCTCATTGGTCAATTGATTTTGGATAAAAATGCATAACTAAACTAATTATTATGTACAGAATTTAAATTTTCGTTTGCACATTATGATGCACTACTTATGTGTTCATCAGGTGTATAATAAAACATTTATTATTTCCATATTTAGAATCAAGGCATTTTTTTTTCTGATTATATGCTATCTAATTGCTTAATCAGAAAGGTTATATAGAATAGTTTTAACAGTGGGGTTTTTTTCTTATTAACATTATAAGGAAAAGCTGCACCACAGCCTATTTTATTCGTGAAAACCAAATAAGCTTAATTTTACCCAGTGTCAATTACATCACCAAAACCTACAAAAAACTTTTATGAATATGACTTTGTGTTTTTTGAATGTCAGGTTAACTGAATTAAATATTTTTAATATGCATATTCTATTTTTAAAGTATTAGCTACAAAAAATTATAATATATAGCATATCAAAACTGAGTGGATATTAACAAGGTTGAGGATTTATCATATACTTTACATAAGAGAATAGGCATTTTTTTTAATGTCAGACTACTGATTCCTCTAATTCAGATTTGTAGCAGTCCTCCAAAAATCTAGTAGTGTCTTTTCTAACTTAACTTTCATTGCCAATAATTTGGGATTTTTTAAAGGTTAAAATAAAACAACCAGCCCTAGCACTGAGGCACAGCCCTTTTTATAATATGTTATCGCCAGGCTGTTTAGTCCAATGGACAGTAAACTCTACATACCTAGCCATTGTGTGTTAACAGGCAGAACATGTGCTTGACAATTAAAAGTATATTCAATATTAATTTTGGAATGGCCATTTCAGAATAAAGCATTTGCTTGGTTTTAATTTTACTATATATTCTGTTTATAGAAAGTATATGTGTATATCAGTTGAAGTAATAACTTTGTAATATATTAAATTTGAAATGTACTATATACAGAAGATTGGGAGAGACTGATATTGTTGTGGGCAGCTGGCAGCAGGTGCAGATGGCTGAGGAGAGCGATGACTTTGATGAGGGGCCAGGACCATCAGGGAGTGGACTGCTGCCTTCAGAGTTTGTGGGATCTGGCAGCAGTGATGAGGAGGTTCCGGAGGAGCCTGTGCCAAGTGCACGTGAGTGCAGGATGATTTGCAGAAGAGAACAGCTGGAGCAGCACAGGTGACATGGGAGTAAGGATGCAACATAATGGCCCCTCCCTCCAGGGAATATAAGCCTGGTTTCAGACTCAGCATTGTATGTAGAGACTCTGGCTTATCTGAAGAATTCTGTCAAGGCTTTTCTGGTTGGACTAATTGGCTTAAAGCCATCTTTTATCTACAAACTAATTTATTTGTAGGTTAAAGCTGTGAAAGTTTGAGTTGCTGCGTTTGTTTGAGATTTTCTTGCTGGTAACAGCGTTGTGTCAGAACAGATAGGAGTTAGAAAGTTCCACTTACTGTCTGCAAAGCCAGGGCATTTTATAAAATATTTCAAGTATATAACTGCATTTTTATAAGTAGAAAAATAAATACACATACATATATACAGAATAAATTATGCTATATAATTTGTATAACATTCAATATAAATAATCTTTAAAAGCATTACTGCACAAACATTACCAATATATATAAGGTGGTATAGGATTATAAGAGGAAAATTGGACTGTCAAGAATTATATGGAAATAGTAGGCATTGTAGAATGAATGAATGGGATATGTGATTAGTTAGAAGATGTGAAGCATTTTATTGAGAAGTCATAAACATTCGAAAGTGTTGTGTAGTTTAAAACTACTTATACCTGAACCCTTTGGGGTTCCCACTTAATATTGTATAATGGTATTTTTTTTTCTAAGTATTTTTATATAACTTTTTTACTTTCGAATACATTCTTGGCTGGTTTGGGCATATTTAATTATCACAAATTATTCTGATCCTGAAAACATAAGTAATAACTGTATTTTATTCAGTTTTGTACTGAATAAATAAGACCAGATTCTTAGGAACAAACATATTAAAAAGTTAGGGCTCTTTATACCTTCTTTAACTGATATTAAATAAAGAAAACTATATACATTAATCTAACAATAGATCGGCTGGTACAAATATATTTGAGTTGAAAATATCACAATTCAAAAAAATCATGATGAGCTATTGGAATTAAAGTCTCCATAGCACACAATTTCTAGAAATACTTATGCCTCCATTTTATCTCAAAAGGCCATGAAAATGTCGTTATCTACAGGAGAAATATTCTGTTACGTACCTCCTTAAAAAAAGGACATCAAAGTTACAAACAGAAAAAATTCTAGTGAAGTAGGAATATCAAAAAGAAAAATGTCAGCTCTAAAGAACAAAGGTTTAGTTGGCCAACTGGTTTAGAGCTATTTGCCACTTAAATGGCCTTTCCTAGTTGGCTTTTGATTCCTACAGCAGCAGAAAAGTTACAAGCCGCTATTATGTTCAGTAACAAAAAAATGTTTTCCATGCTTTTAAATGAATGTATAAGTGGAGAATATATCACTTCATTTGAAGGATTTGATCTTTGGGGAAGTAAAGTAGGTCATTCGTAAAAAAAATGATTGAATTTCTCTTATAATTATTAACGGTATTCTGTTTCTATTCATATATAGCATTTTGGAATCTCATGAGAATGCTGGGTAGCATAAAGCTCTACTCAGAATGGGCTAAAAACTCTTGTGAATATTTCAATTAAAGATGAACCAGGTTTGGGTCAATTACTTGTGGGCCACAAGGTGGAGGAAGAGCGCTCATTTTGCAATAATAGAAGGAATTGTATAGAACTATTATTGCATTAGATTAAAGATGTACTATGATGCATGCCTGTATCAAGACCAGTGATTAGAATATTATTAACACATGAAATATCCTTAACTATACAAGTCAATATAAAACATAAAATACATCTAATACATACATTTTTGATTAGTGATATTTTTATGTGCATAGACTGTGATAACACATGTATGTAGGAACAAAGAATTGGTCATGAACTGGATTTGTATAAAGTTCTTTCTATTCAACAATCAGTTCAGTAAAACCTAAACTGCATTTTAAAGTTAAGCAATAAAGGGAGGACAAATGCCAAATAATTTCAACTGGTCACTGACTTATTATATCAAAGTCTATTTAAAATATTTATAATAGATATAAAAAGAAAAATAATATGTAATGTGTTTCTATTAGGTTTTATAAGCAATTAAATTGTTTATAACATTAAAAAAAATTCTGGTTTGTACTTTCTGATTGAATTATATTACAGAATTTAAATTTCTAATCAATATCTGTTTACCACAAATCCTTTGGAAATGTAGAAGCAGGATTTTTTTTTTAAATACTACAAACAATAACAAACAATAAATTACAACTTTTGCATAGGGAATTACTTTTAACTCCGCCCCTCTTATGATGGTATACCCTGTGATTAAATTTTGGACAGTATAAGAAATAAAGTTAGATGGTATAATACATAAAACATAAAATAGTAACTTTAAAAAGCCCCACTTTGGCTAATCAGCAGTTGCCAAAAGGTCTAAAAGAATCTAATCTATCTCTGCTACAAAACATTTTTTTACTTGGGTGGGATATATCTATCTCCTGACAGTTAAATTTAATTTTTTGAAAATTATGAGCTCATCCATTTCAGAATGGGTGTCAGATGTTATGATCCTTTATGGTAGAAGTCAGGATGCTAACTTGTTTAATAATCAGCTATTGATGTTTCTTTCTTTCCTTTTTCCCCCCCTTCATATTTCAGAATGAAAAATAAATTTTGGTATTTTGAATTCGGAACTTCTGAAACTTTCTCTGCTACCTGCAAGAAACTGCATGAATCTCTGGAAATAGAAGTAAGAAAGTAATTGCTGTATATAGTTCTGGCTAATGTAGAAGTATATATTAATCCAAACCAATATGATAGATGTCTTCAAACTGGAAAAAAGTAATTACAAATAAAAAAATGAAAACAGCAACGAATGCTAGGACATTCAGCTAGGCAGTGAAATGTATTTAGTTTCAATGACCATCCCACTAAATTGAATTCTCTTTGTTGAGTCCTCAGTATTGGAATAAAATTCATTTTAATGATTGAAAAGTCATATTTTTAAAAATAGATCCATCTTATTCATCTTTATTGAACCTATTTGTGTACTTTTATTTATTGACCTAAAATATTTTACATTGTGTGTATCATGCAGTCCAATCCTAGACTATGTACATAAATTTAAAAAATACAAATAAATTCAATGAAATAATACATATAAAAATAATTACCATATAAAATAATTTAATTATGCCACAGTTATTATAAGATCTCAAATGTTATGTTACGTACCAACTAATCATGAACAAAGTTGGTATCTGTATTAACTTTAGGGTGAGTCTCTCTAAATAATAGCTGATTGATATCAAGTCCACACGATTTGGAACAAATAGATACATGGATCTCTATGGAGAGGGCAATCTCATAGATATGATCACAAGTGTTCAGGATTTTACCAATGTCAAAACCCAGGATAAAATCTGTAATTTATCAGTTTCTTTTAAAAAAATCAGACATAAAAAGGATATTTACTTGGGGTTCCATTCAGCAAAATATATACACATAGGTACAACTTAATATGAATATTTAATGAGATTAAATATTCAATTGAATATTCAAGAGTTTTTTTTACACCATCTACCATTAGATTTTGATAAAATTTATGTGAATTTTGATGAAAGGATTAATATTTTTTAGATTCTTCTTATTACTTTATGTTTAAGGATAAACTGTCCTTCTACACAGACAAAAATCATTTAATAAAGATGGATATTTTACTCCCAAATGCATTCTTTAATTTTAAATCAGGAAGATCTATAAATTCTCAGGGGCAACTCACATCCCAGTCACTTTCCTACCATCAGGTAGGAGATATAGAAGCATAGCCAGCCGCACCAACAGGCTGAAGAACAGTTTCTACCTGTGGGCTGTTAGACTTCTGAACAGAAAATAACTTCATGTCAACATTGTATGTCAGACTTGCAGGACGGCATATTGTGCAACAAGGTCACATAGTGTAATAAGATTAGGATTGGGATGTCTGTCCTCACTTTGAGTTGTGTTGGTGGGGAGGGTGCATGAAGGGAGGATCAGCCAATCTCATTGTATACATGTTGTACTCTGACAATAAAGGTAATAAAAATGAATAGAGCTTACAATATTATAAAATTCAGACCATATTTCAGAAATAACCCAAACTGTAGAAAGGAGTTTTCTTTGTATTCATGGAATAATAGATAATATTATAATTGTATTTGTAATTGAATTTGTTTCAAAGGAAACTGAAAGTTTCTTTTTTATATTTTTCTTTCTTTTGGGACTTTTGTTTTTTACTTAGTTTTTTTTTTATTAGCTTGTGTTAATTTTTATGTTCTTTACAAAACTATAAATATAACCCAGACCAATTCCCTTCATTTCAATTATTTTTCATAAACACAGATATCTGCTAGAGAAAATAATATTCTTGCTGATGTCTGTACCTACTTACTTAAAATAACATTCTTCACCCAATAACCTCTAGAAACTTTAATTATAAATGTCCCAAAATTCCCATCTAGAAATTTTAAAGGTACTAAATTCCTGCCTAGTTAGAAAAGTAAGAAAATTATGTTAATGTTGCCCTTTTATGTGGACAAAATTAAGATATAATGCAATGGTATGCTGAGTAGAGACTAACTGTAATATGAAATCCAACTAAAATATCCAATAAATGAAAAAAATAAAAATAAACAAGCAAATAAATAGACACTACTCCTGAAGGGGACACATTGCAATTGAATATTTACAAAAATATAACAATCTTAAACATCCACAGCAATAGAAATAAAATGAAAAATCCGTAAAATATAAAATAAATCAAAATCCTGAGATCATTTAAAAAAACTATTTTTCATATATTTCAGAGGTCAGCATTGTCACAAAAAATTGAGTTGAAAATTCATTCCCATTCCATATTTTTAGCAATAAGTATCTATGTGTATCCAAACACATTGAAGAAAAATCTGACAGTTTTCCGTTATAATCAAAGTCATTGCTCATGGCAACAAAGTCCATGTCAACCCAAGTAATTTACTGTACTGTACCATAACTCATTGACTATGGGGGGTTGAAACTACAGAAGTACTATATAACGCATACCATGTAATCAGGGGTAGGCTTCAAAAATTTTAGCAACTGCTTCTCTGCCAGGTTGCTGGGTGGGCATGGCCATGGTGGCAATGGACTAGTTGGCTTCCTGCACCATGGTAGGGGGAGTGTTTTTGCCTTCTCTGAGCTCCAGAGGCTTTCCTTGAGCCTTCAGAAGGGCAAAAACTGCATCTCCTGGCTCTAGAGGCTCTCTAGAAACCAGAAACAGGCCCAACCAGGAGTGAGATTTGGGGGTTCTCCAAACTGTGCAGAATCTTAGCTAGAGGATCCCCCAAACCCCTATAAACCCTAGCAGCCCACCCCTGCATGTATTGAGAAATGCAGTACATTGATGAGAGGCGATTTATGTTAGAGTTTGGATTAATATGGAGCTGTTTTTCACATTTTCTAAAATGGCTGGATTTAAATAATTTAAATAGTGACATAACTCTTGTATTACTTGAAATATGAATTTTGGAATTTGAGAAGGAGGAGAAAGAAGACCAAGAATAATCTGTATTCCAATTTAGGAAGCCTAACCTATGCATTTAGCTTCACATTCACCAGTGCTCATTTTGGTTGATTTCTGATTTCAGATATGTACACATATATTGTTTGCAAAATATTTTCTTCCCCGTATTTGATAAAGTCAGAGAAAAGTTTGAAAAGTTGGAACTCTTTTTCCTGCAGGAATATATATGTGTCTCACAGTTTTATAAGTAATAATGATTATAAACCTTCACTAGAAAACAGGTAGGACAGAAAGGGGCTATAATGCAAAAGAGCTATTTTAAATTATGGGTTCTTTTTAAAAACACATATTCAGAGGTTATCTGAAAGCAGTGGAGAAATACAAAGATACTCCATGGAGAATTAACCTGGGTTGTCAGCACTTGTAGTTTCTCTACATAAATATAACAGAGTTTGTATTCCTTTCCCAGTTTCCTGTACCTTTTTGGGGGGGAGCTGACAAGGAAGAAGAGAACATAAACATAAGTAGAACATTATTTCAAAGATTTAATAAAACAGAACCAAAGCTTATCTTAATGTGTAACTTTCTCAAGAATCAGTGCAAATTCAAACCTGCTTTTGAAAGAACTGACAAAGAATCATGCACTTTAATTTGGAAGACTTATTCATTCTTCCTCCCAGAAATAAGCCTGAAAAGCTCCATTGTTAAAAATCAAATGAATTTGAGACTAAATGCTCTTTTGAAAAAAATACAAAAATGATACTGCACATATAAAGGACATATTACAAGGAAGCAGCTGATGAACAACTAGAGTATGAATTGCTCCTTGAATAATTTAATGTCCATTGTGTGACAAAACTCTAAACTCACTTCACTTCAGTGTGATTCTGCAGGGTTTCCTTATAAGAAGGATGGACAATATGTGTTGAACAATATTCCCCATTAGGTTGTGTTTAAATAATAAACAGGTCCTTTGGAATAGGAGTTGCCAACCTTTTGGACCTCAGAGACCACCAAATTCATAATTTTAAATCCCGGGGACCACTAATATGAATTTTGACTAATGATGGCTTGCTGACATTGGTGGGAGTGACAGAGAGAGAGAGAGAGGGAGGGAGAGGGAGAGAGAGATGATCTAAGCTGTCTCCCACCATCCCTCTCTCCCTCTCTCTCTCTCTCTCTCTCTCACACACACACACACAAACACAGAGAGGTAGGGGTGGGATTCAAATTTCTTAACAATGGTTTTGTGGGTGGGCCTAATTTTTGGTGTAGCTTGGTGGTCATGTGACTGGGTGGACATCACTTTTATGTAAATATTATATATATATGTGTGTGTGTGTGTGTGTGCATGTGTGTGTGTGCGTGTGTGTGTGCTGTTCAGCTTCCTTCAGGTATTATCCCACGTCATTGTAGTTCTGTTAAAGTTGTAGCAACATTTCAGCAGAATCTCATCTGCCATCATCAGGCTTCTGTATGGATGTGTGTCTCACAGTTCCTTGTTTCAAATTCGAGGCTGGTCCATTCTGATTGGCTGGGAGCCTGGGTCTGTGTTCATTGGACTTGGAGTTTGATTGATTGGTGTTTCTGGTTTCTTCTGTCTGTTTTGTGGCTTTGATTGGCTGGCAATACTCTGTTCTTGTGTTGGAGGCTTTCAGTGCAGCTTGGCTTCCTGTGAAAGGACGGCTGCTCTTCATTAGCAAGTTGGGTTTCACCTGGGTGCCTGGTGGGGGGGTGTTTGAGTTGGAGGATTCAGAGGGAGTCTGTTTTTGCCCAGGTGTTTGCCTGGCTTGTGGCATGGAGATCTTTCTATTTGAGAGTGCAGGCTTCCAAATGATTGACAGTCTGGTGGAATCATCTCTTCTATTCATGCTGTCAGGTCTTTTATCAATCTCTATGGCTTCTCTGATGATTCTGTGGTTGGGGTTTTCTATAGTGGCTAGGGTTTTAGTGCCATTGAAGTTGATGTTGTGACCTGTGGTTTTCATGTGTTGGACTAGTGAGGAGGTGTGTTCCAGCTTTTTTACTGCATTTTTGTGTTCATCTAGGCGGGTACTTATTCTTCTATTGGTTTGTCCAATGTATGTGGCCGGGAATGATGTACAGGGAATTTCGTATATGCCTTGGTTTTCCAGGTCAATTTTATCTTTGGGGTTTCTTAGGATGGCTGCTATTTTTTTGTCTGTTTTGAAGGCAGTTTTGATGTGATGCCTGTGTAGTATCTTACTGATTTTATCTGTAGTACCTCTTATGTAGCGCAAGACAGCTGTTCCATAGGTCTGTTGGTCTTCTAGGTCTCTGTTATGTCTTGGTGTGTTTTTGTGGATCAAGTTGGTGATTTTGTATTTTTGGAAGCCATTGGTTGTCAATACTTCAGTCAGGGTGCATAGTTCAGTCTTTATATGTGTCTTGTCTGCCAGGCGTTTGGTTCCGGTAATTAGTGTTTTAGTCATGGAATTTATCTGTGCTGGGTGGTGGTGGGATTGGGCGTTGAGGTAGCGGTTGGTGTGTGTTTTCTTCTGGTATATGGTGTGTCCCAGTGTGCCATCTGTTCTTTTGTAGATTAGTACATCTAGGCATGGTAGTTGTTTGTTTATTTCCGTTTCCATGGTGAACTTGATTTTGGGGTGTGTGTTGTTTAGGTGTGTTAGGAAATTGTTTAGGTTTTCTTTTCCATGGGGCCAAATCACAAATGTGTCATCGATGTATCTTAGCCATAGTTTGGGTTTGTGGGTGGCATTAGCCAGGGCTCTGGATTCGAATTCTTCCATGAACAGGTTTGCAATGACAGGTGACAGTGGTGATCCCATAGGGGCTCCTTCAATTTGCTTGTATCTTTGACCTTTGTATATGAAATATGTGTTGGTTAGGCAGTGTTCTGTTAGTTCCATGAGGTCTTTAGCTGGTTGGTATTTAATTTTGATGATTTCAAGAGTTTCTTTTATTGGGATTTGAGTGAATAGTGAAACCACGTCGAAACTTACAAGCAGATCTTCTTGTTCCACGTGTAGATCTTTGATCATTTCTGAGAAGTGGTATGAGTTTTGTACATATGAAGCTGCGGTTTCAGCATGGGGCTGTAGTTGTTTTGCTAAGTATTTAGTTAGGTTTTGTAATGGTGCTCCTATGGAGCTGACTATGGGTCTGAGAGGTATGCCTTCTTTGTGTATTTTTGGGAGGCCGTATAATTTGGGGCATCTAGAAGATTTTTCTCTTGGGATGATCGTCTGTTGGATTTCTTTGCTTATGTGGCTGGTTATAATTTTTTTCTTGGTTGATTTTTCTAGATATGTGATTGGGTCTGTGTTTATAGGTTTGTATGTGGAGTCTTGGAGTAGGTCTGTCAATTTTGTTTCATAGTCTTTTCTGTCCATTACTACTTTGGCATTTCCTTTGTCTGCTGGAAGTATTATTATGCTGTTATCATTTTTCAGGGTTTGTAGTGCCCTGAATTCATCTTTTTGCAAATTATTTTTTGGTGGTTTCATTGTGCATAAGATGTGAGTAACCTGGTGTCTTCTTCTGTCAGCTTCATCTGTATTTAATTTGGTTAGGCTGGATGCTACTGCACATATGATGGATTCTGCTGGGATTTTTTTGGGTGCTATGGCATAATTGAATCCTTTGGATAGGACATCTGTTTCTGTTTTGGTGAGTTCTCTGTTGGAAATGTTATATACTAATTGTTTCAGGTGTTGTTGTGAGTTGTTGGGGGCTTTCTTGTCATGTTCTAATTTTATTAGTTTCTTGAAGAGTTTTTCATTTTTGTAAGTGGTTTCAGTTTCAGCTCTCCAAGTTGTAAGTTGTTTAATCTTATCCCAAAGTAGAGGGTGGATTTTGCTGCTCAATTCCAGGTGTAGTGCTAGCAAATCTTTGTTTAACTGATCTAATTGGAATCTTTTACTGTGAACTCCATTTCTGAGTAGAGATATCTCTGTTCTTTTCAGGATACGTTTGTTAGCTGCTGTGTGCTTATGAAATGTTAATTTGAAGCAAGTTGGGTTACACTGTTGTCTCTGCAGCTGCATAGGAATTTTAGGTCACATAGTATTCCTGCTCTTTTAACTTCCAGCTTCTCATAGCTTTTGATCTGGCTGCTTATTTCCTCCCCATAGAGGTCAGATATTTGTTTTTTTAGGCTTTCGCGGGTACTTACATGTGTGCTGTTCAGCTTCTTTCGGGTATTATCCCACGTCATTGTAGTTCTGTTAAATTGTAGCAACGTTTCAGTAGAATCTCATCTGCCATCATCAGGCTTCTGTATGGATGTGTGTCTCACAGTTCCTGGTTTCAAATTCAAAGCTGGTCCATTTTGATTGGCTAGGAGCCTGGGTCTGTGTTCATTGGACTTGGAGTTTGATTGATTGGTGTTTCTGGTTTCTTCTGTCTGTTTTGTGGCTTTGATTGGCTGGCAACAGTCTGTTCTTGTGTTGGAGGCTTTCAGTGCAGCTTGGCTTCGTGTGAAAGGATGGCTGTTATTCATTAGCAAGTTGGGTTTCACCTGGGTGCCTAGTGGGGGGGTGTTTGAGTTGGAGGATTCAGAGGGAGTCTGTCTGTGTTCACGTGTTTTTCTGTTTTGTGTTGTGGAGATCTTTCTATTTGAGAGTGCAGGTTTCCAAATGATTGACAGTCTGCTGGAATCATCTCTTCTATTCATGCTTTTTTCATTTATGTTTTTCATATATGTTTTCTTAGGCTTTCGCGGGTACTTACATGTGTGCCGTTTAGCTTCCTTCGGGTATTATCCCACGTCATTGTAGTTCTGTTAAAGTTGTAGCAACGTTTCAGCAGAATCTCATCTGCCATCCTCAGGCTTCTGTATAGAGTTAGTTCCTGGTTTCAAATTTGAGGCTGGTCCATTCTGATTGGCTGGGAGCCTGGATCTGTGTTCATTGGACTTGGAGTTTGATTGATTGGTGTTTCTGGTTTCTTCTGTCTGTTTTGTGGCTTTGATTGGCTGGCAACACTCTGTTCTTGTGTTGGAGGCTTTCAGTGCAGCTTGGCTCCGTGTGAAGGGATGGCTGCTCTTCATTAGCAAGCTGCTATTCATTAGCAAGTTGGGTTTCACCTGGGTGCCTGGTGGGGGGGTGTTTGAGTTGGAGGATTCAGAGGGAGTCTGTTTTTGCCCAGGTGTTTGCCTGGCTTGTGGCATGGAGATCTTTCTATTTGAGAGTGCAGCCTTCCAAATGATTGACAGTCTGGTGGAATCATCTCTTCTATTCATGCTGTCAGGTCTTTTTTCAATCTCTATGGCTTCTCTGAT
>BLBF01005823.1:0-32373 GCA_015471245.1 Laticauda colubrina
GGGGGGGGGGGGAGCTGCATGGCACTCATGGCTCTTACTTAAATGATGGTCCACTAGGATACCAAATCCTCTCACAGTTACTACTGTGATCCAGTACTGCTTATTCTGTATTTGTGCATTTGGTTTTTCCTGCCTAAGTGCAGGACCAAGCTTTTCTCACCACTGAACTGCATCTTTTTAAATAGGGTCTGATGTTCTCGTCTATTAAGACAATGTTGAGTCTTGAATCTATCTTCCAATCCTCCCAGTTTGGTGTCATCTGCAAATTTGATCAAGTTCCTCTTCTATCCTCTTCTCTAAATCACGTATAAAGATTTCAACGTGTCCTGGGCCCAAGACAGAATCTTGAGATAACCCACTGCATGCTTCCCTCCATGTAGATGTAGTCCTATTAAGGACAAGCTAAGTGCAGTTTGTCAGCCAACTGCAAATCCATCTGTGGTGGTACTATCTATCCCACATTGTTCTATCTTTCCAAGAAATAAGCTATGTTCTACTTTGTCAAATTGCTTATTGAAGTCCAAGTAAAGTATATTCACAGTATTACCCTGATCCATTAATTTACTCACTTTTTCAGAAAAGGCAATAAGGTTTGTCTGGCATGATCTGCTTTTATCAAACCCATGCTGGCTTCTAGTGATCTCCTTGTTGATATGTGGTGATACAGTGGTTAGAATGCAGCATTGCAAGCTAATTGCAGGCTAATTCTGCTGACTGCCACAGTTCGATTCTCACCTGCAAATATCACATCTGCCACATCTGCCAAATATCACATCTGTTTATATTACTCTGGGATATAAACCATTTGATCTTGGTGATTTGAACTCATCTAAAGTGGATAGGGTTTTTTGTTGTTGTTTTTTACCAATTTCTTACCTATTCTGACTTGCATTGCTATTCTGTCCCCAACTGTGCTGCTTTTAATAGGTGGGCCTTTTTAATTTTCCTTTTGCATGAAGACAGATGCAAAGAAGGAATTAAGCAACCCTGTTTTCTCCCTGCTGCCTCTCACCTTCTTGCAATCTTCTCCCATTAATGGACCGATCATTAGCTTGACTTTTTTCTTGTCTCTTACACACTGAAAGAAGCATTTTAGCACATTTTTGGAATTTGGCAAATGCTGCGTTCAATGCAGTTTTCACTCTGGTCCTCACCCCTGGCGGGAGCACGAACCACTCTCATTGGTTAATGCCGTTTGACAGCCGGCTATAAAAGGAGCTGTCAAATGGCATCAGCTGTTGCTGCCAACTGACTGTTCACCCAGCAGCTGCAGCAACCCTTTATTCTCGCAATAAAGTTTCTTTACTGTTAGCTCCGTGTTTGCCTCAGTAATTACTGCCACTCCACAACACTGCCGATGAGGATGGGATACGAATAAGAGGCGGCCGGACAAGAACAGCTGAGCTCAGTCACTTTCAAAAAGAGCTGAAGCCACTACAAGCTGACTGTCACCGCCGCAGGCACTATTTCGCGAGTGCGAAATTCAACTTCCCTGCTGAGGAGACAGACATCGCCGATACGAGATTACTTCAAACCCTGCGTTCCTGCCTTTCAGACCATCGGCTGAGACCTGGTCCTATAGAAACCGTTTTGACTGCTTCCTGGATGCTATAGACCTCACTGAAGCTTCAGCCCATAGGAAAAAGTACTATTTCTTAAGTTTTTGCGGAGCTGCAGTATTTGGCACTGCTGCGGCATCGGTAGCTCCGCGTCCTGTCAGGGAAATTCCTTGGGGGGAGTTACAAGAGATCCTGTCCAATCATTATTCCCCCAAACCATCTCAAATTGCAAGAAGGCATGCCTTCAGGTGACGAATTCAGGCTGAGGGAGAGACTATCAGTGAATATATGGCTGCCCTGAGGTCAGCTGCCTTACATTGTGGGTTTAGAGACTATCTAGAGGACATGCTTTTAGACCAAATAGTCTGTGGAGTCAGGGACTTAAGGCTGCAAAGGCAGCTGTTAGCCAAAAGGGACCTAACCCAAGCAGTAGCCATCGAAGAATCACAGGCTGCTGAGCTATCTGTACTGTCTGCACTGTCTGCAGCAGAAATCCAGGGAAACCCCATCAGACAGAGTAGCTCAGCAGTCCATTTTGACAAGGTTTCTCCAGAGGAGGGCTCTGAGGAACCGAACGATGTAAATCGCCTCAGACAACAGAAACCCCTTCTGGAGGAAACAAAGTCAAAAACCAATTCCCCCCCCCCCCCCCGGCAGCAGCCCATCTGCCTGAGCTGTGGAGGAAACCACCTCAGGGCATTCTGCAAGTTCAGGAATGCCATCTGCTTGAATTGCCAAAGGAAGGGTCACTTAGCCAGGGTCTGCCAAGCTGGGAAAACTTTAACGCAAAGGCCTCAGACATACCCCATTTTTCAAAGGAAAGTTGAAAACCGCTATACCTGTTACCACTCCAATCAGATAAGCAAGGGCTCTAACAAAATCAGTATTTTTGTTTCCCTAGAAGGTAAACCCTGCAAGATGGAAGTTGACACAGGCCCTGCTCTATCCATCATTTCCCGGGAGACCCTAAAGAGACTACTAAAGAGCTCCTCGACTACCACCTGACTCTGCGTGATTACCAAGGCAGAACCATTCCAGTCCTCAGAAAAGGCAAGTTTTTTATTCAGTTCAAAAACTTTAAAGGTCACTTGCCTCTAGATGTAGTGGATGGTGCCCTCCCTAGCTTGTTAGGTTTAGACTGGTTCCCTGCTCTTGGCCTCAACATAACAGGCATCCATTCTATTTTAAATACTGAAGTGGATACCATGTTCAAAGACTATGCTGATGTATTCAGCGAAGGGTTGGGCACCCCAATATCATTCAGTGTAGATCCTCAGGCAATACCAATCCGCCTGAAACCTCGTAGAGTGCCCTTTGCAATTTGCCCCAAGTTGGACAAGGAACTAGACAAACTAATCAAACAAGGGTACTGGAGCCTGTGGACTTTGCGAAAAGGGAGACCCCCATAGTTACCCCACTTAAATAAGATGGTAGCGTGAGAATCTGCACTGATTAAAAGACCTCCCTGAATAGATACCTACAAATCAGCGCTTATCCAGTCCCCGTCATACAACACCTTTTGCATTCTTTTGAACCTGGCACTATTTTTGCAAAACTAGATATATCACAGGCATACCAACAGTTCCCTGTAGATGACCAAGCAGCAGAACTACAAACTATAGTAACACACGGGGCGCTTTTAGGTGCAGGCGCCTCCAGTTTGGTGTGAGCATAGCCCCTGTGATTTTCCAATCTTTAATGGAGAGGCAACTCCAAGGATTCCCAGGCGTAGTCCCCTATTTCGATGATATTTTAATTTCAGCCATAGACAAACCTCAATTGCTACAAAGGGTCAGAGCAGTTCTTGATCACTTCAGACAAGTCTAAAGCTCTAAAAGGATAAGTGCACCATTGCCACTAAACAATGTGGGCTATAGAATTGACGCCTCTGGAATACACCCAATTGAGTCCAAAGTCAGGGCCATCCATGAGGAACCCACACCTTCCAACAAGACTGAGCTCCAAGCCTTCTTAGGGCTTCTCAACTTTTATGCTGCATTCCTCCCTCACAAAGCTTCCATTGCGGAGCCTCTGCACAGACTTTTGGACAAACAATCCCCCTGGCATTGGGGACCTAAAGAATCCCATGCTTTCCATGCTGTCAAATCTTTGCTCACATCCAAAGCAGTACTAATACAGTTCAATCAACAACTACCTTTAGTGCTAGCTGCAGACGCTTCTCCTTTTGGCATAGGGGCTGTTTTGAGTCATAGACTTCCAAATGGTTCTGAGGTACCCATTGCCTTTTTCTCCAGAACCTTTTCTTCAGCCGAGCGCAATTACAGCCAGATTAACAAGGAGGCTTTGGTTGCAGTTGCTTCTGTCAAAAAATTTCATGAATTCCTCTATGGGCACCATTTTGAATTAATCACCGATCACAAGCCTCTGTTAGGCCTTTTGTCTGGTGAAAAAGAAACCCCACAGATTTTGTCCCCAAGGATGACCAGATGGACTTTATTTCTGGTTGCTTATTCATACACGCTGATCCATCGACCAGGTAAAAACCTTTGCCATGCTGATGCTCTCAGCCGCTGCCCTCTGCCTGTTCCTGTTGAAGATCCAGCACCAATCCATGCTGTGTTCGAGATCAATGATCTCAATCTTCCCATTACTGCTTTTGACATTGCTACTCACTCCTCAAGGGACAAGGTAATCAGCCAAGTTCTGGACTGGGTGGGAAGGGGGTGACCAGCAATCCCTTATGCCCCTGAATTCCTGTCCTTCAAGGCTCGCTAGCAGGAACTATCATCTCTGCAGGGCTGTTTTCTGTGGGGAACAAGGGTGGTCATACCTGCCAACTGCAGGGCTACCAGGCCAGCTCCACCCATTTCAACTCCGGGCAGGTGGGAGGATGCTGGAGCCCCTTGGTCCCAGCTGCATATTGATCTAGCCGGCCCTGTACATGGGCGTACATTCCTAGTAATGGTAGATTCCTTCTCAAAGTGAATAGACTTGGCCCTGCCGCCCTCAACAACCACTCAAGCAGTTACAAAGGCCCTAACTAGGGTATTCATTACCCATGGCATCCCTGACACCATTGTGTCCAACAATGGGCCCCAATTCACCTCCTGCAAATTTGAAGTTTATGTAGCCAACCTGGGAATCAGGCATGCCCTTACAGCTTCTTTTCACCCTGCTAGTAACGGGATGGCTGAAAGGGCAGTCAGGTCTGTTAAGGAGGCCCTGGAGAGGTTTGGCCAAGCTGACTGGCACTCTAAACTTTCTAGGTACCTGCTAGCTCAACATACAACCACCTGTGCCACTACCAACAAGTCCCCGGCTGAGCTCCTTATGGGCAGATGCCTAAGAACCACCCTAGATAGCTTACATCCTCATTATGCCCCAGTCACCCCCTTAGGGTCTGATAGCCAGACCAGGAAGTTTGCCATGCATGACCAAGTGTACACCCGCAATTATGCAGGCCACCCCTTATGGGTGCCAGGGCAGTAACTGGCCTTAAGTCCTATAGGGTTTTACTGGTGGACAGTCGTACCTGGTGCCGGCACATCGACCAGCTATGGAGGTGCTGGAGAGTGGCTATCGACGATCCCTGTTGCCCACCAACCGATACGGACCCACCGATGTTCACTGAAGCTATTCCAGGGCACTGCGAGCAAGGGGACCTACCTGGACCGCCACCTGACCCTCTACCAGAATCACCCGTCGACGAGGTTCCACCCATCAGGCCAAGCTCCAACGCAGCCCAGGAAGTGGAGGACTTCTTCCCTGCTGCAGCTCCACCAGGACTGAGATGATCCGGCCACCTGTGCAGGCACCCGGCCTATTTGAAGGACTATGCATGCTCCTAGCCAGAGGAAAGGAGTGCTGCGTTCAACACAGTTTTCACTCCAGTCCGCACCCCTGGCGGGAGCGCAAACCACTCTCATTGGTTGATGCCGTTTGACAACCGGCTATAAAAGGAGCTGTCAAACGGCATCAGCTGTTGCTGCCAGCTGACTGCCTGTTAGCCTGGCAGCTGCGGCAACCCTTTATTCTTGCAATAAAGTTTCTTGACTGTTAGCTCCGTGTTCACCTCAGTAATTACCGCCACTCCACAATAACAAATATTTGGAATCATGAAGGGAATTTATATTTAAATAACTATTTGTGTCATTGTATCTAATGAAGGAAATAGATACGTGAATATAAATTTCCTTCAAAATTCCAAGTGTGTCAAAGAGTTCTTATCATGACTTGCCAAGCAACTAACATCAAGACCCATGAATATCAGGAATCTTTTCTTCCATCCTCTCAATTTAAGTCTTTACTGTCATGCTAGGAATAAATTTCTGTTCATCATTCTGTGGTAGCTCACGGGGAGCAAGATTCTTTACCACATAGGTATAAGGATTCTTTATGCCATGCAGCTAATACTGTATATTAAATAATAACTCCAGCCTGTTTCAGAGATAAGTGGTTTGATTAGGATGTGCTAATGTCCAGAAGTCGCTATTTCTTGTAAGGAAGCCACTTTGATCCACCTGCTGACAACATCACTTGGTTTACAAGCCAAAAGAAAGAGAGGGAGGGAGAAGGAGAAGGAGAAGAATAATTTCATGCGCTCTATAAAAACTCTTATTACTTTTGAAAGAAGCAGAAATGAATTTATCAGACAAAGAATAATTATTGTTATTTTAATACTCATGAACTTTGCATTAGGATAGAGCTACTGTCAATTTGCAATTTTTCAAAGTTCAGACATAGGAACATAGATACAGTGATTTATGGTGTATCTGTTAGGACCAATCAAGGAACGCCTGCCAGATCTAGAGCTGAAGAACCCAAATAAGAAATATTGACAACCACAACAGATCTGAAAATCAACAAACTGATAGTGTTGCCACATAAGCGACCAGAGATAGAAGACAAGCTTCTGATTTGACCAGCAGATTTTCATATTGCCTGCCCAACGCAGCAGCCTACACAATATTTGATGGCATACACAATACTATCTGAATTTCAAATCTGCATTGTTGTTTATCTGTTAAAAGTAACTCTGTAGACTTAAATCAAAATATATCATGAGTTATTTGTTGTATCTGCTAGTGCAGTTTGAAGATGGATAGAAAAGCCTAAGTAATTTACACCCCCCAAATGACAAAATAAAATATTAATTTTGTCCACATACACTCACAGTAAAATGTGTGCCTCTATGAGTTATTTATAACCTTCTCCCCAACCAGCATCTTAATTTTCCATCTGACACACAGATCCTTCCGTTATAAAGGCTTCAGATTGTTACAAAGCTTGAAGCTATGAGAACTGGAATGTGAAGATGTGAAGTGTTCTATAAATGGCAGGGACGCTGATTGCTGATATCATGTGTTAATTGGTAATATCTGTGTTCAGTAGGTTCCAACAATATGTGTTATATCACATTAACTAGCCACATGCCCATGATATCTGATATTAACTATTTGGGTAAGAAGAATGAGTGCTCCTAGGATGGTAGCATTTGGACCTGGGAGACTTGTTTAATTAGCCTTTATGGACTGTCAAAATGTAGAATGTGAAAAAGCCTCCATCCTATGCGACAGACTGTCAAAAGCAAGTAGAGCAAGAATTGTCTCTCTCTGTCTGCCATAATCTCCGCAGGAATCATTCTCTTTTGATATAGCTCTACTCTCAGCAACATCAATCTCAAGAGTTTTAATTCTAATTTCAGCCCCCATTTTCTGAGCAACAATCTCACTTAGGATTTTCTCATGCTTTAAAGACCATTTAAATGAGTATCCATTGCTTTCTCTGCCATCTTTTATGCTTGCTTCTGAGGATCAGCATGAGTAGGAATTAAAATTTTAAATTTTTGTATTGCCCACAAAATTCGGTATTTCAGACTGTTTTTCAATACTCCTTTGCAACTCTAAATTTGTTTTTTCAGCAATCTACGTTGAAAGCCCTCATTGGGTTTTATCCTGGAGAAAATGGTAATATTCTTAGATCTGTTCAATGTTCCTTGGAAAACCCTCACTATTGCTACAACTGGTATTATTTCAGACTTCACCATCCAAAATCACTACAAATGGATATCTATTCCTTGCTATTCCACATACTGTACACCCTCCAGACATATGTCATATTAGGAGCAGAAAATAATGACATCAAATTCTTCTTCAAGTAGGTGTATTGATTATTTCAATAAGACATGGCATTCATTTAACTAAATAATAAGAATATACTTGCTGAAATCTTTTGTCAAAATGGTTGCATTGTCCCAGAAGTTACAAAATCAGAATCAACAACAACAAAAGTTTAACAGATTATATCTTCACAGATTGTAAACTACAGTTAGCCCTGAGTTTTGCTGATGGAGTAGATAAGAAATGTAGGTAAAAAATAGTTGTATCTCATACATGGCCTCAAACCACATTTTCAGCAATAGCATTAATTTGTGGCAGTGTAATGCTTTGTATTTTATGCCAAATAAGGAATCAAGTATATTAAGTTTCTGAAGGCTTATCATATCTATTTTTGCCTTCTGAATAACTTTATTTCCTCTCATCTTCCCAATAGAAAAAAATGGCCATTTTATGAGGCCCTCCTTAAAATAGCAGCAATCTTCAGTTAGGGACATTACAAAAAGCTGACCCCTCCAATCTACATTATTGAACTTCAAAAGTCTGTGTGAAGTTTATTGCTTTCATTACATTACTTTACATTGCTAGTGTAATGTTCAGAACGCAAAAACAGAATGGGCCGTCTGGTTTGGAAGTTATAGTGATGCAGTAGAATGCATTGTTCATAGCTCTTCTCCAGAACATTATTCAATAAAGTATCATGTAAATGCTGCAAGGGTCCACACTTACTAGATTAAAACTACTTAGTTAATGCTGAAAATTATCAGTTTTTCCCCCACTTTCTTTCAAATGTAGCCTAGGAAAACCAGAGGGATGGTATCAAGGCCACATGAAGCATTGGTACTGCTTTACACTGCTTTAGTAACACTATATCTGGAATACTGCATTCAGTTTTAACCACCATGATACAAAAAAAGAGGTTGAGACTCTGTTAAGGGTTCAGGGAAGAGCAACAAAAATGATTAGAGGGCTGGAGGCTAAAACATATAATGAATGGTTGCAAGAATTAGTATGTCTAGTCTAATATGGAGAAAGACTAACGGTGGCATGATAGCACTCTTTTGATATTCGAGGAGATGTTATACAGACAAATGGGTCAACCTATTTTCCAAAGTACCTGAGGGAAGAAGAAGCAATGGATGGAAACTAATCAAGGAGAGATCCAAACTAGAACTAAGAAGGAATTTCCTGACAATGAGAACAATTAACTTCTGGTTTGCCAGAGGTTGTGGGTGCTTCATCACTGGAAGTTTTGAAGAAGAGATTGGACACTCATTTGTCTGGAATGGTTTGAGGACTTTCTGCTCAAGCTTATCTTTCAAGCCATTAAAGCAAAGATACAAATTCAGAATATCTTCTTTAACTCTAATGCATGGGCTTTCTTCTTTTGTTGTCACAGAATTAAACTGGAATGTTATGTAACAATTTCAGGTATATATAATTAATTCAGTTAAACCATTGCTTTTCTTATTTTAAACTGCACCAAGTGAATTGTATCTATTGACACCTAAAAAGAGACTTGATTTCCATCTGTTAAAAATTGTTGAACATTTTTTCAAAAAATATTAAGTAAGGCAAACAACAATTTAAATCATATTTAATACTTGATATGGCAGTGGCAGAGATAACAAAAATCAAAATAATTCATTGTGCTATCCAAATCTGTCTAATAACCAACTGATCTCATTTTACATCAGGATATATAATAAAACAAAAGAACTGGAAGAGATAGTTGAATTGAAATGCATACTTAATTAGCTCTGGAAAAAAAACCAACCTTATGTTTTGCAAGCTTTTTCTAATGTTTTGGATGTGTGGACTTTGATTCCCAGAATGCCTTGTTTACTTTGACATGCATGAAGCTGTCTAATAACTGAAGCCAATTTTGTATTTTCGAATAGTTCAGATTTAAAAATACTGTTGTATGAGAAGATAAACAGTATATTTGTAACTGTATATTTGTAACAATCTAGCTTTAATTACTTACCTGTCTTGGAGAGCTATCTGGTGTCCGTTCTGTCAGATAAAAGATGCTATGGGATATACTTTGTTGTAGCTATTATATTGTTGACTATCTGACCCAAACAATATGAAAAGAAGCAGATACATCTGCAAGTGGAGAAAAACAAAATGCTCCAGTTTTTATCCTCTTCAAAAGTATGTTGTTTGTCCACACCTTTAAAACAAAACAGCGGATCTCAAAGTTGGTATAAAAGCAAAGAAATATTTTTAGCCATTTTGGTATCACTATTCTAGAACAATGGTTATAAGCGGCGTGCAGGAAGGAAAAAAAGAGCTTTGAACTTAAAAGTTGCTGTTAGCTGGTAAAAGGAAGATATGAAGGTCATATAAATGGAAAGAATACACAGCTGTATCAGTTTTCTAATCATATACACAAAAACTCAAGATACATATTTTTGCATGGTCTTGTAAAATGGTGTTGGATCCAGTCAGTGGAGGGAAACTGGATTTATATCTGACATATCTGAAGGTGTTCAGAATTAGAATCTAAAGATAAATACATATTTAGGCAGGCCTGGACTTATTATCATAACTGGGACCATAAAATTCACCATTAAGGAGTGCAGTCATTAAGTGAGATATCACATGATCCTGTAACTTAAGACTTTCTCTATCAACTTCCCCATTGAGCTTACATGCTAGAAGCCAGATGGGAAAGTTGCAAATAGCAATCATAAGTGACCCCATTGTGAAGGCAGCCAGTTAACAAGTCCCTGGATTGTGATCACATAATGATGGAGAGTCTGTGGCAATCATAAGAGTGAGGGCCAGTTTCAAGTCACTTTTTTCAGTGCCATTATAAGTTTGAACAATCGCTAAATAGTTGTAAGTCAAGGACTACCTATAAAAGTACCTCATCTTTATATATGGAGTTTATTTTTAAATTTGCATCTAGAGGTAGTAAAGCTTGTGTGTGACACTTTGCTTTTTAATTAATAGCCTAAATACATTGATGCATTCACTTATATTGTCAGGATAGAATCTGTTCACTCCTTTGAAATGAATTTGGGATTTAGCCCAAATGTATTCACAACGCAGAAATGAGCTTCCAACTGGAAATATTCACTGAATTATTTGGTAAATTTTCTGCAGGTTTGTACTGTTTTCCTTTACAAAACATTTTAAGGGTAGGTCAAAATATTTCTGATACCTTATCACAAATCCATATTCAAAGGCATTTTGTGAGAGTGGCAGAGAAGAGATCTGGATGAATCCTGAATGAATTTCTAATTCATAGATGAATCTATGATTAGGCTTGTACCTACGATGCTACACTGCCTACACTCAGCAGAGGAGGAGATATGGTGCTATTTTTTAAAGCAGGGTTTATAGTTATATATTTATACTACAGAAAGTAGATCCCTCTTTACTGTTAAATGCATCTACATACTGTAATGCTGAGCAATTAGACAAACAGTGTGAATAGAGATGCCCCCTGCCTCTGGGAACAATGCCAGTGTTCAAATTGTTTCCAAAAGAACTACTGAAAGTTGAATGCCAGCACAGGTTGTTTGGCAGTTTCAGAGACATCATGACATGAATTCCTATTCAAAAGCCTGAAGTCACAGAGAGTTTTAGCTCCACACATCTAAGGTCAAAGTAGGACTTTTGCACTACACTGATATGGGTGGGGGGGTGGGGGGTGGCAAAGGCCTTCCATTGTCTTGCACATTCACATAAGTAAATACATGTTAATGTCAATCTGATAATGAGAATTAGCTACAAAGGAAAACAAGAAAAATGCCAATCATCACTTGAGACTACAGAAAGCAAGGCACAACATTTTATCTGTTGGCCATTGCCCTTGTTTTTTCTTTACATCAGTAGCTTTAAAAAAAAATGAATTTAAATATAGTTTCTTAGAAAGAGTCAATAACATAGGATATGGATTGTTTTCATACATCAACTACACTGGAAAAATTTTAAAGTATGATTGAACATGCCGTACTTATACTCAAACCGAACATTGGGACTCACCATTTGTCTTGTAGTTAAAGTATAGGAATGTCTGTATGTTTGGCAATATGTAAATCTGATTTAACAATTAAAATTAGTGCCCATCACTAGATATAAGCAAAATTTAGCAATTAGCACAGTTGGTACAATTAAGCAACTGTCAATTAGCTGCAATCTTTCATACATACTTAGTTAAAATAAATGAAAGTTTTATCTAAACAGATTTGTAATGACTGTATTATAAGGAAATATTGTGGGGTTTTTTGAAATATCAGACTATTAATATATTTGTAATTCTATACTGTGGGGTGGATATTTTTGTAATATTATTTTAGCTGCTATTAGCCTTTTATATTAATTATGAATTTATTTTTGTATTTAAAAAAGAGGTTTGAAGAAAATAAGTTTTGAACAAGCTTAATGGGGAAATCAAAATCTCCTCAATTTTGAGAATGGCTAATTTGCGGTTTATCATGAGACCTATATCAGATATTTTATATTATAGTATTTGGACAAGGAAGATTTGTACAAAAATGATTCATATTGCTGTTTAAATTCTAGACAAATTTTCTCACTAGCCATAAACTGTGCTTGCTATGAAAATGATTTGAAAGATTTGCTTTGAAGAACATGTGAACACATGCACATTTCTCTGCTATTCATTAAAGCAGCCCATTTTTTCAGGATGCCAGTCAAATTGAAGAAGTAATGCAACTGCTGAAAGGATTTAGTTCATAAGTAGCCATATCTCTTTTTTCCCCAGATTCAGGTTTAAATATAAAAGAAGATGAGGTTGCTTTAATGAATATTATGTAAGTTCTGTGCTGATGTTTGCAGAAGGCCTATAATGCTTTGTAATGGAGTTTAAAGCACATTAGCTGTTCCTAATATTGAGAATATTAAATATCACAACTTCTCCTTGCATGCAGTTGACAAAGCAGAAGCACAGGGTTGCTTATCATGTAGTTATTTGAAATATTTTCCTACTTCATTTTAATAAGAATCATTCTTATTCATCATGTAACTAATCAAACGCAAAGGCCAAGATCCTGACTATCTATGGGAAAAGTTCTATTCATGGAATTCTCCAGCAGGAGGAAGGAATGTGCCAGCTTAAAAATCTATTATGAAAATTCAGCATACAGAATATTTTGAATACCTCAAAGTCATCAATAGAAGAACTGATGGCAATAACTTCCATCCAGATTCCATCTATAAACCATCCATTACTTCTGAAATCTTTCTATGAACATTGTCATTCCAGTTAAGAGACACCATGGATCCAATGTAAAAAAAAAAACTTTTTTCAATTAGCTTATTGTTAATTGCAACTTTTTGTGTTTTGCTCAAACCGCTAAAGCTAAAGATTTCTTTAAATTCTTGTTATTTGTTTCTCTTATCACAACTTTTCACAAGCTGTGCATAACTTGCATCTTTTTTTCTGCACAGTCTTTAGAAAACCTTGATCATTTGAAACCTAACACATTCTATTATTATTATTTTTAATATAGAAAGTGTTAAAATATTGCTGTTCATCTTCTTTTTTTAAATAGCTAAACTCTTCTGAAAAATTCACAACTCTCTGCTCCATTCCGAAATACTTCAACTGCTGTTCTCTGGCACTTCACATTTGGTTTAAACCACTTCAGCTCAAAGTGATTAGAAGCTTGAAATATGTCATTTTAAATTTAAATTAACCAGCTTAAAATTACCTGCACACTTCACATATCTTAAGCAAACGATGATAGGGTTTTTTTTAAAAAAAGAAAGATTGCAGAATTCTCTACTGTATGTATTTGTGTTACCTACAAGTACATACTGTACATATATATCAGCATCCACATGAATAAGATAATAGAGCTATAAAAATATATGGAAAATTATTACTTTGCTGAAGAAAAAATTGCTGAAATTCCATAGAACTTTGATATAGAAAGAGAACACATTAGAATTGCATGATTATCAAGCAAGGCTTAAATGTCCATATTAAGATATTTACCCTCAAACTGTCAAAACATTTCCTTTAAAAATGTACAACAACTAATTTCAACCTTACAAAAGTAGTGCAAGAGGAACTCTTTTCATCATAGCATCATTTTCATCACAGTTTCAAAAAAAGTGAACTCCTTTCTCCTTTATCAGTATGCCAGCTTATTTATGTAGACAAATCCTTCCCTCCCCTTCTTCCCTTTTAAGAATAGAAATGATAGCTAAGACAAAATGGGGAGACTTGAAAACAGGCCCTGTCTGGTCATCTTTGGACTATAAAAATGAAATGTGCCTGCTTTCCTTTTAGGCAAAAATACTTGATGGACAAAACTGGCCACAGGTTAAAAACCAACTTTAGAGATCTTCAGGCTTCCTTTTCTGGAATGGATTTCTAGAGCAGTATCCCATAACCATACTTCCAACTAGCTGTCATTATCATTATCCTTCTGACTTTGGCCCTTGTATCTGTTGTATGACTTATATCTGGAAAGTTCAGGTTCAAATCCCAACATTATAACTCCAGTTACAAGTTTTGGACTCCTGTCTAAAACCAGCATACAGGTGGTCCTCACCTTGCAACCATTCATTTAATGACTGTTCAAAGTTACAACAGCACTGAAAAAAGTGACTTATGACTGTTTCTCACACTTACAAGCTTTGCAGCATCCCCATGTTCATGTGATCCCAATTTGCTTGCTTGGCAACTGGTTCATATTTAGGATGGTTGCAGTGTCCGGGGATCATGTGATTACCTTTTGTGACCTCTTGACAAATCAAAGTCAATGGGGAAGCCAGAGTCACTGAACAACCACATTACTTGAAATGAATGGCTGCAATGTATGTTTGTCAAGGGGCTTTAAAAGACATGCTGTGATTGAATTTTGGGTTGCTGAAAAAGTTCCTCCAGCTACAATTCACCAAATGCAGTTCTTTATTTTGTTTAATTGTATTCCACCTTTATTATTTTAACAAATAATTCAAAGTGGCAAACATATCGAACACACTTTCCTCTTCTTATTTTCCTCATAACAACCAGCCTTGGAGGTAGGTTGGGTTGAGAGTGACTGGCCAAAAGTCACCCAGCTGGCCTCCTGCTTTCTATCCTAATGCCTTTACCACTGGACCAAACAAGTGATGATTGTGTTGACATCAGTACTATCTATCACTGGGCCAAAAAATATAAAGATGATGAACCAGGAAAAAATGTGTGTGATCAAAACTGAAGTGAATTACCCATGACAGCACCAAGAATTTCATACACAAAAATGATGAACTTATTAAGAATTGGTACATCACTCAAAAGAAACTAATTGTTAAGCTTGGCATTTCATAGGATAAGCCACATTACTGATGTTTTTCAATATCAGGAAATTTCTGCAAGATAGGCTCCTTGCATGTTGATAATGAGATGAAAGCTTTGGTAACTGAAATTTGCTATCAATTATTGTCATGTGGCAAAAATGAAGGGGAGGAATTTCTTCACATATTGTGAAAGCCTCATCATGGCCTCTTCATTATGATTTAGAAAGAAATGTCAGGCCATGGAATATGATAATATAGTTTCAACCGTGAGGGGAAAAAATCAGATCCCAGCATCAAAATTTATGGATACAGTTCTGGGGAAGCAAATGTTGTTACTCATATGGATTTTTTTGCATAGTGGGAACACTATCAATTTAGAGTGTTATATTGCAACACCCAAAACTTTGAAACAATCATTAAACAAAGTTTTGAAGGACAAGAAGGAAGTGTTTCTGCAACATGACCTCACTAACCTCACATGAGCCATCTGTGATCTAACTACAAACAAAACTCCTCTCTTACCCCATTCACCATATATTCCAGACTTGGTACAATGCAACTTCCACCCCTGCCCAAAATTAAAGGTGCTCCTTTGTGGATAGCTGTTAATTCAAAAGAAGAGATGGAGAGGACTGCCTATTCTGACCCACGCCCTTTTCCAATAAATCAAACACAATCCAAAAGGGAACAGAAACCTTGTAATGCTTCTGCCAAATAATTAGCTGTGATAAGCACAAGCCTTGCCAAACTGTGCGAGACTTGCCAAAAGATAACAGACAAGAAATAATTTGCAATATAAGAATCTTCAAATACAAGCTCAGGATACTGGAATGTCTGGAGTTTCAAAAATGTCTTTGCCTTCTGCAAAGTACATTCATTTCGTAGCTGGCCTTTTATTTTCTTGAAGGAGGGGCCATTACCTTGCAGCCTTACTCCCGAGTCGCCCGTGTATTAGCTGCTCTTTCCTACGAGCAATTCTGCGCGCATGCGCACTTGGCACAGGCTCCTCAGGAACTTCCTCATCGCTGCTGCCAGCCCCCACAATCTCTGATGGCAGCAATCCACTCCCTAATGGTCCTGGCCCCTCATCTGAGTCCTCACTCTCCTTAGCCATCTGTACCTGCTGCCGGCTAACCACAACACTGCCAGGACCTGGTTGAAGAGATAAAGTATGGAGTTCTTTCGTGATGACTCCATGAACCTTATATGTCACAAACAGAATAGTGCAGCAAATGATGGTTATTTTACAGTATAAAGTAAATGCAAGTAACAAAAGAGAAAATTGCAAAAAATATTTTTTATTTATATCCCACCTTTTTAATTTTTACAAATAATTCAAGGTAGCAAACATATCCAACACATCTTCCTCTTCCTATTTTCCCCACAATAGTAGCTCTGAGATGAGTTGGGTTGAGAGTGAGTGACTGGCCCAAAGTCACCCATCTGGCTTTCGTTGCCAAGGTGGGACTCATGGTTTCTTACTTTCTAGCCTGAAGCCTTGACCACTAGATCAAATTAAAATATTCATATTTAAACTAAAGCTAAGACTCAACATTGACTTGATATCATATAATCGAACTAAAATTAATGAGAAGGCATATAAGCTCCATATAGTTTTCATTTAATGTTACATAACAGAGGTAAAAATAAAATTAGGAATTGATGGGAAATTCTATGAGTCATGGGAAAATCAAAGGGCTTTGTCAGCCTTTTAATGTAGGGCAAGTCAGAGTAAATTTCATGAGGACTGCGCGAACTCTAGTGTATTCCTCAAGGTTATGAAAACAGAATCTTGGAAAGTTGACAGGGATTTTCGCTCTCCCCTCTTATACCAAACAGAAACAAGGTGGGGCAATCTTGAATTCCTTTGTTATTACTTCCTTCTGGGAATAAGCTAATGTTTACAAAACAACTGTTGAATACCTTTTTCAAAGTTATCTCAATACTCTTCTGTAGGTTTGACTGCATGAATGTAACTTGTTGCTTGTATCCTTATGATTTTTTTAAAATTGACTGTTTATTGGTATAATTTGATATGATTTGATCGCTTATTATTATGTTTCCTAGTATGATTTGATTGCTTATTTGTATCCTCTGATTACTATAAATACCTATGATTCTTGAGGAATGTATTTTTTTTTCTTTTTCTTTTTATGAACACTGAGGGCATTTGCACCCAAACAAATTCCTTGTGTGTCCAATCACACTTGGCCAATAAAGAATTTATTCTATTCTATCTGCAAGTGCTTTAAAGGCAATAAAAGTGGACATCAATGACCAAGAAGCTTAAGACAAGGATTGTGTTATTTTTATTAGATGTGACCAGCAAAGAATAGAGTATAATACACAATTTGAGTGTTTGATGGTTGAATTCTCATTTGATGGTTCAATTCCCATGGCTCCCCCACTTTGGTGCTTCCTCATGAAGTTTATTTTATTTTTTATTTATTTATTTGATTTGTCAATTGCATACAAGATAATAGGTATAAGGATAAACATGGTTATGAACACATGAAATGGATATATATAAGAAAAAAAAAAGAAACAATAGGACAGGGATGGTAGGCACATTGATGCGCTTATGCACGCCCCCTACAGACCTCTTAGGAAAGGGGTGAGGTCAATAGTAGACAGTCTAAGGTTAAAGTTTTTGGGGTTTGGGGAAGAAACCATAGAGTCAGATAGAGTATTCTAGACATTGACCACTCTGTTCCTGAAGTTGTATTTCCTGCAATTAAGTTTGGTGTGGTTAACCTTGAGTTTGTATCTATTGTGTGCTCTTGTACTGTTATGGTTGAAGCTGAAGTATTCATTGACAGGTAGGACATTGCAATGTATGATTTTAAAAACTATACTTAGATCGGACCAAAGATAGTGTAGTTCTAGGTTTTCTAGGTCTAGAATTTCAAGTCTGGTGGCATAAGGTATTCTGCGATGAGTAGAGGAGTGGAGAACTCTTCTTGTGAAATATTTCTGGACTTTTTCAATTGTGTTAATATCAGATACATGATAAGGGTTCCAGACTGATGAGCTGTATTCAAGTATTGGTCTAGCAAATGTTTTGTATAGTGTAGTTAGTAGTGTGATATTACCAGATAAAAAGTTACATAGGATTAGGTTAACAACTTTTTATGCCTTTTTGGCTATGTAGTTACAGTGGGCTCTTACACTTAGATCATTAGAGATGAGTACTCCAAGGTACTGGACAGAGTTTGGATCATCAACAAGTTCTTGACTATTCAGCTTGTATTTTATTTTCTATTTTTTTTTGCCAATATGTAAGACAGAGCATTTATTTGTTGAGATTTGAAGTTGCCATTTGTTTGATCATTCTGATACATAGTCGAGGTCTTTTTGAAGTGTAGCAGTATTGTCTGTGGTATTGAACAGCTTTACATCATCAGCGAAGAGAACGCAGTTGCTTTTTATATGATCACAGAGGTCATTTATATAGAGTATAAAGAGAGTTGGTCCTAAAAAACTGCCTTGGGGGACACCACTGTTGACAGTTACAGAATTTGATAGGACGCTCCCGATTTTGACTATTTGTTGTCTGTTTGACAGGAATGCTTCTATCACCAGTTGGTAATCAATATCAAGGCTTCAGTTCAATTTTTTGTAACAAATCCACATAGTTTATCTCATATGACTTATTGAATGTATAAATAAATAATAATCATATGCTGCCTTAATTCTAACAAGTTGTTCATTTCATTTCTATTTATTTATTTTTATAAATCCTCAATCCAACCTGGACATTCAGAAATAATACAGGTAGATTTTAGTAAACATAAACATTACTGTTCAAATCAAATTATTAACAACAAAAAATAGAACACAATGATTTTAACTTTGATGATTTAACATGTATTTGTCATTATTCATACAAACATTATATAATATAATACTTATCTCCTTAACATTAAGTCCCATTGAATTGAATTTCTCAAGAAAATGTTTACAGTATTGAAACCTTAGTACCAAGGACTTAGAGATGGACAATTTCTATGTCTTGACCTCCAAACCTTTGCCTTGTCACATTGCAAATAGAATGTCTGAATAGGGCTACTGTTTGGGGAAGATGATTGGTCTTAGATTTGGGAACAGAATGGAACTTAATGAAATTCTGAACATTTGGAAAGCAGGATATTGTGTAATAACAGAATGTCTGAGATTATGTGTGATCAATGTAAAATGGTACGTTTAAGTCATAGGAAAATAGACTCTTAAAATATTTAGCTTCATTTTAAGGTCATGCCACCAGATCCCCTGGAAAAGGTGTTTTTTTGTTCTGACCTGATCTCTGTTACAACAGAGATACTTGGAATATTCCAGGTATCTATTTCTACCTTTCAGTGGCAGAACTACTGAATTTACTGAACTGTTGCCAGCTTCCTAACAGCATTGATATATTAATGATACACTTCAATCTGTACACATTAATTTCAGAAAAGTTGAACTGCCTCAAAACTTTCTTAGATAACTGCTTTGAACATACACGGCTGACATACAACATCTTGCCGTGTTCATGAAATAACTAATTTTATTCAGTTTAGTAATCTTAAATCTCAATTTAAGAGTAACTAATACTGGTTATATTATCTTCCATCTTTAGCTACTGTTTATCAAAAAGGATGTACATCTACAAATTGTGAATAATTACAAATGTCAATAAAAACAACAACAAAGATTTGGAGAGCCCAAGATTTTAGCTTTTTGGAAGTAAACTGTTCACACAACCTTAATAATGATAGTTATCTCAGTTCATAGTACAAACAATATTCATGGATATCAGTTTGCAACAGTTAATAATTGGATAGATTACAGGACCTTCATGTTCGTTTAAGGTCCTATCACACTTCCCAACAGATGCAAAACGTTTGTAAAAAGGACAGAGCGGACGAGAAAAATGTTCCATCCGTTGTTATCCGCTCTCAAAAGGGGCAAAAATTTGCATAACCAGAGCGGATAACATGGAAAGGAACGGACGGGGGGAGGACGCAGGGCGGATGGAAAACGGATGCAGAGCGGAAGCCTAGCGGATGGAAGCGGATGAGAGCGGATGGCACATCCGCTAGGCTTCCGGGGGGGCTCAGCAAAGCGGACACGGAACGGAAAGAGCGGATGCAGACCGGACGCGGAACGGATGAAGCGGATGCACAGCGGATGCACAGCGGATGAAGCGGATGCAGAGCAGAAGCCTAGTGGATGCCTTGCGTTAATTGCGCATGCGGGGGGGATTTATTGTGTCAGCCCCACAGATATAAAGGGAAGCAGCTCGGAAGCAGGTCACCATTCAGAGGAAAGACCTGCTGCCAGACGCATTGAGTGCCTTGCCTGCCTGCCTTGCTGCTTGCCATCCTGCCAGACTTGCTGCCTGCCTCCCTGCCAGCCTCCCTGCCAGCCAGCAACCCCACAAGCATGGGGAAAAAGAGAAAGCCTCAGCCATCTGCTGCCAGCCCTGGCAAGAGGAACAGGGCCACCCTCCCGCCCCCTGGCCCTCACTCTGCTTCTGCTGGGGCTTCTGTAGCACGGGCTCGCTCTTCTGCAGCTGGGGCTTCTGCTGCTTCTGCTTCTGGAGGAGCTGATGATGCTGCTTATGGCGGTGGTGCTTCTGCTCGTGCTTACTCTGCTGATGCTGCTCCTGGCGGTGGTGCTTCTGCTCGTGCTTACTCTGCTGAGGCTGCTCCTGGCGGTGGTGCTTCTGCTGGTGCTTACTCTGCTGAGGCTGCTCCTGGCGGTGGTGCTTCTGCTGGTGCTTACTCTGCTGAAGCTGCTCCTCGTCCTGCTGGTCCTGCTGGTCCTGCTCGTGCTCCTGGACTTGCTCGTCCTGCTCATCCTGCTCGTGCTCCTGGACTTGCTCGTCCTGCTCATCCTGTTCATGCTCCTGGTCTTGCTTGTCCTGCTCGTCCTGCTGGTCCTGCTCGTGCTCCTGGTCCTGCTCATGCTCCTGGTCCTGCTCGTGCTCCTGGTCCTGCTCGTGCTGCTGCTGCTGTTGCTGCTGCTGCTGATGATGATGATCCTGCTGGTAGTGGTAGTGGCAGTGGTGTGGAGGAGCAGCCCCTACAAACTGGAAGCCCCTCTGATGAGGGCCCATCTGGTCCTGCCAAAGGGAGGAAGAGGCATATGCGGGAACGAGAGAGGAGGCAATACTCCATTGAGGAGGAACACGAGGATCAGGTGCTGGAGTGGCTGAGAGAGAATGACTATCTGTGGCGGAAGGGACACCGGCTGTACAGGGACACCAAAAGAAAGAAAGATGCTTGGAGAGAGAAGGCAGAGAGCCTGGGCTCTCATCGGATGTGCTCCTCAGCTGGTGGAAGCACATGCACACCTGATACAGGAAGCTGCACCTCAAGAAATCTGGCCAGGCCACGGTTAAGCTGACGGACAGAGAGACCTATGTCATGGCCAGGTGCAGCTTCCTGGAGGGTGAGATCCACCACCGAGGAGCAGCAGCAGCAGCCCCTCTCATGACCCTCTCTCTCCGGCAGCCTGCTGAGAGCCAGTCCTCTTCCGGCCGAGAGTCAGCTCCTGTCTCCAGGCAGGTTTCTGTGGAGCGTGCCACGGTGGAGAACCCGCGGACAGGTGTTTTAACCGTGGTGGAGCGCGTGGAGGACTCCCTGGTGCAGTGGGAGGAAGGAGACGGCACTTCCACCACAGCCCTACCCGCATCCACCCACAGCTCCACCTCCACAGAAAGGCAGAGAGCCAGACAGGAGGGGCAGAGCCACACTGTCCTGCTGGAGATCAGGGACACCATCCGGAGCAGCATAGATCTCCTCTCTCAGCTGGTCCCCACCGACTCCTCATCCTCCAACCGCAAGCCCTTCCTCACCTATGTCAACCAGACCCTCACGGACATGGCGGAACCCCAGTACCAGGTGGTGAAGGACCGGATCACAGAGCTGCTTCACAACCCTCCTGATCCAGAGGAACCTGCTCCCACCCAGTCCAGGTCTGCTCCTGCACCCCAGGTGATGTCCCTCCCATTCCAAGGCTTTCCACAGGCCCTCACCTACCAGGGCTATGGCTACCAGGAGGTCCAGCAGCACAGGCAGCAGCCCTTCCCAGTCCAGGCACAGAGTCATCGGATGACACCATTGCCACCGGTTCCACCGATGCCACCGATGCCATCCACATCAATGATGCCACCGACGACACCGATGCCACCCACACCACAGATGCCACCAACGCCAGTCCTCACCCAGCTGCAGACCAGACAGCCCCACTACACTGCTCCTTCCTCCACCCCACAGCCAAGCCCGGCTTCAGTACATCTGTCCTCGGTACTGGGGCTGACACCCCATGGCATGGAGGAAGGAGCTCTCAACATCACGGGGCTGAGCCAGCTGTCTGAGAGCTTCCTCAACACACTGTCACCTGTTGTCCTCTCGGGGCCAGGCACCCCAGTGGCGCTTCAGACCAGCACTCCAGCAGCAACCACCTCCACAGCACCTGGACCCTTCACCCCTGAGACTGGGCACACCTCCGAGTGACCAAGAGGAGTGCCAGAGACTGGGTGGCTACCTGTAGTCTTTATTTGGACATTTGACTCGGGTCATTTTTCTTTTACAGCTTGTGATTAATAAAGTTTATCTTTGCTTCGCACACTTGCTTCATTTATTTATGTCAATAAAGTCTTGGTGGAAACTTTTAGAAATGGTTTAAGCTTTTGCATGCTTGTGGGATGGATAAGGATAGCAGTGGGATGGTCAGGGATACCTTTGGGATGGGTAAGGATAGCAGTGGGATGGTCAGGGATACCTTTGGGATAGGCAGGGATACCTTTCGGATGGGCAGGGATACCTGTGGGATGGGCAGGGATACCTTTGGGATGGGTAATAGCTATGGGATAGATAAACCTCCAGTGCAAGCATAGTGGGACTGTATGGTCCACCCTCCCAGGTGCCACACCTATGGCCCTTCGTTATCAATAACAATGTAAGCATTGATCCACACATGTCAACATAAACACAACTCTTTATTAAATGCCCTGCTCATTGTAGGGCCACCCAACATACATGGCCCAATCTCATCAGTGTGATGAGACAGGCTGAAGGAAGCATCCATTAATCATCTATCATCCTGTTTTGCCACTCCACTGCTCCAGCTGGGGAGTTGCACCAGTGTTTCAGGAGGTTGCGCTGCTTCTTCCCTTCATGTGAGGCTCTGTTGGGGCCTTGCACATCCTCAGTGTCTATCAGATTTCGCCCTTGCCTCCATTCCCCAGGCTCCATGTCCCCATCACCTTGCTGGAGGTCCACGAGCCTGTTCTGCAAGACTGGGTAGCGGGTGCGCATGAGATTGTGCAGGATGCAGCAAGCTTCCACGATCCTCCTCACAGTCTCTGGGCGATGCTGCATGGTGGTGAGAAGTTCCTGGAACCTGTTGGCCAGAATGCCAAAGGCATTCTCCACCACCCGCCTTGCCCTGGACAGCCTGTAGTTGAAGATCCTCTCTTCACGGGTGAGGAGTCTGGAAGTGTAGGGCTTCATGAGGTAGGTTCTGAGGGAGAAGACGTCATCCCCCACCATGAAGTAGGGCACATCTTGCATGTCATTGGGCAGGGGTCTGGATCTGGGAAGCCCATGATGAGGTTGCGTTCCAGCCCCTCCTTGAGGTCACTGGCGTTGGATACCTGGACATCTGAACATGACCCGTTGCCTGAAGCATCGATGTACATGAACTTGTAGTCAGCATTGACCATGGCGAAGAGGACGATGCTGAAGAAGCCCTTGTAGTTGAAATAAGTGGGCCCTGACTTGGCTGGCTCTTTGCAGGCCACGTTCTTGCCATCTATGGCTCCAACGGTGTGGGGGAAGTTCCACTTCTGATACCACTGCTCTGCAACTTTCTTCCATCCTTCTTCAGTGGAGGGGCACTGGAGGAGCTCCTCCAGGTATTCTTCGATGATGGCCTCCAGCCACCCTCCAGCCGTACTGCATGCTCCTGTAGGTGGTCCCTGAGGCCAGATGGCACAGAGTCAGTGCCACCTTGAGCCCAGGGTCCAGGCTGGGCCGGAGGTTGGTGCTCTGCTTGGTCAATCTGGGTGTCAGCCGCTCCACAACTTCGTCAAACATGGCTGGAGGCATCCTCATGAAGTTCTGGAATGCACGAGTGTCTTCGTTCCTGAGCTCCACTATCAGCTTGTTGTACAGTCCGTACTCTGCTCTTCTCCTGATCCATCTTCGGACCCAGACGCTTCTTGGACGCCTCTTTTTCTTCCCGTAGTAGAGTTCACAGAGCCTGTAGATGGCTTCACACTGTTGCAGAAGGGTGGTGGCTACCAAAAGGAGTTTGTTACGATCCACGGTGGACATGACTGGATGCTGTGGAAGAGGAAGAGGCAGATGAAGGCTGCAGAGGTCTGCACAGCAGGGCTGCTGGTCTGAAAGTGAGATGCAGGTGAGTTGCTCCCCCTTTTTGTAGGCAATATAGGTTTTCCCCTAGGTGTCCCTTTGCATCCTCTAGGCATCCTCTAGACATCCTTAATATCCGAGATAGGTCCCCTCTGAGAACGTTTTTTCCGTTTTAAATGCTTTCTTTGCGAGGTGCATCTGCTTTCATCCTTTCTCCGTCTGTGCTACTAACGCTGCGCGTCCGTTCCGCATCTGTTCCGCTTCCTCCCTGCATCCCTTTACCACTGGAGCAGATTGAGTTGCATGGATGCGCAGCGGATGCCTAGCGGATATAGCGGATGCGTAATGGATGCAGAACAGATGTCCCCCAAAAGCCTAGTGAATGCAGAATGGACGCATTGGATACATTTTCCGCTCAAAAGTTTTGAGCAGCTCAAAACCCTCTGAGCGGATGAAACGTCAATAGATGGATGCTGGACGGATAGAGAGGAAGCAAAACGGAGGCAGTGAGTACAGAACGGAAGCATCGCATTAACCAACGGATGGCAAGTGTTTTTCTCTGTTTTACATCCTCTTTCCATCCGTTGGTGCAGTGTGACAGGGGCTTTAGCTTCTTGTCCTATTGGTAGCCATCTTTTAGAGGGTCACACAGAAAATGTTCCATAGATTTTGTTTTTTTCCTGCAGGGTCTAATCAAATATTTCAACTGTACATATCATAAATAAATCAAATAACATAAAAATGAAAAGTATGGGAAAATATCAATACATATTTTGCAATGTGTGCTGAAAAAGAAGAAAATAAGAAAATGGCCGTTTAGTGCCAGTGCATCTCAGTGACAACTTATTTTCTTGTGCCAACTGAAGAAACAAGATTAAAAATGAATGTAATTCTTACCCAGGCTTCAAGCCAATAAAAGTCAAGTTAAAATTATGTTGTAAGTCTCTGGAAGACAAGGCTACCAGTCACTTTCTCCCTTCTCAACTCTTGCTGACACACACATTTTGCACAGTAATATAATAATAATGAAAACATTTTTTTGCTAGAAAGTGTTCCCCTATCAGTGTGTTTTGGACATCTCACTGTATCACAGAAAATAATGGGGAACCTTTGAATATTACTAATAAAATTATGGCTGGAATGTTTGCTAATAGAATGGTCTTCTATGTACTGTGGTAAAGGCTACTTTTTTAAATGCAGAAGAATCATGTGGTAATCTAAGATTGGCTATGGGTGTGGATTTCATGCTTGCATTTTTTCCTAACTGTGGGGGGAGGCACAAACAACTTTTCTGCATGCTAAACAAATAGATTAAAAAGTAATAATTCTGCCTAATTGTTTTTGGCTGTTCAATTTTTCTTTGGGTAACAAGTTTCTTAAAGGAGAAAACAAAACAGAAAGAAAACTATAATAGCATGAGTGGTGAACTGGTATGGTGTCTGACTAGAACTAAAGAGAGTCTCAAGTTCAAGTCTCCTTAGGAACTTATTGGGCATCTTGGAATGAGTCACTGTGAGTCAAAGCTGCTTCAAAAAACAGTTGTTAAGAAGAAAATTGGAAATTAGGGTCCTAGAGAAAAAGTAGACTATAAAACCTAGAAAAAAGTAAATAGAACAAATAATAATAAAAAAAAACCTACTTCATATACACTCACATTTACTTGTTTGAAATCGCATGGCTTGATTTTGTTAATTATTTATCTAATCCAGAAGTTTTCAAAGTAAAATCAGGAGTTAGATGTGTTACATAAAATTTTCCGTTGCTTGCATATAGTTTACAAGTAAACCCCAATTTTTTGACTGTAATCTATTATAATGACTTCACCAAGTAAAGGCGATGGAATTAGTAGAGATGGTATAATTGATTGTTGACATTTTTAAAAATGACCTATGTTTTTTTTTCCCCCTACTTGGAAACAATTTCTGGACTTTTTGCTCAAAACTGAAGAAAATGAAACTTTGATTTTAGGTTTCAGTGATTTTGTAATTATAGAAATGATTTTGTAATTATAGAAATGGTTTGAAATGTTGTGAAACGTAAACAAAAGGTTAATGCATTATTTTTGCAATGTATTACACCAAAGGAAGTTGGAAGTCATTACTTTTTTTCTCTCTCTGCACTTCCTTTCTTATTCTTCTAACTTATTTCTTTTATTATCTTATGGAGATAATGGCATCACACAAATAGACATGAAGATCTCTGATACATGAGCAAAAGGGAGATGCTTCTAATTGCATAGTTGTAGACACTATTTTGAGGAAGATTTTCTTCTATTATCAGCACACTTTTCCAGATATAGTTTATTTTTGTAACTAAACTATAGTCTATGCATTGTATTTATGTTTTGTCCTTTTGCTTCTTATTCATTATTATTATCATTGGTTGTACAGTCAGCCAGATGTTTATATTGCATTTGGCATTTTCATCCACCTATGGAGTCCCTCTCAGGAACTAGATAGGCGGATGTTGTTGTTTAGTGGTATTAAAGATATTGTTGCAGGATGTAAACTGTTCAGAGTAAAGCTGCTGTTTGCAGTTGACTGATGGTGATTTACTCAATGCCAATGGTGTTCAAGTGGTGAACACCAGATGTTGTGGGATTGCACCCAAGGCACATTTGACTACGGATACTATTTTTGCTTTCTTTTGCCACAGTTGTTCTATTTCTATATGTAGGTCTTTGTGTTTAGTAATTTTATCTTGCTCTTTCTGGTCTGTTCTGCTGTCTCCAAATATTATAATTTGGTTGATTACTTGCACTGGGTGCCCTCCTCTTGTTAACATTAAATATCTTTTAAATAAATGTAACCTGTTCACTTTCTAATACCTTGGCATGGTTTTTAGAAATATAGAGAAAAAAATGAAACTGTGTCTTCAAACAGCTTTTCATAATGAAATATGACTGGCAAGTGTCATTTTTTTCTAAAGGAGTGCGAGTTACTGCACCTTTAATAAATTTAATCCACTTCTGATTACAGAGAAAGAAAGTTCCTTTTTTAATCTTACAGGGAAGGAATATTGCAATAACTGTTCCATCAGTTTTTTAAAATAAGATTTGCTAAAGGTCAGCATATCTCCTGGTCACATATGCAGCAACATTGAAATTTTTTTGGACAGGGAATAAAATAGATTCTATCATTAAAAATAAAAAGCATGAGGACATCTTGCATGCCCACAGGGTTTTTCCCCCAGAAAGAGGAGACATTTTGTTATCAACTAGCAATCATAAGATTTTTAAGCAATATCTCTAATCTGCCTGTCTTTCCTCCCTCCCTCCTCTCCTCTTTCCTTTTCATATCAAGGTCTTTTTATCTTCCAATTTTGCATCTAAAGATGAGGTGAATGCCATTAGCTCAATTCAACCTCAAGTGTAGTCAGATGTGCCTGTGATTTCTGAAAGGCACTGTCTAAGGTCACATTAAAATGTATAAGAGCTTTTTCTATTCCTGAAAAGGGGGCTTATTATCTATCCATGGTGTAAAGGAGTAATAGCAGTGGCTACAGACATGGGTGAAACCAAAGAGAATGTCAGAACTCAGTAAGGGGGAGTTCTTAGGAAACTTCCAAGGTTTCCCATTCAGAATAGCAATCGTAGGAGTTTTGGGACAGAATAAATTATTTTCACTAATTCAGTCATTGGTTTAGTGTATTTTTTTTTTTCATTTAAGTAATGGAGTTTTGATTTACCAAAAGTTTTTAATTCCAAGTTGCATCTTGAAAACAAGTGGCTTGCATTCACAAAGCTGTAACATTCTGTCTGCAAAGAATAGATCCTGCACAGTTGATACAAATTTGAGTTCGTACAGTCTGGCAGAGGAGAATTGTCTGAAGCACAGTTGTTCCACTATAGTTCTGGGTCCAAATAGATCCTCTCCTGCTCTAATATTGAATTCTTTAGTAGGTTCCCAGAGTACACTGTATCCTTAACTGAATTTATTTGTCATGTTATGTGACCCCTGACACTATGTGTCATGATGCCACTGTTTTTTAATGTCTCTTGCTTCTTCCCATTTGATTATCTGCTCTGAGCAATGGTCAGAAGACTCAAGATGGGGGGACCAAACCTACTTCATGTCTGATCATTCACACATAAGAAACTGCAGAAGGTATAACCTGTACTGTAACTTCACAAAAATCACTTTCCATTATTTCTATTAAGCGAGAAGGCAAGCTTATACTACATCATTTATAGCATGGCCTCATTGCTTATCGTACCCTATATTCAGCACAAAATCCTCTGTGTGATGAGACACTGAAACATTCTAATTTATAATTCTGTTTCTGCTGATACGGCCATCGTCATGCACTGCTGATACGGCCATCATCATGCAACTTAAGACTTTTATTGTTGGATGCAACAAACAAGATTTGATGTCCCACCATTCCATGAGGAGATGACAGGGCTAGCATTTCCGTTTTCCTTCAACATGAGATCAGCATCCATTAACACACCAGAGGACAGTACAATAAAGCTGCTTGTTTTCAAGTGGCATTCATTCATGAATATATTAGTATATTTGTATAATCCCAACCATCTCACAAGAGACCATAGCCTGATAACATAGCCAGGTCTTGAATGACTTGCCGAATGCTAAAGCTAACATCGCTTCTGGGGAGAGAAGATTCCATAAGATTCCTTTGCTGGCAACCAATGCAGCTTGTGGAACAGAGGTGCATTGTATACCACAAGCTGCATAGGATCACTCTAGAGGCCTGCACTGCTGCATTTTTGCTCCAGCTGAAGCTTGCCAATATTCCTCAAGGGCAGCCCCTTGAAGAGGGGACAGCAATACAGAAATCCAAACATGAGATGATTAGGGCATGAGTGATAGTGAGCCGTGTGCCTCTCCCAACTCAGGAATCGACACAAATGATACACAACATGACATCTTCACTGATCCAGCTGAGAGTGAATTTGAGCAACTTTGTCCAATAGAATGGTGAGGAAAATATATGGAGAGCAAGAGAGAACCATTTTTTTTCTTTTACATTCACTTAAAATTATATTTAACAAGACAAGTTGCCCAGTTTTAATACTTACTAATTTCCTTTTTCTCCTGTATTGCAAATCATAGTTTAATAAGAATTTCTGGAGCTTTTAGGAAAAGCCACCTCCAAAATTTTCAAGAGGCAATGAGTTGTGCATGTTCGGTTTAAGGATCAGGATTAAACATATGAGACATACCTAGCCCTGCCTTGCAGCAATGAGCCATCATTTCAAGCATTCATATTGCTTGAAGCAGCTGCCACATTCTGTCTCAGGTTAAGAGGGCCCTAATTTTATTCTTCATTTCCTAAATCAATTGTCCCCCTTTTAAAACTCTAAACTATGTTGTATTTCACATTGTATAGTTATTTATCACACATTATAAAAACCACCAGACTTACAATAAGAAAGCCAATTTATTTTTTTGTTTTGTTGTAATGGTGTATGTTGAACCTCACCAACAGCCTTCTAAATATACTGTTGTTGTTGATGATGTTTTCAAAGCAACATCAAGGTTTGTTACAGGTAAAGTGAACAATTGACAGTGGCTGTCTGTGTTCCAGCTTGGTTCTTTCCCCCTCCCCTTTTGACTGGAAGAACACTGGACCAAGGGATGTAAAAGCTTTCAATCTGTGGTGATTTTCCTTCAGAGCCAAGGGCAATGTTGAATTACCAAAGTTTGATGTCTTGAAGAGACAGCAGGCATGCCTTTTCTACTCTACAGCATTCGGCTGAACTCCTATGACCTGGCAAAGAAGCTGCACTCTCTTGGTGATCGCATAGTCAAAGGAAGCATTGGGCTTTTGCTGCATAAAACAAAGGCTCATTTCCCTATGTTGAACAGTTCTGTCTCTCATTTTAAAGAATGAATGCACCAAAAGATCAAGATAGAAGGGTTTTTTTTTTCTTATGAATTACATTATTTTAACAAGTGCTTTGTTATATGACTGTCATGAGTTCAATGGCATTCCATATCCCTTGGGATCAAACTAAGAGGCTTGCTGGATCAGACCAAGGTTTAATTTGTGCAATATTCTCTTCCCACAGTAGCGTCTGGAAGTTAGAAGCATGTTGCCTCAGAATAATATTACTGTTATTGATTTGTAGTTATCAATAGCTTCATCCTTCCTTAATTTGTCTGCAATATTTAAATGGCTGGCAAGACCACATCTGGTGGTGACAGTTTCCATAGTTTAATTATGCATAACATAGAGTAAATATTTTAAAGTGTAAAATTTCTGTTAGTAGCACTTGGCATAAATTTGTTATGAACATATTATAACCCCTAACTTAATCCTAATCCAGGAATGGCCAGTTCTTCAGATGTATACCTTGGATTTACTATTTTGACCCAATCATGTCACTATGCTGGGTCTCTCATCAACTTTGATTTTGGTTCAGAAGAGACCTAAGCAGACAATCAAAACACTTGGAGCCAGAAGACCACTTAGTTAGTCTGAGCTGTCTACATGCTGAATACATGATGTGAACATTACCCTTGTTTATATTTTTGAGGTATAATGAAATATTCTCTCTAGGCCTGCCAAATTTCTTGTATTCATAGAAAGTTGGCATTACTTAAACAACTTGTATTGTGAGGAAAGTCAGGTTTCCGCAACCAATTCAGTTAGTATCCCTGAAGTTCCCTGGTAAATTGTAAGAATAACTAAACACACTTGTGATATTTTATGTGTGGAAAAGACCTAGCTAATAATTCTTTTGAAACAGTTTTTTAAACATTAATTCCAGCCAAAGCAAAAATGCACTAACTGGTGCTTCAGGAAATAGATGTAGTTTGTGAGGTGCTTTCCAGAGATTTCTAAGAATTGTTAATATGTAACTTCTAATATGACAGGAGGGTATGATTAAATTTAAGAGTGGAGAATAATCTTATTAAGTTTTCTTTGACTTAATTGCATTTTCATAGATATTAATGAAATCAATTTTACTTTTTGTCTTCCTACATTTTTGGAATGGCTTCTGGCAGATACCATAAAAGACTAAGTAGATTCTTGGACCTCCAAATTTGCTTATCTTTGTTCTGTGGTATTCATATTCTGCCAGTTAATCAAAGCCACAAAACAGACAGAAGAAACCAGAAACACCAATCAATCAAACTCCAAGTCCAATGAACACAGGTCCAGGTTCCCAACCAATCAGAATGGACCAGCCTCAAATTTAAAACCAGGAGCTGTAAGACCCATATCCATACAGAAGCCTGAGGATGGCAGATGAGATTCTGCTGAAACGTTGCTACAACTTTAACAGAACTACAATGACGTGGGATAATACCCGAAGGAAGCTAAACAGCGTATATATATATATATATATATATATATATATATATATATGTATGTATGTATGTATGTATGTATGTATATAAATTTGCTTTCTGAGGTTTTCGCGGGTATTTGTATGTGGATCTTTGGTTATTCGGGTTTTCTCGAATAACCCGAATAACCAAACATGGGAATTATTCCCGCGTAAAATTGGAAGTATTTTGTATATATTTAAGTATATATATATTTTAGAAGTATAATGAAACATCGCCAAAATACTTCCAATTTTACATGGAAGAAAACTCAAATAACCAAATAACCAAAGATCCATATATTTAAATACTTTCCAGAATGATTGACACACCACCATTGCTATTTACTATTTGTGTCATCATTTCTTCTTTTTGTCTTTGCATCAGATGGTTTGAGTTACCCAGTGCAATGAAAGCACATACTACCAAATATGCATAAAGAACATTTCCTGGATTCTCTTCTCCTTCCATCAAAAGAGCAGATTATCCATAAATGATTCTATTTCTCTAAAACCAAATTTTGAATTAGTTCTGCATGAAATATTTTTGAGGAAGAGATTGCTTGAGGACAGACTGAAACTTGAAACTTTCAATTGTGTCACAACAGGAAAGAAAAAAACAAAAAAAATGCTGAGGACAGGCTTCAAGGTTGAGGACATGCTCAACTTATTCAGTGAGCAAATTAAGATCTTTGGATTCAGATTTTGTAGAGCAAGGCTTTTTCTAGTTTGGACAGAGGTCTAGGTAAAATCTGTACTGTGGTATCAGTATGGACATAGGCCATATTCCCTTTGCAAAATGAAAAAAA